>VZTR01023616.1:314663-337000 GCA_013400775.1 Chaetops frenatus | reverse complement strand
TTCCAGCGCCTCCGCCACTCGCGTCACGCCCGCGCGCCCCTGCCGTCACCGCCGCCGCCCGCGCCTGCGCCGCCGCCTCCCGCGCCGCTTGGCGGAGCGAGCCAATCGCCTGCTGGCACGGCACCCCCGCCTTCCCGCCCTCACGGGGCATCAACTAATCAGAAGTGAGAGCAGCGCGGGCTGCTCCAGCAGGCAGCCAATAGACTGAGGGAAGCAGCAAGAACGTGCGCCGCGATTGGCGGGCTCCCCGGTGGCCGGGCGTTGTTGCTAGGCAGGGTAAAGATGGCGGCTCTGGACAGGGTCAAGGTGCTGGTGCTGGGCGACTCCGGTGAGTCCGTGTCCCCAGGCATGGGGGACCTGCTCCCCGCCCCCCTCCCCGTTACCCGCTCGGGGGCCGGGACCGCCCGCGTTCACTCAGTGCCGCTGCCGGCCTCGCCACCTGTAACCCTGGCCCCGCCTCCCAGGAGCTGTTCTCTCTCTGTGCACTTGCAGGTGTCGGGAAATCGTCGCTCGTTCACCTCTTGTGCCACAACCAGGTGCTGGGAAACCCGTCCTGGACGGTGGGCTGCTCCGTGGATGTGCGAGTACGTGCATGGCCTCTTGGTGGCCCTGAGCCTGACGTGTAAGGGAAGGGCCTTGACTTTTTCTTTTAATTACGTACCGCCCCAGAAAGAGGTGTACTTTGATCATGTGTTTTGCTGAGGGCTTAATCTTCTGGTGCAAGTAGCGTCAAATGTGAGACAAGCACTGGTGTAAGCGAGTTTTGACGTTCCAAGGTTGTCACAGTCAGACATTTGTCACTCGTAGCTCCTCTCCCTGCTGCAGTGGCCACTGGCGTGTTACAAGTCACAGGGTGGCCCGTTCCTTGAGAAACAGGTAAAGCACAGCCAAACTGTCAGCCAGACACAGTGGGGAAAAGCAGTTTGCTTGTTTAGGTTGTGGGAACACAGGAAAGCTCTGGGTAATATTCATGTGCTAGAAAAACAAATTAAAATTTAGGGCCTGACGTGCTTCAGTGCTCTTAGACTCGGGCGAAGAAATTAACAGGAGAAGTTCATAGTTGAGACCTGGACACCAGGAATGCAGAATTTATAAACTACAAAGACATGTTGCAGAAAGCAGAGGTGAAAAAGAAACTGACAAACACAGTTAATGAGACTATCCCTATCTGGGAAAAAGATAATAAAATGGCTGAAAATTTGGGCTAGTTAGCTTGAGAAATGAGAAATCAATAACTAATAGAAGATAGAATACAATGAAGAGAACTCCACAACTTGTAAGCCAGTGAGCACTAATTCCTTTGTTTGCCAAAATGTATAAATAATTGTAAGTTTTGATGGCTGATGTACATTTTTGGTGAAATGCTACTCCCATTCCTCAGTGCTGAAAAAATTAGTGTTGATTTTCTAACCTAAATGGGTTAGAGAGTTGATTTCCTGGTTTTTGGTGACAATTGTGACCATGGGGTTGCTTCTTCTCCTGACTGCTTGCTGCAGGACCTGCTGTGGGAGGAATGAGGATGTTCACCCAGCAGTTTGTTGGCCCAGCCTGCAGCCTTCATGGGACATTGATAAATGCTTTTTTCCTTCATCACTCTTTGCTGCATTCTCCTTGAAATGCATTGCCCTGGGTTAGGAATGTATTTCCAAAATTTGAGGAGAGGAACATGGCAGTCCTGTTTGACTGTGGAGCAAAACTACCCAGCAGATCCAAAGGCAAAAGTTGTTAATTCAATTGAGATGTTAGAACGTGGGGAGGAAGAAGATGTGGTCAGCTGGAATGCTGATCTGTGTTAATATTCTTGCAGGGCTGCCATGTGGGTTTTAACAACTGTAAGAAGTGAAGACCTTAATTTTTCCATTTACTTTAGCAAAATGCTGTGTTCAAGCACATCATGAGATGTTGGGTTTGTTAATACTGAGAAGCAAAAGATGCTCCCTGTTTACTCAGTAGACTCCATCTCACATGAGAGCTGTGGTATCCAATGGCTGCTGCTTGACTCATTCCATCTCTCTTCCACTTGAGAGGTTTGCAATAGTGTCAGCATGAGAATTTCCAAATTTCTATCCAAGTGCAATAATCCTTCCAGCTGAAAGTGTAAGTGTCATGTGGATTAACTCCTGTGAGTTGGTGCTGTGGTTATGTATGATGTGAATTTTTCATCAGATCCATGACTACAAAGAAGGGACTCCAGAAGAGAAGACCTATTACATTGAGCTGTGGGATGTTGGAGGTTCTGTGGGCAGTGCCAGCAGTGTGAAAAGCACACGAGCAGTATTCTATAATTTACTGAATGGTAAGTTTGCTAGCTGTAAATATGGTTTTACTACTATTTCTATCAGGAGCTGTCTCTTGGTTCTGGGGCAGAGTTTCACGTAGCCTGGCTGAGGACTGCATTGTTCTCTTTTCTGAGTGATACAGAAATAAATCCTGATACCATTTGTAGGCAGAATTTTATGGATTCAGTTGTGAAAGCAGGTATTTCAGGCAAACCTGTGCAGATGAGCTTCATCAGCCTTTCCCTTCGGTCTTGTGCAGCTGGCACAGCAGGGAGGCTTTGAAGGTGCAGTGATTGCCTTCACCTTTCTGGGCTTGATATACTGCAGAAATATGATTTTTTTTTTTTTAATGATTTGTATGTTTCTTGTCCATTGGGTTCTAAAACCTACAGCAGAGAAATGGTTATTTCCATTTTTATCAACTTTGATGCTTACATCCTATCCTGGCAAATTGAACTGTCTCCCATAAAATTGCCATGTGCTGATAACCATCTTTCCTCTGCTCATTTAGCTTACCAACTGATTTTTAACAGTTGAATCTTCCAACTTGCTGCATATATAGAAAGTAATATTTCATGCCTTCTGTTGAAATATTGTCTTACAGGCCTAGTAGTTCATCTGTGTCTCTAGCAAGAGCAAATAAGAAATTATAAACAAGACACTGCAGTATTTCAGTTGTTACTTTTTGTCATCCCAGCATAGTTCACTAACAACTGCTTCTGAAAATCCGGCTCAAGTGTTCTGTTTGACTCTCTTTGCTTGTTCCCACTCATTTGAAGCCCTTTCAATAACATCTTAAACCACACAATAAGCATTTTTGGTCTGTCATAATTAACTGATTATTTCTTCCTCCTTTTTCAGGGGGAAAGCTGTGTTAGGTACCTCTTGCTTATACTGTTAACCAGATTTCTGTAAATAAAACTTGACTTGAGTTGTGCCCTCAAAGCAAGCCTCTTTGGTCTATGAAAAAAATGGATTTCTTTTTGATACCAAATCTACAGTGTGCCAGGGAATGTGGATCAGACTTGGAAATATCTTAGAACAGCCCATTAGGAAATGAAATCTTGGACTCGTGCATCTGAATTATAATTGATGACATTAAAACAGAGTTATTTTTCTCCACTGCCCAAAAGATACTAATTAGACAGCTCGCATATGAAGAGTGTTGACTTTGGTAGTTAACCTTGGGTCTTGCTTCTTCCATTAGATTAATTTCTCCATTAGAGCTTGTCTCACAAATTGCCTCTGTTAGACCTGATTTAAGAAGAGAAGATGAATGCAGTCCTTCTGCCTGACTGCTTGTGCTTTCTGAGCTTGCAGTGGTCTGTAAGCCAGTCAGTGTTTGGTTGTGGCAGCAGCTGTGCAGGCTGCTGGGTTGTTGACAAGGCTGGGGACAGTCTGTTTTTGGATTATCCATGGATCTTCTGCTTTGCTGACCCTGCACCTGGTGTGGGGACTGTGATAGCTGAGAACAGTGACTGGGCAGTAAGGCTTTGGCTTGCAGACCTTTATGTGGGAGGAACATTTCCTTGAGTAGTCATTGGTCCTGCCTGCTCTTTTTGGATGTTGACAGAGGCTTTTTCTGCTGGTGCAATTAACTGTGCAGGTTTTAGGTGAAGCAGATAAGGGAAATGACCAATCAAACACATAACTGAGGGAGAGTGTCTGGAGGTGGAGAGTGTTTCTCACAGGCTATGCAGCAGTGCCTCTGGATCTGTTGCTGTAGGCCAAGTGATGTATCAGGCATTTTCTCCCTACTCTGGGGGTGGGTATGCAGCAGAGTTGCTTTTTTATACTGTTACTGAGATAAATGCTTTGAAATAGGGCTATAGCTGTGATATACTCTGGTGGGACAGTCTGTACACAGTCATGCAGGGTAGTGAAAAATGTTTGTGGAAATCTGGTTTGTTCATAGTGTGTGCAGTGGGTGGCACCTCTGGGAGTTAAAGACTAAATTAGTAAGTTTTTTCCACCTGTAGGCTGTGAAGTGTTTTGAGAATGAATCCTGATGCAGATAAGGGGTACTATTCCATTTTGTCCTTGAATTGATGGTAGTTTGATGTCTGGAGGAAGTGGGAACATTCCACATATTGCAGAAGGTGTGAATAAATAGAAGAAATTTGCTAGCAGGGGTTGGTAATTGAGTTAGGAAGTGTGGTTATCAGAAGTGGGTGTCTGTTAATAGCACAGCTAGGAAGCTTGACTCTGTCTCAGAATTTACATTTTGAAGCCTCATGGTAATGAAAAATGCTAGAAACTTAATCTTAAACACAAGAAATCTTATTAATTCATGCCTCTACCAGCCATTTAGTGGAATATGAAATTTTATCAGTGTCTGTTTCCCCTTTGGATACCTCCCCATACCAATATAGCATTAATTCTTGAGAATGCAGGAAAGCAGTAGTTCAGTTCTCTCTGAACTCTTTTGAAACAAAGAAAAAGCCTTTAGACTTCATAGATGGTGTGACAAAAAATAATTATGTTTACCAGTTAGGTAAAACAGAGAAAGGCTAAATTCTCTGCTGCAGTAATATAGGATTTCAGTATCATGAGAAGTAGGCAGAATCAGTGAATGCCTGTAAGCCTTTTGCAGATTAAACCCTGAGGTGGCTGTTTGTTTCCTGCTTTCATGTGATTTTTCTCTTAGCTCTTACCCAATTCCTGATAAGCAGCTTTAAAAAACCTGTTGCATCCTGATATTTTCAGCCTTATTTACTCACTGTATCTAAACTGGTTATACATCCCTTACTTCATTCTCAGATATCTGGGAACCTGCAGGTGCCATTTTGGTAAGATAAGGAAGAGAATATGTATCATTAAATGGCATCTTGCTGTCTTGTCTTTCACTCTAGGGATAATTTTAGTGCATGACTTAACCAACAAGAAATCATCCCAGAATTTGTATCGCTGGTCTTTGGAAGCACTCAACAGGGATGTTGCTCCAACAGGAGTTCTCGTGACAAATGGGTGAGTGAAAGACATAAATGCAGAGTTCAGACACAGTAATTCTAAGCAGTTGTAGAAGTTCTTGTTCACCTCTAAGGCTACTGGGTCTCCTGGGGAAAGTAAGTGTGGTTAGACAAGAAAGAAAGAAAGAAAGGGAGAAAGAAAGAAAGAGGGAATATCAAAGAAAGTTGATTGTTCTTTTTGTTTTATACTGCCAATCAGGCCATTCTGACGAGCAGATTCCCAAACTGGGTGCCAGAGACCTTGCTTTAAGGGAAAAGATGTTTACTGCATCCTTTATTTGTCTGAAACCTCTGTGAGAGTGGGTCCAGTCCCTGATACCTGAAGATTTGTCTGTACTGAGAGGTGCCTTTGTACAGGAAATGTCATGGGATGATGTGTCTGGGCGAAGAGGCTTTTCTTCCATGCACCAAGACTGAGGAAGTTCACTTGATACGTTTTTGGTTTGGGTGATGGGGGAATTATATTAGGAGCGTGGCTAAAAGAGCTTAGAAAACTCTGCTTAAGCAGCATGTTCATAATTAGCTCTCCAACACCTTGTCAAGGATTTCCTCCTGTACCTTTGTGCTCCTGTCATCTATCTAGTCAAGGAGGTTTTAAAATCATTGCTAAACCTTACACGTGAGCAGGAAGGCAATAATGAGGAGTAGCTTTTTGTGGGAAGAATGTCAATTGTTTATCTGTCTGTTCTGGTACACAGGAGTTTCTGTAGAAATGTAGGAGGTGGGAAAGAGGATTTGCATTGTATAAACTACAAACTTCTCCAGTGTTTCCAGAGACAGGTTCTTCACAATTGCTTTAATTTTCAAAAGTTTAACTTCTGTCAAGGACAGATGTTCAGCCAGTAGCAATTGCTTGCTCAAGTCGTTGCTGTTGGTAGTAAAGTTACTTTCTAGAAAGCTTGGTTAGGTAAAAATGACAGACAAGTGATTATCCTTGCTAAGGAGAATGATTGAAGCTTGGATTCCTGTGTAGTGACTTAGATGCAGAAGCCCTTCCTTAGTTTACAGATACTGCATATTCTCACGTAGATAAATAGACCATTAATAAATAAATAACTGGTTTCTGTAAAGCACAGGAAAGGTGATGTTGTACCTGTGCCCAGTTACATGGCCATCACCTCATTCAGGATTGTATCTATTTCCCTCATCAGTGACTATGACCGTGAACAGTTTGGTGATAACCAGATCCCACTGCTGGTAATAGGAACTAAACTGGATCAGATCCCAGAAAGTAAGAGGAATGAAGTTTTGACCAGAACAGCTTTCTTGGCTGAAGATTTCAATGCTGAAGAGATAAATTTGGTTAGTATCCTTGTCATCACTGTTGTTTTTCTTTTATATGGGAGTCAGTCCAATTTTTGGTAAGTAAAGATGTTGTAACAAAGATTTGGCTTCTGGAGATTTTTTTGTTAGTGCCAGTCATTCACATTTAGGTTGGCTGTGCCCCTTGCTTGATGAAACAGATATCTTTGTTTCACTGTAGGGACCTCTAAGGGGTGTTAGATAGGTCACTGAATCTTAGAATTGTTGGCTGGGAGTTGAATTTTCTTTTTCCTGTTCATAGCTCTGACACAGACTGTCTTTGAATGAAACATGAAGATGACTTTATATGGATATAAAAAATGTACATGTGCCATGTGAATGCTTGTGTACACACTCCCAGTCTCAGGTATAGGCTGTACAAATCACTGCCTGACTATAGCTGGTGGTGAGAAGAAGATGTGGAACATAAAGAGGGGGGCTTAGAATTTTGCAGTTGATTCACAGAAGTTGGTCTTTCTCTGAAGTGACTGTGGAGCAGAAATCAGCAGATTCACTGTTATGCCTCGCTGATGATGTGTGTCAGGGGACATTGATTTCCATGTGTTTGGCTTCCTTGCTCTGATTTCCTTGTGCTTGGTTTGTTGTTGTCTTTTGGGTGTTCTAGGATTGCACCAATCCTCGCTACCTGGCTGCAGGTTCGTCCAATGCTGTCAAACTAAGCAGGTTTTTTGATAAGGTAAGTCAGTAAATTGATGTTTTATTATCCCGTGCATCGAATGCTGTCTGGGACTTGAGGATGAACAACAGTTCAAGCTGCTCCTTTCATGTTCCAGTCTTTGAGTTGGTACAGGCGAGGTGTGGGGAGGCCAAAGATTGATCTGCTTTTGGAACCTACAGGAGATAGCTGATCTACTTGAAGATGTAGTTCCAGATCTGCATAGAGCAATGAAAAAAAACCTCACAAGTGTGCAAAGACATTCTGCTTGTGCTTTTGATGTTGTCTGGCAGACCAGAGGGGTTGCAGAATTCTAAGGTAGTAATGTGGGGAGATACAAGAGTAGGTAACTCTGTTGAGGCTAGTTAAAGCAACCTTTAGGAATTAAGAAATTAATTAACAATATTACTCTTCCTTCCTGAAAGAGACCATTAAGGTCCACTGTGCAAATGACAGAAGGAATGATCTGGTTTAAGCATCCCCTGGGCAAAGATAGCATAGTGGGGCTACTGTGCAGTAGTAGGAACCACTATCCCTGCAGAGAGGGAATGGGAGTAACTGACTCTGAAGCAGGAGACACATGAACCATCACCTCCATTACCCAGGAAGGCTAACTAAATTAAATATTTGAAGTTGAGGATAATTCAGCTTGTCTAAGAATGGCTGGAGGTGGCAACTGCTCTGTGTGCTAGAGCATTGCTCTAAAGCAGTAGGCCTGGAGCAGAGATGTGGGGTCAGACCTTGTCCCAGTTAGCCAGGAATTTCCCTGCTCATGTGTGAAGTGTTGGTTGCATTCTGAGGTTATGCATGTGCTGTGCAAGCTAAGATCATTCTCTGTCGTTCCCAGGTCATAGAGAAAAGATATTTCTTAAGAGATGGCAATCAGGTTTGTCACTTTTCCTTCTCTATTGTTTGATTTTTTCCCTGTGTAATGTGAACTGCTGACACAGTCCTCTTTAAAACATGTGCTTCATGCAACTTAAATGACAATCTGTGCTGGTAATTGAATTCTTGTATCTGTGGGAGCACAGCTGTTATGGCTAGACAGAAAAATGGCTGACTTTCGTCAGTTGAATTATTTGTCTATAAAGTGATTGGCAGTGAAATACTTAAGTATGCTAACATAGTAGAAGTTGGAAGAATGAGGTAAAATGGGCAAATGTGATTTTGTTCAGCTCTGTGAGCTTTAGGCTGCTTGGTTGCAGATTTAGGCCATGGATGCTATCCTGAAGGTCAATGAAAAAGCTTTTTTTTGCACAGCTGGACTAGATATTATGTTTAATACAGTTAGTTTCCAGAGACTCAGTGGAGCCATAAGAAAACTGGCAGTATGATACCAGCTTGTAATTCATTCCTAAAGGACTGAATTATTTGTTTTCAGCCAGTTGGGGAAGTACTAGCAAAATGACTACTGGTTTGGGCAGGCCACTTGAGCTTTTGTGCCCCCCACCTCCTCATGTGTGCAGTCTACCATGCAGGGAGTACTGAAGTTGCATTTACCATATGTAAAGGTGTTGCAAATTACCATGAAAAGCATCTCTGAAGTACAGTCACACCTATTGTTAGTGATAGCTGTGCTGAAAGCCCCTTGGGGAGAGTGGGGAAAAAATAGTCACAAATTACAAAATGTTTCCTTCCATTGAGTGCTTTTGTAGTGCCTTTTAAAAATAAATTCGCTTTTGCTTCTTTCAGTTCTGCATTATGCCTTTTTTTCTTCCCCTCTCCTTCCCACATTCTAGTGAAAGGAAGTTTCCCTTTCATGGGAATAATGTCTTAATGCAGAAACCTGCATGTGTGCTGGTTGTCTTTGATGCATGATGTAAGATTTTTATTTTTATTATTTGATCATATTTAGTGTCTAGCCAGGGATTAACTATACATTCCTTATGTCTGTGTGCCAAAGATTGCAGCCTGCTGATGACTATCTGCTTCCCTGACAAGAGCTCAAAAGCTTAAAACAAATCTTAAGTAGCAAACAGTCATGTTTAAAGAGACTAAATCCAAATTGGAAATGGAAATTTCAATACAACTTCTTAATGTTATCATTTGGAGTTATCTCCTTAATGTAACTCTTACCAATGTGTTTGTGGGTTTTCTACAATAGGTCGCTACGATCATTCGTGTTTTGAGGTATTTCTGTTACAAACTTCTTCAGGATGAAAAGAATGATAAGTTTCAAATTGTTCATAGCTACGACTTCAATCAGATCTCTGATAAATAAATAATTGTTACTCTTAATTAGTGACTTTGATAAAAAAAATGCTAAAGCAGATAACTTTTTACCTGTGGTATCCAGGTACTTTTTAGTTATAATGATTACATTTTTCCTTTTTAAATTCCCAAAGCAGTTTTCATGAGGTGAACCTTTGTACAAAATCTCCCTGATTTTATCCCTAAAGATGATTGTTTTTCAGAGATGAATAAACCAGTACATTAGTGAATACCTTGCATATCTGTTTGAGTTTTGTGCCTGAAAACCCTAAGTAAATTTAATCTGTGGCATTTTTAGTGAACTTTTATTTTGGGAAAGCTCTTTAGCTCTCTGCTTACCAATGAAGGGTGTAACCTGAGCAATTTGCTGTGAATTGTAGATTATGTTTTCACCCCATATCATCCATACATGCCCATGTTCTTCTGGCATGATTTATAGTGCTTGGTTGACTCTCCCCATTTTAATAGACTGTATGTCCTATGAAAGTGTGGAATTTTTGGGGGGGGAGGATGTGCCTACTGGGTCTGCTGTTTCTGCTTGTATGTGTTAAGTAGGGTAAAAGTTATTCTGGCCTGTAATCAAATAGTTTTATGATGCTAGTAGGACAGATATGCAGTAATAGAAAGCAGCACATCACTTCCTTTTGGGGATTCACAGATGCATTGGATTGAAAATCTGAAATACTGTTAAAGGCAGAGAAGCTTCTGATGGTTTCAAGTCGATTTTCTTTGTAAACATCCATTGTCACTGTGTAAGCAGTGCCTACAGATGGGCTGCAAAAGCAGGAGTGCTAATCCTTTGTATTGTTGCAGCCATTTGTGTCCCGATGGTTTTCTTAAAGCTTTCAGCCATTGATAAAACTGTATTTTCAACTGCCTGTGAGGTGCTGCTGCCCGGATTTGAAGGCAGAAAGCCTCAACAGCTCTTTGGCAGGAGTTGGTTATACTGTTTTATAGTTTTAAATTGAATGGAGGAGAAATTCTTGTATGCACTTGAATATAGGGGGAATACAGGCTTTGAAATCTGTCATTAACTGGGTTGGGATTGAAGCTTTCAATTTCCCATGCCAAAAAAGCCTTAAGGAGCCCCGCAGAAGAAATGAGCCACAGGGAAGTTGTGCAGTGGTTAATTAGTGGTGCTCCTCTAGCAGTCAGCTGAAACATTGTGGCTCTGATTCTGGAGATGGCTTAGTGGATGTTGCAGTTGTCTTGGTAACAGTGTGGCCTAGAAGGAGTTCCTGCTGATTCTGACATGACAACTTGTCTTCCCTGCTTCTAGATTCCTGGCTTCTCTGAAAGGAAGAGGTTTGGAGGAGGAACGCTGAAGAGCCTTCATTATGACTGAGCACTGAAGAAATGGAGGATGACTTCTCTGACTTCCTAGTGACATTCCCATTCCGACTGGGTGCTCAAAGACAGTAATGCTTCTGTCAAGCAGAGTAAAATGATATCACAGCTGGCTAGCCTGCTGAAGCTTCTGTTGTTGGAAAAGACTTGGGAAAGGTTTTCCAAAAACCTAATCTGAATCCTAGAGTATTAGGATTGCAGACCATCTGGATATATGGGAACATCTGGGAAAAGTGTGCAATAAGTTGAATGCCTCTCACACTTCTGTGGGAAGCTTCATCATACACAGCGCTTATATGTGGCATCCTTGTCTCCATTTTGGAAAACTTATGGACAGTCCTTGCAATGATTTGCATTCACTTTACCTCTAAAAGAAAGATGACACTGAGTGGGCCTCTCATGTACTGTAAAGTGACCAAAACAAGTGAGCAAAACCTAAGGATGGGTAAGGAGTGGTCTGGAAAATAGTAGAATGCCATCATTAAATGAATGGAGTGTTGTCACACCTAGAGCACACTGTTCATCCCTATTCAAAAGGGATAAAAGCAATAGGCAATACATGAAAAAATATTTGAAGCCTTAAAAAGAAAATTATTAGTAGAAATCAACTGGTATTAGTTCTGCTGCTTAAATTAAAATTGTTTACTTTGGAGAGGGCAAAGTAAATCAGGTTCTCCTGTTTATCTTTTCATAATTGATTGTGGTCTTGTGTTTTATATTAAATTAAAGGCAGTTCATTGAAAAATGACGGAAAAGGTATGTTTTTATACAGTGCTTATTTGAAACAAATGTGACATGGTCCTACAAAGCCTGAGGACTTAGTGGATTCAGAAAAGATGAAATGTAAGAACATCCTCTGAATTAGAATGGATAGAAATTTAGAAGGGATATAAAGCTGTGGAAAAAGTAGGAGCTGAGCATGATGAGAAGGAGAGTTCATGTTTCCTTTACATAGTTAGCACTAAAGATAAAGGAGACTTGACCTGGTCTGATCTCCTATAATGTGTCTTGTTTTCCTAAGTAGACCAAGCTTTACACAGTTTCTCACCTTGCTAGAATGACATGGAGTGGTAAAAGCCTGATTTATGGCAGTTTCTTCTTTCCACTCCTTCCTCACAGTCACTTCTAATGGTTAACCCTCTGGCAAAGGCTAACTAAGAGCTGGAGTTAGATATAAATAGAGATTAATAATAAATGGGGATAGAAGAAAGTAAAATGCCAGTGTGAAATTGACAGGGAGCAGAGTTCTGCAGTCTCTGGATTACCTCTGCCTGCAGCTCTTCTACCAGCTGCTTGGAAATAAATGGAAAACTGCCTACTGCCACTAATCAGGTACAAAAGTGACAGCTGGGGGCACCAGTCAAACTTATTAAAAATAGGGTTGCTTTGCTTTTCCTTAGGCCATTTCCAGAAAGGTCTGAGAGCAGTTGTAAACATGAGTGGAGTAAGTTTTTAGATGTTTGTGTGAAATAGGTTGTTGGTTTACACTTAGTTTACAACCAGAAAAAACAAGGTACCAAAATACTCATAATAGAGAACCCATGTCTGAGCTGTGCAGCTCATGACAGCACCAATGTCTGTCTCTGATCCTTTGACAATAAAAGCTGGAATTGTTTTCCCGAGGTCAGGTGCAGTCTTAGGGTAACCAGATCTGGGCTCCCTCAGGTTCCTGCAGAGCAGAACAAGCAAGCTGTAGTGCTATTTCCTCCTTCACCCTGTGGCATCTTTAGGGTGGCCAAACCCCTGGTTGCAACTCACCTGTCTGTGTGTTTTAAAATAGGCCTCTAGCCCACAATAAGTATCTTGTTTGTTTAGATCTCAGCAGATAACCACAATTAGCTATATTTTTTCCTTCTTAGGACAAGGTGATGCGTAATGGAGATGAGCATGTTGATGATGTTGCATTTATTTTTGCAGGAAGTTCCATCTTCTTGTCAGAACCAGGAGTGTGAGCAGCTGGAGTTAGTTACATTGCTTTTCCCCTTTACCTGTTTCAGCTGCCCAAAATGGTTCACTTGCAAGCTTAGGGATGTGACACCAGACAACTTTATTGTGTCACACTTGTTTTATGTGTTTTACTTTTCTTTTCTCTGTGCAGACGCATCTCCGGTTCTGTCTGTGGTTTCTATTAGGGGCACACACATTTCACATCAAAACATTGTTACCCAGTCCCTTTAAATTCAAGCTACTCTGTGTCTCTGTGTTATTTCCCAGGGAGAAATATGTGCCCAGGTGCTGTGTACCAGAAGTGTCAGTGAAGGTGTCTTGTGCAGGTACATGTGAGATGTGTTGGACCTCCCATGTACTCCCATGTAGAGCAAATAAGCCATGAGCCTTCCCTGTTCCCAAGGGGCTTGGCAGAGCTTTCTGGTTGATCTATGACCACTTCAGTGACTGGGGGGATAGTCAGAACGAATATGAATATGTCCTTAACATGGAAAATTTAGCAAGGATGCCGCTGGCTTTCTAAGCATCTGAAGCCTATGCAGTAATGGGATTTTGGGTGCAACCTTAATACAAATTTTCATTATTGATTATATTTGCAGAGGCAGCTGCAATGTGCTCCATTTGTCACAAATGAGAGATGGAACTGCTGTATTGTAGCCTGCAGTCAGTATCAGTCAGCTATGGTGAAGTCAGGGTTTGGGTTCTCATTTCTCAGTAGATAATAAGGTGACAGTTTTCACTATTGAAAACTGCTTCTGCTTTTCAGCAAAGGGAGCTTAATCCTTCTATTTCTTTTGTTAGTCAGCTCCTCTTGTTAGAAGTCATGTTTCTGTCTCACTTTCCTTAGGAGGATGCTGGTTACTTTGATTCCTTTGTAGGGTTGAGCAAGTGTGTGGCTTAGTGCACTAGTTTGCTTCGACAAAAAGCCATTATCATTATTGATGAACCTGTCACTGGCTGGCAAGTTACCAGGAAGTGTGCAGAGGTAAAGCTTTCCTTAGGGTGTGCTTTGCTGCAGCACTCTGTGTTAGGTCCTCAAACACACAGGGGTTTTAGAAAAAATCATCACATAGTTATCAGGTAGAAGCGGGGAAGGAAAATAAAAACAGTTTCAATCTTAAAATTTCAAATATCAGTGGCAAAGCTCTCCCTCCCACCTAGTGAGGGCCTGTGACATGTAGTATTATTCTTAGTATTTATTATCCACTTGTGCTACTGTTTTTATTCTGACATCTGATCAGTAAATGTGGAAAATATGTTTCTTTATGGTACACGAGGACACAAAGAAGAAGTTAGGAAGAGTTTCTGTCACTAACAGTGGCCATGTGAGCAGCACAAGGGATTTCCAGTTGTGCAGGCAAAGCTGCAATGAACAGCAGTTCTCAGGATCTGATTCTAAACAGAATTTGAAATGAGATATAGCTTCCTAACAGTGAGAGTGATGATGCCTGAAACAGTTAATGGAAAAAAAAAAAAGCAGATTTCTCAGTGTTCAGGGTTTTTCAGAGTAGCATTAGTTGCTTTGGGAAAGGTGTGATTTAGCACAGCTTAGAGGACAAGTCCCCAGCATACTTGTAAGGAAGGTGGTTTAGATGTTCAGTGCTCTCTGTGGCAGGAAAGAGACAGTGAAATCCAGCTTTGGCAGTTCAGCTGCTTAGCCAGCCCCTGCTGCAAATACCATTAGGTACAGAAATGTGTTTTCTTTTTCCTGCTTTGGCATTGTGTCACCAAGGTACAGCTTGTTGTGCCCCTTGGGCTTATCGATGCACAGAAATTCTGGTTCCGTCCATACTGAAATTGCACAGGGAAGCTTATTCTTGGCATACCACCATGGACTTCTCTTAAAAAAGTGTTGAACACAAGACAAGCTCATGAATAAAAACACATGTTCTTTTTTGACTAGATCAAATGAAGTCTGAACTGTGTGAGCAAACCAACTTAAAATTCAGTCATATTTTTGACTAGGAGGAGCATGAAGTGAAATAGTGGGTGATTAAGCCATGCACATCTACGTTCCCTTTGACCTGAAAGTTAATGTTTACACAGTGGAAATGCACTGCTGGCTTTGGGTTAAAGATTTATTAAAGGACAAGGATGCCCAGTAGCTGTGAAGGCTACGACTTTGGTCAGAGCTTTTATCTTGCTGTCTGATACCATCTGCTCTTCCTGAGGCTTGTTCTGCTGTAGCTTACGTGGGTTTGATGGACTGTCCTACCCTTGCTGAATAAAAGGTCAGATCACAAATTCAGTGGCTGTCCAAAATTAGCACCCTCTTTAGCCAGTGCAGCAGAGTGGGGAAGGACAGAACAAAGCAATGTGACTAAATTTTCTGCTGACTTCCAAGAGTGGTAGTTCTAGCTTGAAGGCAGAAGCATCACAGAAACGTGAGCAGGTGCCTTCTCCAGCTTTTATTCATGCAGCATCTGCTTTTTGGCAGCAAGGAGTGTGTGGTTTCTGCTGCCTACAACTTTTATGATCTTTCCTGAACAAATAAATGATAATAATTAACCTGTCTGGCATCTCATGCTGAACAGTCCCAGAAAAATGACAAGGACATATTTCACAAGAGCCACTCTACAGGAAAGTACATGTTATTAAAAAGAGCCTTTTTTAACACAATGCTGTTGTCAGTGATAAAAAAAAAAGTATAAATGTTACTGCTTTATTTTGTTATATTGTGATGAAAGGTTCAAAAAAGACATTAAATCTCCAGGTACTAAGTAGCACACTATCAGATAAAGAAAGAAAGCTGCTTCAAAGAGCTCCTGTCCCATTTGGCAGTGTGTAAAGGGTTAACAAGCAAAGAACAGATGCAAGCTGGGGAAGATGGGATCACAGAGACAGGAGTGAATGAGGATATTTATTAATACATACATCGCAGATGTGTCTTAGCAGATGAAGATAGGAGGAAAAGTTGGTCCTTTTAGAAGCAGGGTGCATCACTGTGAAAAGCAACAGGTTGTTGCAACAGGAGAGGCACAAATGCATCAGAAAGGATCTGCCTCAGTCACCTGTGATGTCTTTTGTTCACAGGACAGAAGAGTTTGACTTTTGGGACCGGACAATGCCTTGCTGCAAGAAGCAGTGGTGAGCTGTGATCCAATAATAGTTCACATCATGGCCCCCCTACCCGAACCAGCAGGAAACAAAATGCCTTTTAATGCATAAGCTGTGAATTCAAAATTTTTTAGTCCCCTTTGTCTATTGGATTAAGTACAAGCTGCTTCAGCTTCTCTTTGAAAGGAAAGCTTTTCCATTCTCCTCCTCATCCTTCATTCACCACCAGGGTGCTGAACACGAGCTGCTAAATTTTCAAGCAAGCCCATTGGTACTTTCATGCTACCTCTCTGAAATAGATGAACTCTTTGAACATCTCTTCAGATGCCTCTGAGAACAGTTCAGAAGTAATAAGCTGCTGGTATGCAGGTACCATCCAGTTGTACATGCATCATGTAGCACATACAGTGGTATTGATGTCTTCTGCTTTTTGATATATTTCTTTTGGGTCTTGTTACGTCTTTCAGCTGGAATCTCCTTGGAATAAAGGCCAGGTAAAGACATGCACTGGATAGTGTCATGAACCCAGAAAGGTAGCTGAGAATATACTGGATACTTTTAATGTTCATTCTTCCAGACTTAATTCATTGTGTTTATGACGCATGTTTACGCAATAACAATTCATTGTGTTTCTGTGTCTCATACTTACATGATAGCAAACAAAGTTGCTAAAATATTAATGAAGTACATCTATACTTCATGTTACATAAGATTTATAGTCAAGATTTATACTGCAGCTAACTAAAGGCTAAATCACAGAATCACTGAGCCTGGAAGTGACCTTTGGAGACATCTCATCCAACCCCCTGCTTGAGCAGGGTCATCTGGAGCAGGTTTCCTAGGACTAAGTCCAGATGGGTTTTGAATATCTTCACTGATGGAGAATGCACAACCTCTCTGTGCAATCTATTCTAGTGTTTGACCACCACTTAATATCCACATTTATGGGCAAGAAGGGACGTCCACAGACCTTCAGGCCAGTCAGCCTCACCTCCATCCCTGAGAAGGGATGCTTCAAGGCAGCTAATCCTGCAAAACATTTTCACGCACATGAACAACATGAAGATGATTTGGAGAGATCAGCGTGGATTTATTTATGATTTCCCTCTTAAATGATATGGGCTAGGACAGAAACACAATGTATTAAGGTGTTTTTTTTGTATTTCATATAATTTGGAGGTCAATAAATTAAGTGGCATTTCAACAGAATCTTACTTAATAATGTTTTTCATGGAATGGAATGGAATGGAATGGTTAGGCAGCCTAACAAGCTTTGAAACATTACATGGCCATCAAGTGAGTCAAGTGACAACACCTTGTCCATTTTTAGGAAAAAAGAACAACCAGGGAATAGGCCTACACATAATTAAAAAACAACACCTTTATTTTTACCTGTCCCATGAGAAGAAAATGAGAATGGAGCCTGTAAAGAGATGTGAGCAAGGTGAAATGTAGGTTCTCAAAGGGAAATGTAAGCTAAAATGTGATGTTCTCTCTCCTGCTGTGTGTCTCAGTAAGAGGGAAACTTGGAAACCCCTGAAACTCTGCAACTGCAGTTTGCTAAACTGTAGTCAAATGTGTAATTCTTCACTGTCAGAAAATAAGTGAGGTGAACTTTTTACTCTTAGATCTTGTCTGGTAGGAAAGGAGTCTCAAGGGTAGGTGACAAGTGCCAGGTACTTTATTTCTTTGGCAATGATGAATAGCTGCTCAGGATGAGCTAACATATTCACAATCTCTGTCTTGTCCTGAAGAATTCCTCTCTGCTGGAGCGATTTTTTATGGCAAAGCTGGAAGTGGTATGGAGAGAGCCTTCCTGGAGTGCAAAAACAGACACCTGAAGAAGACTTATAACTTGGAGATTACTCAGTCTGTGTTCTTCCAGAGCCAAGGAAAACTGTCTCTCCCTCTCTCCCATCAAGAACCACTGTCTCTTCAGATAGCCCATCTTCTCCCTCAGGGCAGCCAGCCTATTTTGCCAGATCCTAGAAGTGGCAGCTCTCAGCAGCTCTAATGTATTACTCAGAATGGTGTGAGTAGCTACCAGTTTTCAGAGAGGCAAAAGTGATTTAAGACCTGCTCCTCCAGCAGCCCAAGCTCTCGGTGACTTCTGTGGGGGTCACAGGGCCTGGTAACTGCTTTGGGGAGGGAAGGCTTCCAGGATGCTCTAGGAGAGGAAGAGACATTAATTCAGGGTAGCATTCAAATTTCAGCATGTGCCTCCTAGAAATTTCTTCCTGGCAGGGCATATAAGCAGAGCAGGTGATGGAAATGGAAAAAACGCTGCTTTTTCTTTTCTTTTTCTTTTTTTAGAGGCGTGTTGAGAATTCAAAGTAAAAAAAAGAAATCAAATAAAATCAATTGTGTTTTTTCCCGTGCAACTTCTGGAATGCAGAGCTATTTTCATTAGTATTCTGTAGCTAAATGCTTGCTGCCACTTCTTCCCCAGCAACAGCTTTCTTGAAGAATATTAATATTTCAGGATTTGTAAGTTCCCCTTACTAGCTCTAATCACAGGAATACAAAATCCACCACTGCTTTTGGCCCCAAAATGCTGTGTAATGTTGCCACACAGTGTTTCACAAATATCACTACCTTCACCACGATGGGGATGTGATCTCTTCTACCCCCAACCCGTGTTACAACACGGCTCAGAAGAATTAATGAACAAATACTTATTACAGATTTAGAGGGTTGTATATGAAAATTGCTAGAGGTATAATTTACAAAAGAAGCTTATTAAACAGTTGCAAAATGGCTTTTCTTGGTTCTAAACACCTTGTTCTTTCCCCCTCCCCATATATGGGGACTATGACCCCTTTTTGAACATCTAAGGGGGAACAGGGGTGATGAAGAAACCCAGTCCCTCTCATCCCCTGTTTATTCAGATCAATCCTGGGGTTGGTTCTGCAGAGAAGGGCGTTTGGTTAAACACAGACTGGGCTGAGCAAACAGGTTGAAAATTCCCTTGGACTTTCTCACTCCCAGCACTGTCAGCCTGCCTGCAGCCCAGCTCAGTTGATCAGTGAGCAGGCTTTGCTTGGCAGGCTGCTTTGGCCAGATACCTGCTCAGGGTTTGTGTCTGCTCCAAGAGGAGGATAACCAGGAGGAGGATGACGGGCCTGCAGGTAAGAGGTCGGGTGCCTGAGACCCACCAGTGCTGGCTGTGGACACCCTTTTTCTGCTCACACTAATTTTTTGGGCTCTGTTTCATTTTATTGTGCCCCTCTTTTGAGTGTCAAGGTGTGTTTTTAAAGCTTTCTCAGGATGAAGTGTTTTGCTGTGTTTCATCTATAAATAAGAATTTCTCCCCCTCTTCACCTCCTTTTGAAATCGTTCTTGGTCGGGACCTCTTCATGGTGGGAATTGTCCTTTCCCTACCCTCTGCATGCACCCCTCCTCCCACCCTGGCTGCCAAGGGGTGTTTCCCCCTCAGCCTATGAAATCTGGCTGGCAACATCTGCCCAGATGTTGCAACCCTGGCCACCATCTTCCCCGGCAGCCCCGGTGAGCGGCTCCATTCAGGGCTGTTTCTCAGTACTCCTTGCAGGGCACCCTGGAACAGCAAGGCTGTGGCCATGCCTTCCTCTCCAAGCCCCAGCAGGGCAGCTGGCAGGAGCTTTCCCTGCACCATTTGCCAGAGCACAGGGAAGCTTTGGGAGAAGGGTATGATAGGGTGGGCTTGTGGCTCAGGCGCAGGAACTCGCAACCCTGAATCTCATCAGCACCTCATCACTGTCGTGGGGGGCCAGCTGCCCCAGGGCCTCACCCCAGACATGATGAGTCTCAAGGGCTTGTGCAAGACCATCATAGCTCTCCCCAGACTTTCAGGATGTCATTGTTACTAAGCTTAGCCCTGGAGATACAAGTGTGTGCTCCTTCACCGCCTTCCGGAGTCCTCATTATTTTGCACAGCAGTTTTACAGGTCCTCTCATTCACCTGTGAGGAGTCCTGTCTCCTCACACAGTAAGATTTCACCATGCCCCCTCCCTGCCTGTCCATGACACTTCCCAGCTCTCACTATCCTCTTTCAGCAGCAGGACAGCCTTGTCCCTGTATGGTTCCAGATGAGGGTCCAGCTGGTTCATGTCATGGCTGTGACTGCATCTTCCATGTCCATCTGTGACCCACTCCTAGCAGGCCCTAACACCTTGTTGGCCACTGGTTGTGGCTGCAGACTGAGTATAGATCTGCCTGGAGCTGCTCATGGAAACAGGCTGCTCTGCCAGCAGCTCCTGCCTGAGATGTCACATATGTCCCTACCCCATCATCACCTCACCTGCTCCACCTTCTCTTGACATCTATCCTCCAAAACTGTTGCTTTACCCTTCCTCTCCACGCCCCTGGCATCCATCCCTCTCTTCTATTGTCCACAGAGTGTCATGTCCCAACCTAGAACTGAGCAGGTCCTTTCAGGAAAGGTCTGGCCCTGGACCATGTCCAGCACTTTTGGAGCAGAGGGATGTGGAAATGTCAGGGGAGGTGGCAGCTTCTACTGGGGATATTGGCCCTGCAGCACTGGAGCAGAGCTCTGGTTTGTGTGCTTTGACTTCAGCTGTGGAGCTCCACACAGAGGGTGAGGGACCTGCTCTGCTCGTTGCTCCAAAAGCTCATGTCAATTCTTCTGCATTTGTGTTAAACACTCCAGTGCTGACTGAACTGAGCTGATAAAAAGTGCCATGCTTCTTGTTGAGAGAGAAATGTTGTTTTCCTGTGTCCTGCAGCAGGAGCTGATAGAGAAATATATTATGCAGTGTTTGAAGAAGGGTTTTAATTATTTTGTAGACTATGTGTTCAGACTTCAAATGCATTTTTCCCATGCCTGCTGTCTAATCTGGAGAACAAAAGGTTATGGTTTATAGGTCAGAGCACGACACCCATTGCTAGCACTCTGCTTTACATCCCAGTTATTCCAATCAATGAGCTTTGCTGAATTTTTTATGCTGTGCTGGGCTTTTATCTCTCTCATTTTATCGAAAAACTACAACACAAAAACCCAAGTGGACTCAGATGAATTCTTAAGATCCTGTTGGCGTAAAAATCTACTGGGTCTTGAGCAAAATAACAACAGTACTTAAAAGCAGGACTGAAAACAAAGAGCCACAGAGACTATTTTGTGTAACAGAGAAACCAGCTGCTCAATTACAATAGTGCCCATCAACCTGCTCAACCTGCAAATATCTATAGTTTATCTAGGAACTGGAGAGGCCAGACAGAGACTTAGGGGGAGGTGCCCTTGGACTCAAATCATGGTGCCACTTCACGGAGAAGGGTTGGGTTCCATTTTTACAGATTTTTCAGCCCAGGAAGGATGCTCTGGTGCTGGGCAGGCAGAAAGGGGTAATTTCCCTTGGCTTGAGGGCACCTTGTGCAACAGAAACTGAGAAGTGGGAGGTGAGAGGTGGGCTCAGGGGGTTAGAAAGGAGAAAGGCCATGATGTGCTTGGTCCTTTGAGTGCTGCTCCCACCCAGCCTGTGTGAGCAGGGTCCCTGCATGGTGCCCCAGAGCCCTGGAGCATGACTATTCCAAGGCATGCAGGGAGCTTGTGCCACAAGCTGATGTGGCACAGCTTGTTGGGAGCCCAAATAATGTTTGACACCAACCCCTGTGGGCATGTGGAGGAGAGAAGCCTCCCTGGGGTCTGCCACAGGGAAAGAGAAAATGAAACAGTGAATGAGAAAAGCCACATCCAATCTCTAGGCAAAAGTCTTGGAGCCACACTCAGGGTGATAAATCACCAGCAAGGCGTCTCCCTTCCAGCAGCTGCAGTCCTGCCAATGCCTTTTTTTCAGCCCTCGGTGCAGTTACCTGAGAATTCTGTTTTTGTTTTTTTTTCTTGGCAAGAAAGAATTTATTTGACAAAACAATGATGCAGCAGCCTCTGCCGCCACTCTGGAGGCAGCGGAGCAGTGCCACCCTCTGCAGCCCCTGGTGCAGCTGGGGAAGGCAGCAGCTCTGCATCCAGCCCAGTGGGAAGCTGCCCCTGCATTGCTGCGCTCGGGCAAGGTGCGGCGCAGCACCAGCGCGGGCACGGAGCTGCTGCTGCCACGAGATGCTTCGGCTGAGTTGGTTTTCTTTCTTTCCTCTGGCCCAGCAAGCAGAGGCAAAGGGACTTTTGGGCATGTGGATGGGCAAGTCAGATGTGCAGGTCGCCGGCTTTTTAGCCTGAAGGACAAGGGATGGATTTATCACAGCAAAATTCCTGTGCCCCCTTTCCCCCTCATCCCAGCAATGTGGCAAGGGGCTGCCGGGGGTGCTTGCCAGATACAAAAAACCTCCAAAGAACCACTGACTGCTCCCTCCCAGCTCTCCACCAACGTTCAGCAGAGCCTGTCGAATCTTGCTGGCTATGCCTCCAGAAAATCAGCTTCTTGCCTCTTCCTCCTTTCCTCCCCTTTTCACCAGGGCTGCCCCGAAGGGAAGTGCTCGGGCCACCTTTATGTTACTGGTAAAGGAGGGTTCAGTGTGGAAGTCTCAGCTAATTCTGGAACTGCTGCAGTCCCATCAGATATTGCTGCATTTCCGCTTAAAAGAAGGGAGGGGGAAGA
>VZTR01023616.1:252668-314626 GCA_013400775.1 Chaetops frenatus | reverse complement strand
CGGAATGCTCCAGTACAATACATTTGCCAAGGCTGCTTAGGTGACCTACTGCTTTGCATATCAATATGCTGCTTGCAGAACCCAGCGGAGAGCAGCTCCTAGCGTTGTATATTCATTTGCAAGACGAGAGAAATATTCTCCCTGAACCGATGGAAACCAGGATGTTTTCAGGTTGAGGCTGAGCACGGCTTCCAGCCAGCCTGGGCCCCCTGGGAATGGTCTTCTCTTACAGGTCGCTAAAAGGGGCCTGAGGAAAACACATGATTTCCCGGGAGGTTTCAGGCTTGCTCTCAGAGTGTCTGCAACGCTGGGAAAATTATAAGGGGCCTGCAAATTGCCCAAGGTTGAGCACCCCTTGGGAGGAATAACCCAGGCACTGTAATACTATATATAAAACAAACCAGGTATAGAGGCTTTGTCAGTCCACTTTAATTTCAGATCTGTGCCTCCCGTGGGGTCATACCGCACTGAGGACGGTGCCTGCACCTGCCAGGGCTGCTCAGTGCTGGTCACAGCCAGGGTGTGTGACAGCCAAGCCTTAGGGCTCCTGGGCTTTGCCATGCTGGCAGCACTGTCTGAAGGCTGATGAGCAGCCCCACTACTGAGCAGTTGTTAGAGGACAGCATTAATATTTAACTCCCTCCCCAGGCCACGGGGCTGAACCGCTGGTCGCTGCCAAAAACCACCTCTGCGTTCACGCAGAGTTCAACAGAGCAGCTTCGTGGCTTCCTGTAGCATCTGAAGGGACTGTATTTACATTTCTGACAGTGCAAAGCTAAGGTCTCTGTTATTGCTGCTGCCCTTGTGTGTCTCAGGCTTGCTGCGGGGCTTTTCCCAGTGCTGCAAAGCTGGGATCTGCATCCAGAGTATCCTGTGGCTTTTAGCCATGCTCAGACCAGGACAGCTGTAGGCAAGGCAGGTATGGAAGGATATATAGGTCTGTTCCATCCGTGGGTCTCTTGGGAATGCAGTGCCCTAGAGACCCAGGCAATCACCCAGTAATGGAATAAATCTTGCTTACTACCATGGTGGACAGTTCATGCCCAACAGGACAATGCTTATTTAGGGCAGATCAGTGACACAGTTTAACTTGGCTGTGTTTCCCTTCCTCCCTCATCCCATCTACATCCTGACCTTTTCTTTGAGCATGGGAATTTATCACAAGGCACATCAACCAGATGATCCCCAGTTTGATTCCCTAAGAATCTGAGGACCCAGTGAACAAATTTGCAAGGCAGTCTGCAGATTTTGGAACATCCATGATTGAAGAAAAGTCAGATTGAACGTGAATGATGCTAGCACAGATCCATAATATTGGTGCACAGTTCTTCCTATCCATCACCCTGTTGTTCTTGAGTCTGATGGGATATTTGGGTTATTTCTCAAGTGCCTTGATGGAGCAGAATGTAGTCAAAATAGACATGCAGACTTAGGAGAGCAATTCTTGTCTGTGCTTCCCAGCCCACCACACAGTTAGCTAATGAAGCAAATCCAGGAGCTGTGAAAATTATCTGTGGCAACATGCAAGCAGAGCACTTGAGAAAGTCTTAATGCAGACAAAGAGCCTGGAAAAAATGCATGGGAAAGCAATGGGTGGGTTGTTCAGAGAGGGTTTGATTGTGTTTTCCAAGCAGTGATGGGCTGTGTGGTTTATTTTACAGTACATGTCGGGATTTGGAAATGAACATGTTTCTGAGGATCCACGCTGTCCAGGAGCTTTACCAGAGGGACAGGTACTGAGGTTTTTTAAAGTGCTTTATCAAAATGCATTCTTGAGTGAATATCTGATCCCTGGGCATCTTTTAATCTTAACATGTTTCCTGTCTCTCTGCCATCATGAACACCTCCAGGAACCTTCTTCATGCAAGACTGGAATAATAAGATGCTGGCAGAAGTCAGAACTAAAGATTTCCATTTACACTTTCTATTTTTAAGTTATTTGTGAGCTTCCAAGTTTCACCTTGGGGGTTAAGACTTACCTAAATTACCTCTGCTCAGCAACAGAGGTTTCTTTCCTGAAGGAGTCTGCAATACGAGTGGCTCAGCCACACTGAGAAGGAAGCCACCAGCTCTGAATTAAACCAGAGCAGAAGTCCGAAGATTGGCAGAGAGACATGCTCAGGAGGGAGAGGCAGATTTTCACAACTTCTGTAGGAATGGGGTTCAATGAAGCTGACATACAAGTCTTTGGCAGGGGAGTAGCTTCCTTGCAGGGAGGGGACATGAATGCCTGTAGTAATAAACTGACAGATTCATTCTTAAAAGTAACTTCTGAACATGTTTGATGAAAATAAATTATGTGAGGTCGTTCTGTTTTGAGGAAAGGAATCGCAACCCATGTGGTGCTACCCTCTTGATGCCCAGAGGCAAGAATTAAACCCTGAAGAATTAAAGATCTCTCACCTCCTTTGTTCTGGTCTCCTTTACACCAGCACACATTTCTGAGGCTGCCTTGTGGCTTCCCTTCGATATGTTATCCTTTGGACTTGGATGGCAACACCTGTCCTATGAAGACAGGCTTAGAGGGCTGGGGTTGGTCAGCCTGGAGAAAAGAAGGCTCCAGGGAGACTCTATAGCACCTTCCAGTACCTAAATGGGGCTTACAAGAGATCTGCAGGGGGCCTTTTCACAAAAGAAGGCAGGTTTAGATTAGATACTAGGAAGAAATTCTTTACTATGAGAGTGGTGCAACAGTGGCACAGATTGCCCAGAGAAGTTGTGGATACCCCATGGCTGGAAATGTTCTAGGTCACATTGGCTGGGGCTTTGAGAAACCTGGTCTAGTGGGAAGTGTCCCTGTCCATGGCAGAGGGGTTGGAACTGGATGATCTTTAGAGTCCCTTCCAATCCAAACCATTCTAGGATTCTATGACTTGGTGCTTAGCCAATCACATCTCTTGGTGCTCCTCTTCACCATCTGTGCAAAGAGGCCCAGTAGAATTAAGGTCAAATGGAGACCTTTTCAACTTTTGCTTTTCCTGAGTTTTCTGGATTTCCCCAGTTCTGATGTTTTACACACTGTGTGCCAGTGAGGACACTAACACACAACACAGGGACATGTTAAATGCAAATGTCCCCTAGGTCTGCATGGCAGCCCATGGTGTGCTCACAAGAAAGACAAACTGCTGTGCTGATTCAGGCTGGTAGCTTGGCTAGTACAGCAGCTTGAGGCTGGCTAGAAAAAATCTAAGATAGAGGCACCTTAAAACTGGAGGATCAATGGTGGTTGCTGCCGGTCTAAAAAGGCAGTGGGCTGAAGTGGATGTGCAGTTTGAGGATTTCCACAGCAGCACCACTTTCCAGAGCAGACTCCTCCAGCTCCTGTCTGAAGTGCTGTCATCTGGACAGAGTGTGGACTCCATATCAAAAGAGTTAATAGAAAAATCTGACAACAAGTTAGACAAAAAAATCTTCAGTCCCAGGAGTGGATCCTTTCTCCAATGCAGTATTTATAAGACTGGCATCTGCAGTAGTGCTGGCTAAGACAAAAATTCCAAGGATTATTGATTGCCCTGCTTCACTGCATAGCCATACTGACAAGATGGAGCTTGAGGGCTGGAAGCTATATGCAGTCAGAGAGCTTTAGCTCTCCCTCTGCCCACCTGTCAGGGCACGGTTTGATACTTTATGGATGGCTGCTCTGCTCAGACCTTGCAGGAGAGAGATAGGATAGCAAATGGTGTATGACTGTCCCACAGGAGTGTTTCCTGCAGTTCTTGGATGCCTTTGCTTCTTGCTGATCTCAAACAAATAGATGGTGGCCTACTTAAATCAAAATGCTTCGTTTCTGTTCTCTGAAAAGGAGGAATCTGTCCTCCAGTTATGAACTCATAAGGGTTGCTAAAACCTGTGCTAGTTGTACCCATGGCTCTGCAAAGGGGAAAGTGCCCCCTTTGTGCTCCAAAGGATGATTCTCACTGTGCAGAAACCCTGCAGGAAAGCTAAGGCTCCTACTCAGGTCACTGATGCTTTTGGGCAGCAAGCAGCACTGTCAGGAGGAAGCAGCATGACACCAGAACACCTGGTCTGTGTTGTTCCACAGGGAGAGGGCAGGAAGAGAAGCAGGGATTCAGTGCATTCAGCTGCTGTAAGTCTTTATTAGCCTTCTGGAAAGCCAGCCAGACATGATGCTTTGGGGTAACCCCTCTGAACACTTGGTCTGAGAAGAGTTTGTGCTCAATACCAGTCTGCTTTTCAGTCTGGGAATTATTTCCTTTCCCCTGATACTTCTGTTTCTGACCCTGTGGAGCAACTGTCCCTTGCAGCTTACTCTATTGCTGTCTCAGTGGCTGTACTGACTCCTCAGAGCACTTTTGTGGCATGTGGGAATGTGTCTGGCTGGTGCCTCAGAGGACCAAGAGCACACAAGTACTGGAGCTGAAGCACAGCCTCAGCAGAGAATAGCACCCTACAGCATCAGAGGGCTGGGTGCCCAGGTCAGTGCTCTGCTGCAGGCTTCAGAGGCAAGTTCCATGCCACTGCCTCTCACTTCTCATTTTTCCTTCTCCTCCCATCCAGAATAACCCTCAAGTCTGCCCGTACGGCCTGTACGCGGAACAGCTCTCGGGCTCCGCCTTCACCTGCCCCCGGCCCACCAACAAGCGAAGGTACCATCACCCCCGGCGGTGGGTGGGGGATGTGACACTTGGGGTGAGCATTGGGGAGTGGTGGAGAGGCTGCCTCCGTGCCCCCAGTGCTTTCTGCAAGCCTAGAAGGGTAAAAAACCTCTACTATGCACTCGGGGAGGGACAAGGACAGAAGATCACGGGAGAGGGAGAGAAAAAGCTTTAGTGGGACAAGTGGGTTATGAAAATGCTGAGAAATGAGTGATTGGAGTGGGAAAGAAAGTGGCTTTCTGAGCAAGGTGGGGAAGGGGGGGGGATGTTCAGAGGGACCTCATGGTCCTGAATGGGTCGTGTGTGCTGTGTGAAACAACCTCGGGGTTTCCGCCCTGATCACCCCTGCCACTGGCACTGGTAAGAACCTGATGGACAGTGTCAAAACCAAGCCTCTGAGAAACACTCTCTCCTCCTAAGGGATGTTCCTGCACACTGGTTGAGGCCAGTGACCTGCTAGCTCAGTCTGTTCCCATTTTGGGGCTGCCCAGGGCCTCAGAAAAGTGCCAGGAACCCAGCATGCGCTTTAACACCTCAGCAGTGCTGGGAACAGCTTGTTCCAGCCAGAGCAAGCTTCCCAGAGCTCTGTCCCGGTTGTCATGCTCCAGCCATGACCAGATTGCAGAAGATGGGTTTCTCTTTTTGCTTCTCCCACTGTGGCTCTTCTGTCCCTTCTGCTGCTTGTTCAAATGAAAGGCAAATGCATCATCTCAGATGCCTCTGCTCTCCAGGCTGGTGCCAGCTCTCATAGTGCGTGGGAAAGGGATGAATCATTGTTTGCTGCACGAAGTTGTCCTTGATGGAATTTTTCCAGCTCTCAAGGGAGTGCTCCCTCCTCCCCTCTCCCACTTGCCCAAACTGCAACCACCACTGTTAGCACATCAAAAGCATTGGCTGACCTGCCTAGCTCAGGCTTTCCTGATCACCTCTGCTCTATCACCTGATTGAAAGCCCAGCTTTGGGCTTGGCTGCACCATGCAGAGCGTGTGGATGCCGGAGTGGCAGTGGTGGCACAGCCCACAGTCACAGCAGGCAGCAAGGAAGGACAGTGACAGTCCCAGGCAGTGATGGAGACATGGGGGACATCCTACAGCAGCAGGAAGCATCCCATAAAACTCTGGGCTTTGCTGCATGGGCATGGCCAGCCAAGCATAGGATGCTACTTTTTGCCATCCATCCAAATTCAGATACAGGCCATATCCAGAGAGCTCCTTTGTTCTTTCCATTGGACACTGCTCGTCCCTGTCTTGTCTGAACTGCTTTATAGCTGTGTTTAAACAAGCTTATTTTTCCAACTGTGAGACTGCTGTATTTCAGCCACAGAAAAAGCTGTATCTTTATTTTTTATATGCATATATGTTAATGTAGACATAAGTAATTACACATAAATACACGTACAGACATTTACTTATACAAAGCAGGACGTGTTTGTATTTAGAGCCTATACTAAAAGCCATCTCTCTGGAAACCTCTGGCTGTGAGCTGTGGTTTGATATTTGATTGTAATATTAATATTATTAATTTGATATTTAATAAACCTTTTGTTACAGTTGCCACCCATGTAAATGTTACTCTAGGAGCTCAATCATGCAGCATCTACCCAGAGGTTTAGCCTCTTCCCCAGGCTAATCCAGATGTTTTCCTTCTTTGTAGCTGGCTGTATCGAATCCTACCTTCAGTCTGCCACAAACCCTTCAAACCTCTCGAGGAGGGCCACTTGACACACGACTGGGATGAAATTGAGCCTGACCCCAACCAGGTAACCATGCTGGAAGGAGCCCTGGTCCTACCAGGAGGACAGTCAAATGTCAAACTAATCAGAAGTGCAAAGGCAGGGTTGCAAGAGGTCTGGGGGGAGCCATGGGTTCCTGGGGGCCTGACAAATTCAGAAGCAGGGTCTTGTCTGCCACCTGTTCATTGTTCCTCACCATGGCCACCCAAGGAAGGGCAGCCCCTGATGCTTGTTGCTTCCCACCTTGACAGATCCTTGTGCTGCTTCCCAGCACGGCTATGGTGCCACAGGGTTAGCTCTGTACTACCTGGCATCCCCCCTGGGGGCTCCTGTTGGCCACCTTTTAATCTGCTCTCTCTTCTCCTTCAGTGTTCCTCATCAAAATCTCATCATGCCCCAGCCCAGCCAGCAGAGCAGCTGCATGTCTCTGCCATCCATCCTCTCCTTTCCTGCACTTTTGGAGAGGCTACTGGCTGCCAGCCCATTTCTCTGCAGCCCTCATGGGAAATCTCACTTCATTCTGGAGAGTAACACAGAGAGAGGGCATTTGTCTTCCTCTGTTTCGGCCCTGCCATTGTCTTTAATCATTATTTCTTCCCTGCCAGCCCCAGAACATTTGGTTTTGCTAATCTGCGGCCATTCTCTTTTCAACATCATCTCATGGTCATTGGTTTTCACTTCTCTCAGGTTTTGCCCTTTGATGCATCATGATTAGCTAATTTCCAGCCTTCCAGCAGCCTCACCATTTGTTTAAATAATTTCCCAGATCTGCTAGAATATGTTTTCCAGCCATTGACCAAGGAGCAGTGACAGGCTCATATTTACATGCCTTTGGTGCTCCTTCCCAGATGAAGCTCCAATGACTTCTGTTATCACCTCATCCATCCTTGATGCTCTTTTGCACCTACATTTACCTTTATGATTATTTATGATTACAGTAATTCCAAGATGCCCAGTTGTCAAGCATTCGAAGCCATTTTTGTGTAGTACCTTTTCTGCCTAAAGGAGCAGCAAAGCTTTTGCCCACTCCCTCTCTTGCCACTTTCAATGGCAACCACCAAACCCAGAGGAGTTATTTCCTGGCACTAAGTGGGAGCCACCTTCCTGCTTTCCTCCTCATTCTCTCTGAAACAGAGCTGGAGACAAGGTTCAGTTTGTTGGACAAGACCTACTCTTTGCTGAGATGCTTTGTGTTTCACCCAAGTAACTAAGCAGCTTCCCTAATCCTCATCCATCTAAAAAGATGGCCATATGGAGGCACCTTATGCAAAGGCTATGAAAGTCAATGGGAAAAAATACACTCTAAAATTACCCAAGGACAATGGCACAATTATAAAAGACACAGATGACAAAACTGAAAAGGAGTCAAATATGATGAGAAAATATGGGGTGGCATCTGAGCAAGAAATACTGAAAGAGAAGAAAGCTATCCAGACTGGAACAGAGATGACAAAGGGAAGCTATGATTGAGAGGCAGGGAGGAAACAAATACCAATAACAAATGTCACAGCAAAAAAAAACCAAAACACAAAAAACCCCAAACAAACAAACAAACAAAAAACCACCCAAACAAACAAAAAACCCCAGACAAACATAAACTGTGGAACTTCTTGTTAGAGGATGCAGGTGGATTCAAATCCAATAAATATTTTGTATTCCTCCGGCACCTTCTGCCTGAGGACCTCAATAAGCTGCGCAAGAAGTAATTAGTGCTGCCCATGGCTTCTACTCATGCAGGCAGAGCTATTTCTGCTTTGGATGTGGGGAAAATGAGGTGGAGGAAACTAGAATGTCATGTTTGGGTCACAGAGGGATTGAATCATTCAGCGTGGAGCACAGGACTGTGACAATTTGGCTGTGGAGAGCTGGCTCATCTGAATTTCTTTGCTCTCAAAAGTGTTGTTAGTAATAGAGACAGATTTTAAATAGGATGTTTTTGACCTTGGCACTACACAGGCCTCCCAATTACTTTACAAAATTATGATTAAAATTTTTCAAAGTTCCCCAAATAAAAAATAAAAACAACAACAACAACAACAAAACCCAACCAAACCACTTGTAATCCAGATTATCATGCCAATGAAGAAAGAAAGAGCTATGTCAGCTAGCAGAGGCAGGGAAGCAGGGGGAGGACAGGGGTCTACTTTCTTTTGAATTACCACCATTTGTGTTCTGATCACTGGCATCTCTTTCTTGCTTTTTCTTTGCTGCAACCTAGCTGCGATGGAAACCTTTTGAGATTCCAAAAGCCCCTCAGAATAAGATGGACTTCGTGAGTGTAAGTTGGGGAACCAGGGCACCGGGGCATCCTCCATCTCTGTTCCCCATTGAGGGTGGCAGAGCACACAAGATGCTCAGAATTGGGCTAATATTGGCAGTTTTGAAACCACTGGGCTTGCAGAGCATCCATGGGTGGGGAGAGCATTGCAGATTTTAAGCAACCGGCAGTGGGCTTGATTTTCTTCATGGACTTTCAAGGAACCCTTAGAGAAAAAAAAAAGAAAAGAAAGCCCCCAACCCTCAGTTTCCCCCAAACCCTTTGCTGGAAAACACCAGCTTGCATGGATTTTAAGAAACCCTTAGTATATTAAAGATCCAACAGAGACACATTTGACAATCCAACACATTTGACAAAAGGCCATACAGAGAAAGGCTGGTAGCAGTGAGGGAAGGGAGAGAGGAGGTGAGAGCCAGCAAGGGGGTGGGGTGAGGGGAGGAAAGAGGGCTGTTCCTGCTCCCCTGCCTGCTGCTCACTCCTGGTGCTCTGGGTTTGCCTGCAGGGACTGCACACCTTGTGTGGCGCCGGTGAGCCCAGAGGACGCAATGGCATCGCCGTCCATATTTTTGTCTGCAACACCTCCATGATTGACAGGTCAGTGCCTGCTGTGCTGGTGGCTCAGGCTGCTCCAGGCTGTCTGTCTGCCACCAACTTGAGTGCAGCTCCCAGCATCCCTGTAAGTCCTGTGTTCCTGTGTGCACAGACACAGAACATGTTCTCCATGACCACGGCAGGTGTTTGTGAAGCAGGTTGTGCTCTGTGGTTAAACACCAGAGGAGTGGGTGGGGAACCATCATGAGAAACAGGGAGCTGGACGTGGGTATGCAGCAAGAGGAGATGTGTTAGATTTGGGTCCTCTTCTCTCAAGGACTGGAGTTGCTCCTCAGAATTCAACACATATGCAGCAGGCATTGCTGCTCCCTGCAGTGGCTCAGGGAGGAAATCAGCCCCACTCCCCAGCTTACAATAACTGATGTGCCCCGGAGTACAAAGGCAGGGACCTGGCAGAGGTTAGAGAACATTCTGCTTCCAAGGCTGGGACATTTACTTAAGAGTTAGACTTGATGATCCTTGTGGGTGCCTTCCAACTCAGAATATTCTGTGAATTTGTGAAACTCTGCCATGTCAGTCTCCCAGCTCAAAACTCCACAGCTGTGGCTGTGGTATGCACAAATGCATGGGGTTTACAGCACCTTAACCTTACTGTTACCCTTCTTTAGATGCCTTTATAATTCGGATGGTGACTTCCTGATTGGTGAGTTGATACTTCGGCTTCTTTTTTCCTCCAGCTGGTTCTACCTGGGGTACCACCTGCCTGCCTCTTTGTTCTTCCAGAGCCTGGGGCTCTACAGCCAAGATTTGGAGGAGAGGGTTGGCTTCACCCCCATGGCATGCAGATTTGGTGGTCTGGCACCAGCTGGGCTGTTGGGCGAGTTGTGCTGCTCCTGTGCCAGACCTTGACTCTTTAAGCAGTGACCCAGCTTCCTTGGCAGAGTGCTCAGGGATCATTTCCCAGTGCTCCCCAGACTGGTATTAGACACGCCACAGGCAGAGGTTTTCTGGAAATCATAAACCTCAGGATTTCTGAACAGTTTACAGCTAGATGCCTTTGTTGCTTTAGTCCAAGATTATTTGGCACGCCAGCTTAGCTGCCGTGCTGTGCCAGCCTCAGGCAACCAGACTGCCACAGTGAGTGTGGAGGTTGACACATAAAGTCCACACATGCTGAGAAATATTCTGAGTGGTATCAGAAATCAGGTATTTGCTTGTATCTTTCTTGAGTAAGGAACAGGAATGCCTTCAGGACACCAACGGGAACATTTGTCCCATCAAATAGCTATTAAATTGTTCTCACTCACCACCCTCACTACTGTGAAGTAAAAGTGCTGGGGCAGGTTTTGTAAATCTGCTAGTTTTTCAAGTAAAACTGTAAGCTCTCCTGTGCCAGCACAGTCATGGAAAACAATGCAGATGTTGGCAGAGTATTGCTTCTACCCTCAGGAAGCAGTTATTCCCAGACATCTTACACTGCCCTATTTATCTGGACTGTGGTGCAAACCTTACATTAAAGACCCATGAAGTTTTGGCTCATACAAGTACCTTCTGTAATGTGGGGATGACAGGCCTGGTCAGGAAGCTTCACTCCAGTGCAGAAATCTGCTGCAAGACTCTGTATGGGAGCCCAGATTCCCCGTGTAGCTGTGTCAGAAAGAGCCCATTGCTCTTCCTTGGAACCTGGGTGGTCTGACAGGGACAGAGAAGGTGACAAGCATCACTGCATTTTGTTTCCACAGTGCCCCAGCAAGGAAAACTGCTCATCACAACTGAGTTTGGGAAGATGCTAGTGGAGCCCAATGAAATCTGTGTCATCCAGGTAAGAGCTGAATGCACTCTGCCTGTGGCTCAGAGCCAGATGTTGGAGCAAGCCAACTCCTGCACTCAGCTGCTCGTGGTTTGTCAGCAAGGTCTTAGGAGGATCCTAGTATCTTCCTTTATTTTCCAGCAAGGAATGCGTTTCAGTGTGGAGGTGTTCGGGGAGACCAGAGGCTACATCCTGGAGGTGTATGGGGCACACTTCGAGCTGCCTGACCTGGGACCCATTGGTAAAGATCTCCTCTTAGACCTACAGTGAATTTCATAGGGACAGGCATGAATTGCAAGCCCAAATCCATCACATCCTCCCACGCACATGCTCCTTCACTAAGGTGCTTTCCATTCCAGCACTCCTATTCCCTAGAAGAGCAAGCATCTGCCCAAAAAAATGTGACAGACCAGTTGTCTGGAGATTCTCCTGGCACCAAAAGGATGATTTATCTCCCACCCTCTTTTCTACTGTTTTCTTTTCTGTTTTGGTTGGTGTGTCCCCATCTGCTGGCTCTGAACCTTTTCCTAGCAAAAGAAACTCAAAAGGCCATCACCACTGATGCCTCATACTTGCAGATATGGCATAAACTGGAGTGATAGGAGAGAATTTTCCTGGTAAAAGGAAGGGCAGATTTCAGAGGCAACAGATACTCCTGAAGGCTCATTTTAGATTTAATCAAGCAGATTTAATCCCCCTACCTCTGTTAACAGGGGAACCTTGGAGCTCTAGAATGCTTTAGTGTCAGAAACTGCTTCCTCTGGAGAATTAGAAACCAATAAAATGAGCAGCATAGGACTTGGATCAGCAACACATTCACATCTCCACGTGCTGCTGCCAGGGCAGATCTGATTTCACTGAGTGCAGGTCTAGCTCTCACAAATCACAGATCCTCTGTGCCAGATGCCTCCTGCTCTGTGCAGAATCACAGATCGTGAAGGCACAGCCTCTTGCTGCCATGACAAAGATATTGCAAGGGGACACAGCATCTAAAGGCCTGCTGCCCACATTGTGATTTCCCAGTCAGCTTTCTGGCAGTGCTCAGCTCAGGTTATGTCACCTTCCTTGTCCCTTGGGTACTTGCCTCCAAATTTATCTTGCTGAGAAAAACACCTCCTGGTTACTGCTACTAAGATTATCTCAGGAAAGGGAAGTGAAGCTCTTCTTGTAGCAGCTAAAATAACTACAAAACCAGTGCCAATGGTTGTCCCCTTTCAGACTGGTGTTTAGGGGCTGGTTGTTTTTCGTTTTAGATTGGATTGGGGTTTTTTCCCCCCCACTAGATATTTTTAGGTCTCAGCATGATCTAAAAGACTGGCCATGCTTCAAGCAAATCAACTGATATTATCAATCAGTAACAAGCTTGGTGTGGCAAATCTGCATTCAGGGGTATTTGCATCTCATGGCTGTGGTGAAACTGAAGCTGGACATTCTTTCAGAGGAGAACCAACCCAATTTTCAGCTGTTCCATGGGACTCCACTTGAGCATCTCTCCTATATGACATGCTGGGCACATCATTTTCCACATGGAGCTCACAAGTGATTTTTCAGCAGCTTGCCTTTTCGCCAGCTGCAGCTTTCTGCCTTCACCCACCATACCCTGTGCCTGTTCCACATAATTATTGATATGGTTGCCCAGCCTGTTTGCAATAAGTTTTCCCATTAGCTAGTTTTTCAGACACAGTTAGACTTTCTTTAGTATTTTGGTTTGGGGATTTTTTGTCTCCAGAAGGCAGGAATCTATTATAAGGTGTACTTTCTGGAGAAAAGAAAAAGAGTGCACTTGCCTGTAAACCTTTGCAGGAAGTGGTAATTATAAGAGCTCCTCTTCTCACCACCTACCTGCCTTCCCCTCAGAGACCAAGATCCTTTGTATTTCTGTCTTACTTTATTTTAACTTCACTTTTCACTTGAAAAAAAGTGACAGCTGGAGAAAAGCAGTGACTGTTAAACTTTAGCAGCAGGTAGTAATGTCTGCATTTTTATCCGAGAAATTCAAAACCACTTTGTAACAATACTACTAACGAGGATAAGAATGCTCCAGCACCCATATGGTGCTTTGCACTTTGAAAATGCACTCTTCACATTAAGCAACCCCTCAGTATGCCTAGAGTCTGTAGGTATCACTATTTTATTACTCTCTTTGTTAGCATTCAGAAATGTATTTGGTCCCCTCACAACATGCCTCGTAACTTCTGCATGGCAAAGCATCCAGTCAGCAGGATATCCAGGAACAGAGAGCAATTCATCCTCCATTTTTCCCTTAATTCCTGGTTGTTACATGCCTTTAATTGAGGATGGCATACTAATCTGGTTCAGGAGGCAACTGCTGGAGACCTGTCTTAGTCACAAGGGGAGCATGGACTTGAACGCTAGCATGAGAAGTACATGACTATTTCAGGTTTCATGGCAGGCCAAGTAGCAGTTGGGTCATTTGTAACACAGAAGGGCACCCACAAAGCCAGGAAATTGCACCAGCCTCTCACTTCACTAGCAGGTTGTCCAAAGAGCTTTGTCACCTCTCCTTCTTTCCCAGGAGCCAATGGCCTGGCCAACCCACGTGACTTCTTGGTGCCCGTGGCGTGGTACGAGGACCGCCAAGTGCCAGGGGGCTACACAGTGATCAGCAAGTACCAGGGCAAGCTGTTTGCAGCCCAGCAGGTGAGGATGCCCTGGGAGAACAGGTGACACTAAAGCACAGTGCCTGCCACTGAACGGCCTGGGATATGCAGCTCAGCAGCATGGATGTAGCCTCAGGAAGTCCTGATTACTTATCTGGAGCAGAACTGAGCCCTTGTCTTCTTGGGTCATTCCTTTTCCCAGCTGAGGATCCTCAGTCTGGGAGAAAGGTCTTTGTGAAGACTTGGTTGTCCAAAAACTCAGCAATGGTCTTTGCCTCCATATGTTTATAGTGACAAAGTAGAAATGAAGAGCTCTTGCTACTGCGAAAATCCAGAGTTTTCCTACCAGAGAGCTGGTGCTGCAGCTGGCGTTGTCCAAGCACTGCCTGAGCACACGAAAGCTCTTAGAGACCAAACCCCAGAGGGAAGGCTGAGGCTCACCAAGCAGAAATGCTGAGGAAAACCTCATCCTCACAAAACTGGGGCTGTGCTTAGAGAGCTGCCAGTGTATTACTAACCAGTACTAAACCCACTTTTCATTTGGGAAAGAGCAGCATCCTGAACACATGCAGCATGTTGAAAGGCTGTATCTGGTAATCCTCTGTCCCTTTGCTTTCCTAGGATTACTCCCCTTTCAATGTTGTAGCTTGGCATGGGAACTACACGCCGTACAAATACCATCTGGAAAAATTCATGGTCATTAATGCTGTTGCTTTTGACCACGCGGTAAGTTCTGGAACTGGACAAGGCAAAGCAAAACTTTGTGGCTACTGTACCATCCAAACCCACTCTGAGCTCCACAGGCTCTGCATCTCTTAAAAAATATGTTGTGCTCTAAGAAACAGTGTGAAACCTCTTGTGCTGCTTTCCCAGATTTCATAGGGGAAGACATCCTCCTCTGTGGTACTAAGACATAACTGGAGGTTGATCAGCTTCTTAAACAGCTCTGTGCAGCTTAGCATAGAATTTCTGTGCCCTGGAGGAGAAATGAATACTGATGCCAACATACACTGTGCAACTCAGCAAAAACACTGTTGCTTCAAATTCTTGCCTTGATTTATTTCTTGCTATTGGACAGATTCCTTCCTCTGGTTCCTCTGAGTCCAGCACTGAAATTCATTTTGAAGAGCTGGCAGCTTTCATTGTAATAATTTCTATATCTTATGGAAAATAACTAAAGCCAAAACTAATGTGAGCAACTCATCTAAAAAGGAAAACAGTCCAGTGGGAGAGGTGCCCACAGCAATGCAGGTGGGTGCACAAGGAGACTGGAGCATTTCTAGTGAACATAAAGTATTGTTTAAAACTCCATAAAAATCTGCCAGGAGAAGGATGGGTTTGGGATCAAAGCCCAGAAAATAATTTTACTGGACTAGAGACTTCAACAAGCCACAATTTCTCTGAAATTTCTTCTCCATTTGTAAACTAAGAGGCTAAATGCCTCTTTACAGGATGTTCCTGTCCTCTGTAACTGGCTAAGGAAAAGGTGTGGTTTTGTGGTAGGAGTGTTGGAGACTGCTCCTGGAATTGCAGTACCTCATCTTGCAGTGTTGTCCACCCTTCTCATCTTTGCTGCCAGCTACAAGGGCCAGGATGGGGAAGGATCGTCAAAGCTGCTCAAAGGAAGAACCATCCATTCCTGTTTCTTGTCCCCTATGTACAGCATGGAATTGTGATGCTGAGTGCTGTCCCCTAGGGTCCCAAATCTCATCCACACTGTCAGTTACAGGTGACAAAAGTGTTTAGGCAAAGGAGAGGCTGTATCAGTCAGGTTTCCAACCTGGATGACCTGAGCAGACATGTCTGAGCCCTGCTCTGTTTCATGCTTTTTTGCTTCACTTTTTTCCAGGATCCTTCCATCTTCACTGTCCTGACTGCGAAGACAACCCGTGCTGGAGTGGCACTTGCTGACTTTGTCATATTTCCCCCACGATGGGGGGTAGCTAACAACACCTTCCGTCCACCTTACTACCACCGTACGTCTGTGCTTTCTTGGTTGTGCCTGAGCCCAGAACTGCAGAAAAAAAACAACTCTCCATTTATTTGAGAGCATGTATAGGGAAGCAGCAGTCTGGTTTGTTGTCCTTGGCTCAGTTAGTCAGCCTCTTGGAGTCAGTCAGTCCTCCCTGGAAAATGGACAAATCCAAAGATATTCCTATTTAAAGCATCTCATGAAAGCTCGGAGGCGCTGGGCTCATTGCGTCTGCATAGATGGATGTGTCTGTACTGGAGGGGCTCCCACAGAGCCTGGGTGCATATTGAACTTGGCATTGTACAAATGAGTCAGATACTGTCCTGTTACCAAGCCATGAATCACTTAATATCTCATTAGAGTACATAGATAAAGAACAGGAGAAAGGGAAATATCATATTACAAGTGGTGAGAAGCACAGAGGGATGTCGAGCTGGCATTTGCATGGTGAGATCAGAGTTACAGCAAAGGAGGGAATTGGCTCTCCTGAGCCCTTCTTCACCTCCTGCACAGTGATAGAGGAGGTACTGCTGGCATTTAAGAAGACAGTGATGAGGAACTGAGCTCCTTCTCAGGCAGGGAATTGGTTAATGTCTTTTGGGTTTGGTTGCCAAACCAGAGCTGGTTTCTTTTTGCCAGATTTTGGCTTTGTCTTGGCAGAGCATGGCAACATGTTGCATTGAATGGATGCTAGAAGTCCAGTTCCCAACATGGGACTGCCCTTCCAGAGAGAGGATGAGACACCCTGCTCCGTGAGGTTGAGGGGGAAAGCTTGGCCATCCTGCACCCCTTATGTCAACAGCTAAGAGGCCTCATCTCAGAAGCTATTAAGTGACCACGCCATGGTCACTTTGAAGTGCTGAGAGGCTTTCTGCACACTTACTAACCACAGTTTAACAGCCAGTTCCTTCTGCTACTTAGATTATTTCCAAGCATCTTGGCAGCCAGCAGAATTAGTGGCACTTGCAAACATAGCAGGCAGCTGTGCAGCCATCTGAGTAAATCCCACAGGCAAAGTCCCGCCCTGGCATTCTGCTTCCATTTGCAATAATGAGGGTGACATGAAAACACATCTCCTGACTAGCTGGGATAGTGCCAAGACACTTTTTCTAGACCCTAAGAGATGAGACACAATGCTGGTTAACCATGATGAAATTCCTGCTTATCAGCAGAGCTGTACTAATTTTTACATAGATGCATTGTGAGCCATAGCAAATATGATGATGTTCAACCTTGCTTCATCTGTGCTAAAAGACAGAAAGAACTCTCCTTCTCTTGTCCATGTTGTGATAATCTAAGAGTACAAATGAGGATGACTGTGGCTGCCACAGCTACTCACTTGACCACAGCACCTCAGCCATAAGCTTGAGTACTAAATTCATGATGAACAGGTCGGTTGTCTGCTCTACCCCAGCCATGGAGGGGAAGAACTTGAGTGAATAAGGCAGACATTGTGATAGTCCACTATAAAGACACTGCACATGTTAATTCCCTATGAAATTTGTGCTGTCATGAGAATCTTGTTGCATTAAGAGAGGTATAGCAGGACTGAGCAACTCTGGGATAGAAGTACCATATTGATTTCAACAAGTTCAGTTCTTCTGAGCTCCCTTCTCTCCAAGTATTTCACAAGAGGCCTATTTTGCTTGCCAGAAATCCTTTGTTGCCTCCTCCCCTCAGATGCAAAAGGAAAGCCTGTTCAGAGAATTTTGATGCACTCAAGAGCTATAGTTTTCATATTTTGTTAACTTTGCCCTAAGTATAGCAATGGTGTTTCAAAAATATTCCTCTTAGACACCATAATAATCTCATAGACAAAGTGTAAATACTGACTTCTCCTGGCTGCATTTACATCCTTAGAGGCTGTGAATTTCTCCTAAGTATTTTTTAACTTAGATTGAAAAAGTCTGATGCAGTTTTTATACCCTGGTGATATATTAATTCTATCTGAGAGAGTGCTTATGTGATTCTCATGATGGTAAGTCCTTACTACCTACTGGTCACTCAGAGGTTTTAACTTCACAATATGCTGCTTGTAGACAACACTATTTAACTAATAGGGAAGGGAGGCACACCCAAGTTGTTTGGGTTCACATATGAAAGCAAGAAAGTAACTGGACTCTGCTCATCTCTTAAGTTCCAGGCTGGTTTCCTACTCACCAGCCCAGTCTTCCTAAGAAATATTAAAATTCCTGTTGCAGACCAATTGGCTATCCAGCTCTCAGGGTCTGTACTGCAGCAAATGTGCCAAGTGCAGTACATGAGCAGGTTCAATTGAAAAGCTTGTAACTATCCAGTCTTACATGAGACACTGACAACTTGGGATGAAAATTAATGAATGTTTGCATACGTATATAGGCCAACCCTGCTTTGAGCTAAATTAGTTTTGCTGTTAAACATTTCAGACCCTGGATTGTACTTAACAAGGATTGAACAGCGGTTAAAAAGGGCTATATATAAAATAGCTATGGAAGCATGTCCCGGTTTTGCAAAAACTAACTGCTGAGCAGAAAGTTGCCATGTTGTTTAGTCACATCAGGGGTAGAAAAGCTGAAAGCCTGGATGGCAGCTATTAAAGTACTTTCCTTATAGGGAGTATAACTCAGTAAGTACTGAATGATTAGATATAACCATCCTCATCTAAGTTAGTGGTATGTTACTCTAGTGGTTTCTGAGGGTCTACTGAAAGTATTCTTCCTCAGGGAAGGACAGAATTTGGCTCCATGTCTTTAGGCATAGAGTGACCGTAGAGAATAGGCAGATAATGCATGAATTAAAAGCATCAGGTAATGAAGTGCCTCACTGCACTAGAGATGGTAGAAGAGTATCAAAATAATTTCCTGCTTATAGCTTGGGACAGCAGAGCAAGCTCTTTCATAAGGTTGTTGATCAGGCATTTTGTGTCTGTAGCACAAGGGATGATGATACAGAACTTCCTTACCAATGCTTCACAATCCCTAATGCAAGTCTGTAAAATCAGGTTACACCATGCAGTCCATATGCAGGTGTATCACTAACACAGCTCGAGATGGTAGGAAAAGCACAGGTCTACCAACATCATTGAGGGATTGATGGAACCACCTTCACTAGGGTGATTTCTAATGAACGTCCTTCATTAGGGAACTCTGCTTCTGAATTCAGGTAATAAAATCCTTTTCAAGCATTGCCTGTAAGATCCCTGATGTCTGCTAGCATGATACCCTGTCTAGAAACTTCCACTCCACCCTCTGTTTGGCCCAGCTTAGCTCATGGGTTTCAAGGAGCTCACAGCCTGTCTATGATCCCTCCCAATCACCCTTTTTTGCAACCTCTTCTCTTTGCCTGCTGCAGGGAACTGTATGAGTGAGTTCATGGGGCTCATCAAAGGCCACTATGAAGCAAAGGAGGAAGGTTTCCAGCCGGGAGGTGGCAGCTTGCACAGCATGATGACCCCTCATGGGCCAGATGCTGACTGCTTTGAGAAGGCGAGCAAAGCCAAGCTGGAGCCGGAGCGGGTTGCAGACGGGACCATGGTAAGGAGCCAAGGGAGCTCGTAAAAGCTGGAATACAGCATGGCATAGTGCCCACTTTTAAACTAAAGCCTAGTACTGTAGCTTCTTGCTGGCAAGTTGGAAGAGTACTTGGACCCAACTGCTGCAGAAGCTCCCTCACCAATGAGCACTGTTCAACTCCCAGGAGCTCCCCTGGAGACATCCGATGCCAGGCAGCTTTGATCATCTGCCCACATAAACTGAGCAGGAAGCTGGGAATTTCATTTTTGTCTTAGCCTGTGGGCAAAGAAGCAAATACCCTGACTGTCCTCCTGTCTCTATCCCCTAAAATCTAACAGACCTTGAACTAGAGCTTTTGGAACAACTTGGTCTTCCTGGGCATGCAGGGAGTCCAAAGTCACTCCTGAGACCTGACTAATACAGCATTGCCAGATCTGAAGAGCATTCTCCCTGTGTTGGTCAGGCTGAAGACAGAACCTGGAAGTACTGGACCATGTATACAAATCCTGTTTGTGGTAGAGCAGACACCTTGCCTGGATTTAAATTTTCCCTCTTTCACCCTAACCTACCTTTCCTCTTCCCAACAGGCCTTCATGTTTGAATCATCCCTCAGTCTTGCCGTCACCAAATGGGGCCTCCAAACTTCCAACCGCCTAGATAAAAACTACTACAAGTGCTGGGAACCTCTGAAAAGTCATTTCAACCCTAAATGCAAGTAAAGAGAAGTGCTTGCTGCATTTAACATGAGTGAAGGCAGGGAAATCCAGCATAACTACATGTGATGGCACAGTCAACTCGTGCAGTGCAGAGTGCTCTAGCACAGAATGACACTTCCACCAGCCACCAAGCCATGAAAACAATCATCCCTAAGTAACATGGGAAATGCAGTAAAACCCATCATTATTCTTAACTTTCAAGTATCCAATTAAAGCTTTCCTGGTGACATGTTGAAGCTGAAGTACTTGTGTGGCTCTCACCACATGTAGCTGGTGTGAAAGCTGCACCTTGCATGGACATGAGGTGACAGCTTGTTCCCGTTCACAGGGCCTCCTGAAAATACAACCCAGTGTGTCTTTCCCAGGGAGAAGCTAGGGACTGACAAAGCTTTGTATGCTGTCTATATGGGAAGAGTTTTATAAACAGAGCTGAAGGCTCTACCAGGCCCAAGCCCATTATCAGAGCAAGCCACTTCTACCTACTCATCCACAGAGGGTTGCCAAGGCAAGACTTGGCTGTCAGAAAAGTAGACCACACGTGAAAAAAGGTTGGAGAATACAAAACACTTCACTGCTAAGTGAGGGAAAGTTTCTATTCCACCCTCTGGCCATCCTGCAATATTGACTTGCTTGTCAGCACTTGACAAATTTTCTCCCTAGTTCTGTGCTTATCTGCAGCATAGCAAATACAAAAGGGCTTTTCTGCCCACTCCAAGCATTTGTTCCTGGGAAGGTACCTGGGAAAAAGCTCAACTGCAGACATCATGAGGGACCTCAACATTGATTGGAGTATGCAAGCCTCACACCCAGCTGGTGAATTCCACAGGGTGGAGGCAGCAAGGAAAAGCCCCAAGTAGAGTGGGAACCTGGAGCACAGCCCAGGCACCCCACACTTCAGGCCTGTACTTTAGCATGTACCCACATGGAAGTTTCTAAACCTGGTGCCAGCAGATCGATGTTTCTTACTTCCCAAGAGAAGCAATTTTCCAAAAGAGAAGGAAATGTAGACCTGCGACACACAGTTATCAGTCAGTTACATCCATCATCAGTTTTGGATCTGCACCAGGTCCTTGGGGGAAAAAATAAAGCATCAGCTTTGAGCCAAGTATTATAAAATCTACATGGAGATGTTTATTCTAAAATAGCCAATTCAGAAAAGGGTGTTTGGGAGAATCAATTTGCCAGAGAAGCTGATTTAATCAGACTGATCCAGGGATAAATGAGGTCTAAATGTTTCACAGGCAGAGCCTGTTTTCTGTTTGGGACCTAAATTATCATCCAGTGACTTGCAGGCTTGAATTTCTCTTGTACAGACACATCACCAAAACATATATGGGTGGTAACACACCAGTCAAGGGTAAAATTCCACAAGGCACATTTCCTTTCCTACCTTCACCCTAGATATCTGAAGGGAAGCTTCTGTTCCCTTCCTCCCTGCACCCAGCACCATTGCTTCAACCTCCAACCCCACCTCCAGCAGCATGGCACGCTCATTCCTAGCAAGAAAACAGCTTGGAGCGTTCTGGAAAAAACAAGAGGGAAAAGTAGGGCAGCCTTTCCCTAAACACCATGCTCAGATCTGCAGGGATGTAGCATCAGAGACTCAGGGCTGGAAAGGAAAGGGCTGTGGGCAGGTGCCACGAGCATCAATCCAAGGCTGGCCTAAAAGACCAGAGGCGCTGTGCTCATCCACAACCCATCCCGAAGCATTTGCTCAGCTGGCCTGAAACAAATACAGCTGCAAGGGAGAATTTACATGTGTGGCAACTCAAGTTCCAATTAGCTGAGGAAATGGGTCCTGGGAGATCAAATTAGTTTGTGGCAGCAAGAATAGCTAATTTAGCATGCTCAGACAAGCAATTATTTCTTTCCCTAAATACCACTCTCTCCATGCACTGATGCCTCTCTGCACCGATCCACAGCCCTATCTTGTAATATCATTTGTGACAGTCTTTTAGGAGCTATTCTGCAGAGAATAATCCGGGTTTGTTTTACCTAAACTAGCAGAACAAGCTGCAGAAACTGGTGCAAAAGGGTTGCTGGGAGCACATATGGGATTGCAAAACCAGGGCACTGACTAGTCCAGCTTCTGTACACAGCATTAGTGCCAAGCTCCACGCAACCTGAATGTTTCATGGCCCACACAGGAAGAGCTGCAATAGGAAACATTTTAAAAAAGTTTTTAAAAACTAAGTAACAACAACAACAAAACCACCACCAAATAAAAAAACCACCCAGTGAGGGCGATTTTGTTGTGAGGGTGACTGAGCATGGGCACAGGTTGCCCAGGGAGGTTGTGGAGTCTTCACCTCTGGACATACTCAAAAGCCACCTGTACATACATGGTCCTGGACAACCCACTTTAGATAGCCCTATTTGAGCAGAGGATAGGACCAAGGTGACCTCCAGAGGTTCCTTCCAACCTCAGTGACTTTGTGATTATGTGGAAAAGCTCATCAACTCACTCTGCTGGAGGGTGACTGCAAATGGCCCATATTTACATCTTCATCGTGCAGGAAAAGGATGCAGTAGACCTGCTTTGCTGACTTCACACTGGCTGCTTTCCCAGCAGGCAAAGGGAAGTTTTCAGCTTTTGTATGAGATTGAGCTTCTGGAATGAACCTCAATGCCTGGGAAGAAACCACTCCCATAGTCTCTGAAGAATGACGGTTGTTTGGATCACGGTGGCACCTACAGGCCATGTAAAAATCCAACTACGTATCAAAAATCTTTTCCTTGCACTCACACTTTAGTACATTGGCAGTAACAATTCCACAGTCCTCTATACCAGTTGACCTGGGCAGAAAAGACTTGTGTTCTTATAAGAATAGACAGGAAAGGCATCTTTGCAGGCATAAGATTCAGTTATGTTTGGTGGTGGACTTTTTTTTAAACACAGCCCCATTACAGGAGTGAAATGGAATTCTCCTATACTACAGGATAATCAGTGTCAAAGTAAAAATCCTTATCTTACATTTCTTGTCTCTCACTCACAGGAACCACAGAATAAGTGGAAATTCTATACATATAGCATGACAATTCAGCTCACTATTTCCAAATCTGTTAATTTTAACCTGAAGTTTATTACAAACACACACACAGTTGAGGCTTGTAGTTCATAGGGAAAAGAAAAATTAACTTATTGAGAGCAGTCAGGCAGACTCCTAAGCTCTTAAAAATGTGTCATAGAACTTGGCTATTATCCAGTTAGGGCAAACCACACAGCCAAAGTGACACCAAGAAGAAATATCTAGAAAGAAAGCAGTAGTTCCTGTAGGAAACTGCTTTGGTCTTGCTTAGCATTTTAGCCTGCTAGTAATTTTAAACTTCAGCCATCTTGGACAGCAGCAACTTCCATGATTTAAAAGGATCAAAGGATCCTCTGTATATACACCAGAAGAGTACAATGGCTGAGTTCCAGACACCCTCTCTGTATCCATCTAGTTTAGACACAAAGATCCTACATATTTGCATTTCCCATGATTTTTAAAGATGCAAGACAACCAACAAGCAATTAAAATTTATTCTTACGACAGAGAAATGTCATCACATAATGCATCTTATTTTATTTACATCCCATGAACATCATTGCAACTCCAGGAACTTAGAAGAATACACTGAATGGTCGCTTGTATTTACCTTCCTGGATACGCTTCTCTTTACGATCCTGTGGAAGAAAGAGAACACTTATCATTATCCTGCTAGAGAAGGACTTTCAATCAGTTTGGGATAAGAGAACAGCAGTTCTAGTATTTCAGCATAGACTACATGAAGGTAGCACCACATAGGATTTCCAACCTAAATGATTCTGTGAGCACAAACTGTTTAAAAGTGAAAGATAACAAGGCCACCTTTAATAGCTTCACCTATTAAAGACCTGCTCAGATTTGCCTCACATCTAGGTACTCTCACAGGCCAGCAGAGAACAATTCCTGTAAGGCATTTTTGACTAAACTAGTTGTGTCTCAGGTAATATGTACCTTAGTTTCTACCTCCTCCTTCTGGCTAAATAATCCAGCTTAGAGATCTAATTATGGAGAAACTTATTAATAACTTATTAATAACTTGCCAAAAGTGCCTGTGCTCACTTTCTACGCATTTGTACCTCACTCTGCAGTCACGTACCTTTCTGCCAGGTACCATTACAGTACACAGGCACTGCAGATAATGCCCAGATTCCTTCTGCTGGATAAAACCAGAAGATTTGCTTAAAACCTGGCAATTTATCTCTTGCTTTCCCAGACACACAGCAAACACTCCTCAGAGAAAAGACTATGACTATTGTGCCTTATGTACTACCAAGAACAGAAGAAAAAACCCCAAGTATTGCTAAAGGGATAGGAATGTGAATTATCCTGGACACTAATTAAAGACTTCAGCATGGCAATATACTGCAGAGGTACTGAAGTCTCAAGAACATTTATATCAACATGCTCAGCATGTTTCCTAACACCTGAATTTTTGATTCACCCTAGCAAACAACATTCCCTACAAATATTCTACTAATTTATGTTAGTGCTTTGTGGTTTATGACTCGATCTAAAATGCTACTTCTGTGCAAAAGAGGGAAATAAAAGTGTTTTACAACAGCCACAAATTCTCTATTAAAAACAGCTACTGGCTGCCGGTTAGCATTTTTTTATGTATGTATGTAGCTGAGTTTTTTCATAATGATCCACCATTGCTCAGATTCTGACACTCATAGTTTAGGAGTTAGAATGGAAGCGAGATAAATCTTCCAAAATATTAAAATGTCCAGATGAGATCTGACACTGCAATTAGCATAATTACTCCTCACTTGCTTCATGAAATTAGAGAAATGGTCAAGCAATTGCAGAGATATTGCTAGGTCTGTCATCCATAAGCTTCCTGTGTATTTTAAGTTAAAAAAGCACAGCTAATACATGTCAACTGCTGAAATTAAGAGTAACTTACGATTAATTTTCACTGTCACTGCTACAGAGAACTTGGAGACTGCAAAATAGCCTGATCAGGCAAACTGGGACTGGCCATACCCAAGGGTACAATAAAGGGTTCTCAGAAAAACAGGACTCTGCAACCAGCAACAGGCTTTGAGACAGCAGGCTCGCTATCAGCCTTCCTCCCCTCATTACTTTAATGGTATTAATCATTCTTAAGCGCATGACGATCCCACAAACTGAGACTCCAAACAAATCTACATTTCACAAGCTGGTGTTTGCGATGTTCGCTGAAGTTCAGCTTTGTCGGCCCACTTACCCTGTCAGCTTTTAAGACAAAGATCCAGAAGAGGAGGGGGCCTAAACCATAAACAGCTCCTAGAAAGGACGTCTTTGGTGTCGGGCGGAAATTAGGGTAGATGTTCTGCGACTTCGCATAGATCCAGCGGATCAAAGCAGGATTTTCCTGGGGTGCAAAGAGAAGGGCGGTGAGGCCGGCGGGGCTCTGCAGTGGCCCCTCCACCCGGGGACAGAGGCCAAGGCACACCATGAAGGGCAACAAGGTCACGGGGAGGGCGGGCAGCGTCCCGCCGGCACGGCCCCGGCTCCAAGCACGGCCTCGGCCGCAGGGCCCCGCTCCGGGACGCCGCCGGGTGAGGCGGACAAGCCCCGCGCTTCCCCCGCCGCCCCCTCGCCCCTCTCCGGCCCCACTCACGATGATGGCGGGCGGGTTGGGATCGTTGAGCTGCAGCTGGTACTGCCGCTTGAGCCGGGAGCGTATGGCCAGGCGCTCGGCCTCGGCGCGGCGCTTCTGCGATGATGAGTCGTAGGTGTCGGGGCTGAGCTCGGGGGGCAGCGAGACGAAGCGGTTCGCCCTGTACAGCTTGGCCGCCGACTCAGGCGGCGCCGACGCCATCTTGGAGAGCCGGCCCTGCTGCCGGCGGGGGGCGGTGGCGGCCCCGCCCCCATCGCGCCCCCTGCGGGACCAGCGGCCTCCCCGCACGGAAGCGGAGTCACGGAGTGGTTTGGGCTGAAGGCAGGGTGAAGTTCATCCTGTTCCAACCCCGCTGCCACGGGCAGGGACACCTTCCACTAGACCAGGTTTATCAGAGCCCCATCCAGCTTGGCCTTGAACACCTCCCAGAGATGGGGCATCCACAGCTTTTCTGGGGAACCTGTGCCGGTGCCTCACAACGCTCAGGGTAAAGGATATTTTTGGTAATATCTAATCTAAACCCACTCTTCTCATTTGAACCCGTTCCCTCTTCTCCTGTCACTACCTGCTCTTGGAAATAATCTTTCCTCATCTTTTCTGTGAATTCCCTTGAGGTACTGGAAGACCACAATTCGGTCACCTCAAAGCCTTCTCTTCCCCAGTCTGAACAAACCCAATTCTCTCAGCCTTTTCTCGTGGAAGAGGTGCTCCATCCCTCTGATCAGCTGTTTGGCCTCCTCTGGACTCACTCCAGCAGGTCCGTGCCCTTCCTGTGCTGGGGGCCCCAGAGCTGGATGCAGTGTTCCAGGTGGGGTCTCGCAGAGCCGGAGGAGCAGAATCCCCTCCCTTGCCCTGCTTTGGTTGCAGCCCAGGACACGTTTGGCTTTCTGGGCTGTGACTGCCTGTGGCCAGAGCATGTCCAGCCTCTCATCCACCAGCACCCCCAGGTCCTTCTGGTCAGGGCTGCTCTCGATCTGTTCATCCCCCAGCCTCTGTTGATACCGGGGTTGCCCCGACCCAGGTGCTGCACCTTGCACTTGGTCTTGTTAAACCTCGTGAGATTCCCATATGCCCACTTTCCCAGCCTGTCTTGGTCTTACCTGGCCTCACCTGCTGTGGCTCAGGCTGCCTTAGGGGAAGGCTTTGGTCTCACAATAACAGTCGCAGCAGGTCAATTTTTCCTGTCACCTGCAATTAAAATGGCCTTCAGGATGAGCCACAAGTCAAGAGTGTTAACCTGTTTGAGCCTGCTGGGACAAAGGGGTGTCATTGCTGTGGGAGTGTTTACTGCCCTTTTGAACAGTATTTCTGTGCTTCAGAAAGTGTAATTAATGTATGTCAAACTGCTGAAAATTAGTCTCTTACTATTACAGGGTCACAGAATCACAGATTATTCTGTGTTAAAAGTGACCCACAAGGATCATTGAGTCCAACTTAGCCCTGCACAGAATCATCACCAAGAGTTACACCAAGTGCCCAAGAGTATTGTCCAAACACTTCTTGAACTCTGTCAGGCTCGGTGCTGTGACCACTTCCCTGGGAAACCTGTTCCAGTACCCAGCCATCCTCTGGGTGAAGAACGTTTTCCTAATATCCAACCTAAACCTCCCCTGACTCAACTGTAAGCCAGTCCCTCAGGACCTGTCACTGTTCACCAGAGAGGAGAAATCAATCCCTCCACCTCCCCTCACAAGGAAGGACTGCCATTAATTTACACTGTCCATGCTACAGAGAGCTCTGTTATAGCTACATTTGAACATTAATTCCTTTTTGAACTGAACAAAAATCCCTTATGTTTGAACTGTATTCGATGTTACACAAGAGATACGTTGCAGGCAGACTGGTATTTGCAAAATCCCACAGTTACTGATTTTCAGCTTCAAATTGTCCCTTTGATTCTTTAACTGGACAAGGTAACCCCCAGCATTCTCAAGAGATGACTCACCACCCTGACAGACAGTATTGACAAGTTCAGGAATCACCCTCTGCTTGGTGAACACTGGGCAAAAAGAACAGGGGTTTGACCTTGCAGTGCTTTTGGCCAGCGTGTGCCCAGGTGGCCAAGAAGGCCAATGGCATCCTGGCCTGGATCAGCAATAGTGTGGCCAGCAAGACCAGGGCAGGGGTTGTCCCCCTGTACTCAGCACTGGTGAGACCACATCTTGATAACTGTGAACAGTTCTGGGTCCCCCGCTGCAAGAAAGAAATTGAGGTTCTGGAGTGTGTCCAGAGAAGGGCAGTGAGGATGATGAAGGGTCTGGAGGACAAGTCCTGTGAGGAACAGTTGGGGTTGTTTAGCATGGAGAAAAGGAGGCTCAGAGGAGAGCTTTCAACTATTATCAGCAAGGAGGTTGTAGCCACATGTGGAGTTGGTCTCTGGTCCCAGATAACAAGTGGTTGGACAAGAGAAAATGTCCTCAAGTTGTGCAAGGGGAGGTTTAGATTAGATATTAAGAAAATCTTTTCACCCAAGGGATTGTCCAGCACTGGAACTGGCTGCTTGACAGAGTAGAGCAGTCATCTTCTCCAGAGATACTCAAAAGACATGGCACGAAGGGACACTGTTTAGTGATGGACTTGGCAGTACTGGGTTAGTTATTGGACCTGATGATCTCAAAGTTATTTTGCAACCTTAAAGATTTTAAGGCTTTGGGAAGTTTTTATCTTTTCAGTATGAAGAACTTTCTTCTCCAGTGATGTAAAGAAGTATATGCAAGTTGTCTTTCTGGAAACAAAGTAGCCAGTAAACAAGTTTACTGTTGTGTTTTCTTCTTCCAATATACAAAACAGTGATAGTAGTTATGCTGATTGGGACCCAGTAAGTTAATGGCTATGCATATATAGTTATGGCCTGATTTACACTGTGGTAACTGCAGACTCAGGTAATGTTGGATGAGGAATTACAGTTTCCTCCTAAGCATACACAAAATAATACTGCTGACTTTATTTAAGATGCTGTGCCATGGCGCTGCAATAATAGAGCAAAAGCTCTTCCTCACATCCTACATTTTCACTCTTTTTCCTAAGCACTTGGAAAATAAATGACCTTCTTTTAGTTTGAACAGCTAATTAGGAGTTGCTTTCAGCAGGATGAAATACTAGTTGGATGTTTCTGCAGTTTGTGTACCTTGAGCACCCCCACAACACACAGCATTAGGTACTTTTCCCTCTCTCAAGTACAAGCCTATAGTCCTCCCAGAAATCTCTCCAGCTTTTCCACCCTCATTTTCTTCACAAACATGTGTCTGCAAACCAAGTGAAAACCAAATTCTTTCATTCAGTCAGCCCCCAGGGAAGTACTTATATGCCTTGTTGCTTTTTGTCCCAGGGCTTTCAGCTTGGGTCAGTGGCTCCTTTAGCATGGAAAAATATACTCCCTTTACTTCCCATTTTGTGACCATTTGATTTAGTGAGCTCTGTTTCTCCAGCTCCATGATTTGTGTCTCTTCATAATGGACATGTAGAGAGCTACTTTAGCAGCATGGTACCTATACCAGCAGCACTGCCATGTGGCACTCCTGTGGTACTTTCATCTCTGAGTGTTCCCAAAGACTTGGCAGCCTGTTTTTCCCAGCCCCTGCATGGCTTGCTGCTTTAAAAGCTGCTCCTGCCTGCTCTCTCTTATTTCTTAATAAATGACATGTGCAGCCTTGAAACAGATTGATTCCTGGCAGGAGCAGGAGTGCAGATTGGATTAGCAAACTGGGGAGGGTTAGCTGCTCTTTGGGAAATGGTGGGGGTTTTTCCCCTCTTTGCTGCATCACAGAGTGGAACACAAGGTTCCAGTTCCTGCAGATCTCCCAAAGGACTTCAAAACAGCCAGATGCCTTTGCCCCAATCTGCTGACTCCCAAGGTCTGTCTGTATTAGTGTGTGACAGCTCCTGTGAGCAGGAGCAAAGAGGGTCTTGTGGTGAAGTCACTTTGCAAAGGCAGCGGGTTCAGCTCCCAGTCCTGTTGCAGAATCTTTGTGATCTTATCAGTGCAGGTCCAAGCTGTGCCTTCTCCCTCTCCCCAGAGCTCATAGCTGTGAGTGTGCATGCTTGGCATGCAAACAGTGCTGGAATTAATTCTACTGGGAGAAAAACAGAAGGTCCAAAGCAACATTTTCATTAACAATGTAATGTACTGTATTAGGAAACCGAACAGCCGGCTGCTATGCTGAAAACACCTTTGCATTTCATCTCTAACCACTAACTCATCCTCCTTCCCAAAGGATCAAAATCCTCACAGGGAGTTTTTGCTGAGAGATGGCACTTGTTCCATAGGGTAAGAAAATAATTAAATCCCTTTCAGAGAAACATATTCTCTGACACTGAAACCTGTGCATTGCAATTTGTTGTTTTCACTCCTCCAGGGGTGAATTTGTGCACTTTCTTTGTTTTGTAACAGCCATGTTTCTAACTTTAAAACACATCCTTCAGCAAAAGCCTGAGTCACCAATAGTAAGTGTCTAAACCTTGCATAAAGCAATGCAGGACAAAGACAGAAACGCTGCAGTCAAAGCACTTGACTGAAATCAGTGATTGTTATTTCTTCTGCTGACAGGAACTGCTGCACATGGTGAGAAATGCTGCGATGACAAACTGTACTCCTGTGCAGACCTCCTGTATCATCTACTCCTCCTGGACCACCCTATAGCAGCCTCTGAACACAGTCTTGCTGCTACTGCAAACCACCTCTGAAACAAAAGATTTTGCGAGAATGGACAAGGCCCTTCTTGTTCCTGTTTTGTCAGCCAGATCTTGAAGCTTGTTTGACTCTCCTTCTGACTGCTAGGAAGACCTAAGGCAAGCAGCAGGAATATAAAACAGGCTCTAGGGAGGGTGGGCCCAGTCTCAGTAGGGCAGCACAGGCTTGAACTAGAATATGCTGGTCATAAAACCACATCATGGTGGGCTCACACACCAAGGCTTAACAGGTAAGACACCAAGTGGTTTTTCTTCTTTTTAATTAGGACTGATGTTCAATGAAAGTTCAAGGTTGGCATATTAAATGAAATTGACAATTCTCCTATGAAAATGCCTTTGAAGTTTACATCATCTGTTTTCTTTGCCATCAGCAGTAACCAAAATGGAAAGAACAGTCAAGAAAATTAATCTTTGTCCAGAACCCCGTGGAGGGTTGGCCTTGACTGAATGCCAGACATCCATCCAGCTGCTTTCTCACTCCTCTCCTTGAAAGGGCTGGGGGAGAAAATTACATAGAAAATCTCATGTTATGATAAAAGTTCAGTTGTTAAGAAAAGCAAAAGCTGCACATGGAAGCAAAGTAAAAAGAGGTATTCATTCACTACAACCCATCAGCAGGCAGATGTCCAGCTATTCTTTGGGAAGCAAGGACTCAATAGGCATAGCAGTTGCTTGGGAAGACAGGTGACATCACCACAAATGTCCTCCCATCATTTTGCTTTCCTTCAGCTTTTCTTTCTAAGGAGGACATCATATGGCATGGGATATCCCTTTGGTTATTTGGGTCAGCTGTCTCAGTTATTCCCTCTCCCCACCTCTTGCCCACCTCCAGCCTACAGACTTTCAACGTTGTTAGTGGGGTGTTGGAGAGAAAGCCCTAACACTGTGCTAGCACTGCTCAGCAATACCCAAACCCATGTGCTACCAGTGCTATTTTAACCACAGATGAAAGGCACAGACCCTGTAGGTTGCTGTGAAGTAAGTTAAGTCCATCCCAACCAAAGCCAGTACAAATCCAGTTTGAAAGCTAACACTGCTGCATTTCAGACCATTCTGTAAAAGTTAGCCTGAAATCAGACACGCTTCTATGACACTCTTTGATTGAAGCTGCAAATAACTTCCACCTAGAGTTTAAAGAAACCCAAGATACCTTCAGCTTAGAACTGTGTGGGTTTGCTGGTGGCTTTTCAGTGCCCTGAAATAAACAGACTGGATTTTTTTTACTGTATACACAAAGTCACTCTTTTCAGTGTGACCAGACTAAGTGATTCTGTGCTTCAAGTGAATGAGAGAAAAATAAGGCTAAATCACAGACCTATCTGCCTACCTCCAAGGTGACCATGCATGATGCTTTCAGAAGAGACAGGTTAAATATTCTGTCAACTCAAAAAATAATGGTGCCTGTCAAACTTGTGCTGAGTGCTTGCTGTTGCCCTGTTTGAATCAGTTATCAGACTGGGTCAACATGTTCCTGGGCTGTGTTGTGAATTCTCACCGATCTTTTGCAAAGAAAGCAGGCTGGAAAACAGGGAAAGCTGACAAAATCACTCATATCACAAGAGGGTTCCTGAACAGAGGCTACGTACTTCTAATTCCCAGATGTAATGGCCAAGAAGGATCATTTGGCTCCTGTTCCCATTCTATACAAGTGAAAAAGTACTGCTGAGTATGCTGCTGACCTTCTGAAGGGACATCAATATCAAGCATCCATCTGCATGGATACATCCATGGTAAAAGCCAAATGGATACAGAAGGAGAGCAGTGTAAGAAGCATTAGGATCCAGCATAGTCTATCTGAACTCAGAACGAGTGTATCTAACTGCAGCATATAGCTATATTAATAAATTGTCCAGATACATGTAATTTGTTCTGTGTTAAGGATTGAAGTCCTCAGTATCCTTATTTTATAGTTGTTTAAAGGGAACCTGGCATGCAAAGGAAGGAGTTAAGATGGTTAGGGGAATTATGAATTGTTAGTACAGCCAACAGGCCACCCATAAATGTGTATCAAATGTTGAGCTCAGCAGGAGTTAGTTACAAAACTAGGACATTTAATGAGTCATGAAGTGCCAGGAATAATGAGACATGGCATTAAACAAACCATTTCTGCCTCTTCTTGGCTTGTCCAGAGATGATGGCAAGAAGCCCTCTGCTGTTTCAGCTTTTCCTGTCGAAATAAAACTTTTGACTCACACTGGATTATAGCCGTGGCTGAGCTGCCTCAGCCAGGGAGCTGGCGCCGCCTGGGCGGCCCTGGGGGGAGAAGAATAAGCTGGCAGCCAGCATCTCTTCTCCATTCCTTTGCAGGTCATTGATTGCAGCATTTTGTAGTGTTATATTCTTAGCTCTCCCTCTGCTTCCAGCTCCTTGCACGAGAAACTATTAATAGTTACATATCAGTGAAGAGTGGGAGAAGAGGAGGTTTTAGAGTAGGGTGGGAATTTGAAACATACAGAATCACAGAATCACAGAATCACCAGGTTGGAAGAGACTTCCAAGATCGTCGAGTCTAACCCAACCCTAATACCTCAACTAAACCATGGCACTGAGTGCCACATCCAATCTTGTCTTAAACACACCCAGAGACGGTGAATCCACCACCTCCCCAGGCAAACCTTTCCAATACTTTATCACCCTTTCTGTAAAAAATTTTTTCCTAATATCCTGTCTATATTTCCCTTGGTGCAGCTTGAGGCTGTGTCCTCTTGTTCTGTCAGTTGCTGCCTGGAGAAAGAAACCAACCCCCACCTGACTACAACCACCTTTCAGGAAGTTGTAGACAGTGATAAGGTCACCTCTGAGTCTTCTTTTCTCCAGGCTAAACATCCCCATCTCCCTCAGTTGTTCCTCAAAGGGCTTGTGCTCCAAGCCCCTCAGTAGGCTCCTTGCCTCCTCTGGACGCGCGCAGGCGTCTCAGCATCCTTCCTGAACTGAGGGGCCCAGAACTGGACACAGCACTCAAGGTGCAGCCTCACCAGTGCCCAGTACAGGGGAAGAATGACCTCCCTGGTCCTGCTGGCCACACCATTCCTGATACAGGCCAGGATGCTGTTGGCCTTCTTGGCCACCAGAGCACACTGATGGCTCATGTTCAGCCAGCTGTCGATCAGTACCCCCAGGTCCCTTTCTGCCTGGGCACTGTCCAACCACACCGTCCCCAGCCTATAATGTTGCATGGGATTATTGTAGCCAAAATGCAGGACTCAGCACTTGGACTTGTTAAACTTCATCTTATTGGATTCCACCTATCCATCCAACCGCTCCAGGTCTCTTTGCAGAGCCTTCCTACCTTTCAACACATCAACACATGCTCCCAGTTTGATATCGTCTGCAAATTTACTAATGAAAGACTCGATTCCCTCATCCATGTCATCAATAAAAATATTAAACAGAACTGACCCCAACATAGATCCCTGAGGGACTCCACTGGTCACTGGACACCAGCTGGATGCAGCACCGTTCACCACCACTCCCTGGGCCTGGCCATGCATGTCTGAGGATAAGTCCTCTTGTTGGTCAAGTGTTAGAAATGCTTAGCCATTTAAGGGCTAACATTGTTCCTAGACTTCCCCTCACAATGGCTGTCAGGAACTGCAGTACTCTAGCAAGCTGTCATAGCTCCAGCCACCCTCCACCTGACTCAGGTGCAGCACTGAAGCTGACATCCTTGCCTTAGAGCTGGCCTGAACTGTGTGAAATGTTTGTTGTATCTAGGTTTGGCTCAAGTTCCTTGGCCTCAGGCCTTCCTTATAATTTTGCCTTGCCTGAACATCACTGGACTGCAGCTGGTTATGGTTATTGCCACTGGACCTGCCCTCATCACCTTCTCTGGCTCCCAGCTCAGCCCAGTCTTGCCATCCCTGGACTGCACTGTCACTCACAAAGCAGTGCTCAACCTCGTGGCCGTGGGGATTTTATGTAGTGCAAGGGTGAACTCAGACTGCTGCCAGTAAAAGTTCACAAAGCAGTTGCTAACAGGAGTCAGTGAGAAGAAATTCAAGTGTTGCAGGAAATGGCTCACTCAGCATAAAGGGAGACATCTTTTCTGGCCTGCTGCTCCTAACACAGACCATCACCATCAGCTGTTGTTTCTTTTTTGCTCTGCCCTCAAAAGGAGGGATAGGTCTGCCTCATTCAGTTTGGGTATCAGAAAGGTAGCAGTGCCTGCTGTGAACTCTGCCTGCTTCTCTCTGACATGATGGGGAGGAATTTCAAATGGTGAGTCCTCTTATCCCAAAACATGTCTGAGAGACTGTGAGCTATCCCTTGGAGATCCATTTTTTCTCCATGGGTTGTGTAAAGAGTTTAGTGTAGCCCATATACTTTCTAGCTCCCTGAGTATCCACTGTGTGACAGAGGACCATGGCTTGTGTAGCTTGGAGCAAAATGTTACACAGCCTTTATTGCACCTGGAGGATGCTCCTATAAGTTCTTCCCAGACCCACGTGTGAAATGCTGGACTTACTGACAACAGAGGAGAGCCCTATGAAAAATGGCTCTGGCCCACAAAGCTTTCAGATTCCCTGCAATGTCTTAACTTGAAGTTACTTTATGAATTCAGCTGGACTTCCTCTCACAAACAGAATCAGAGTGTAAAGAAAAGCCTGCTGTGTGAAGATCCAACCAGGAGGGGCCAGGGAAACTTTAATCCCCAATAGACATGGCCACTCCTGCTTGTCAAGACAGAAATACAGTGCCCCAACAGCTGGTTTGGTGTTAGGGACTTTGCCTGTCAAGGTGGAGTCCACTTAAGAACATTATCTTGGAGGAAGCCTCACTTTGTGGGATCATCAAGTCCAAAACTTATTCACAAACTGAAATTAATTTTTAACTCAAAAAAGAAGTAGGACTTTATAGACAATTACTCTTTTAGAAGTCGCAAATTTCACCTTTGTACAGGAAGACACTCCAACCTTTTCTGGGGGAAAAACCTCCAGCCTGAAATCTGTGATAGATGAACCTTGAAGGAGAAGCAGCTGTGTTGTACTGCTATGTGCAAAAAGATACTCACTTTGTTTTGTTTCATATATTTTGTTAGAAGTCTGGAGCTTAAATTTTAAATCAAGTCTTTGGGAACACACTGTGAAGCAGACCATCAGTATGAATAAAATATGTTTGTCGGAATATATTGAATTTAGTGGGACTGTTTAGCAATCTCTATATTGCAGTGGGGAAGGACTTAGTTGTGGCAATGCAGAGTGGTTTTTTCTTTGCTCAAGTAAAACACAGAATACAAATGAGGTTGTTGCTGCAGAATGCCAGCTAGTGGGAAAGATGCACCATGTCCAGACTGGGTATTTCAATGTTTTAAAAAAAATTATGGCAATAATAAAACTTTAAACTTCTGACCCATAGAGATAGAAAGGCAGAGCAGTGGTGTCCCTGGACTCTTGTTATCATTATATAAATCAGGAACATTCACTGAACAAGAAATATGCCTTAGCATTGCAGAACCATGTATCCATCAGGTTTCATCTGCTTTTCTGGGGAGACTGGCTAAAGCAGCTGCCAAGGTTAAAAATTGCCTCCTAAATTAATGTTTCCATGCTTCTCTGGATAACCTCTTAGCAGAGGGGTTTGCTCTTTCTGTAAACCACTTCTATTTACAGTGCCATATCTCCCTGATTCAACCAGTGTAATTGTGATTTCAATCCTTAAAGGGAAGATTTCTACCTGTTGCGTGATCCTTGTAGGACTCTTAAGATACAGTGCTTTTCCTGCTTTCCTATTGTCCCCCACTCCATCCCCTTACATGCATCTGCTTCCTTCCTACTTGCCTGCAAATGTTTTAGCCCTACCCAAGCCTGTTCTCCCACACTTTCAGCACTGCTGAGGGGCTCTTTACTACCTCAACCTACTTGGACTTCCTCTGCCTCCTTCACTTGGCGCTCAGTCTTCTCCCTGCTCTCTACTGGACATATCTCACTCACTTTCATCCAAACATCTTTAAAAGTAGATGCAGTTGAGGTGGCAGCCACTTGCAAAATGCTTAACAGATGGCAGCTGTCAACTTTGTGGTACTCTGCTCCCTGATTCTTCCCATCTTCTTTGAATCAAACAATGTGTACACATCACATTGGGAGCAGGAGCATTCAAAGTTCTTATTCCTTTGGTTTGAATTATTTCAGAATCTTCCTGTGACCTGAAGCTAAGGGAAGTGCAAGCATCCATCACAGTGCTTGTTGGTTCTCCTTAGCACATGGGGACCGATCAAACTCAGTTTCTACAACCAGCCTTTTAGTTTTACAGACCAGTATCATGGTGAAGGCTACGGAGATGGGTCCATCCATCTCTGTACTAATGCTTTTCATGGTGGATCCTTCCTTTCTTTGTGTGCAACATACTGTCAGGAGGGAGTTTGTCATGATTCAGGCACAGGCATGGTATCCCCACCTTCTGTTGCTATGTTGGTCTTGCTGCAAGCTCCAGGGAGGCATCTCTCTCTTGTTCCTGACATAGTCCACCAGTCCCTACAGTGACCAGAGTTGCCCACAGCACACAGTCACAAACAGAATGACTCCAAGGGAAATTGCAAAACCTGGTGCTGCTATGTCTGTATCAGTCTTTCACAGCTGGCTGAGATGCCTCTTCTGCTGGACCAATTAATAGGGAGGTTGCATTGCTCCATAATTTCCCTGAGGACTGAACACATCTCAGCAACTAAAAGAAAAAGGGTGGTGACTCACCCCTCGACCTCCTTAATTCTTTCCAGGATAGTCCTTCTCATGAGGAATTGAGAATGTCTGGGATATACTCATGAGACAAACTAATATGCTAAAACATGTCTCAAATCCAAATGAAAATTTGAAATATGGTAAAACACTCGCAGTGCAACAGTCACCAAGGTTAAAGTGATTTTTCTTTACAGTTATATAACTTCTCCCCAGAACAGAGCAAGACCCTGTTTCCCATCCCTTTGCTTTGTCCTGTGAGGCTGTGTCAGCTCCTTGACCCTTCCTTGTTTTACTTCACTGTAGAAAAAGCTGGAACAAAGCGGGAAAACTGAGCCCCAATCTTAAAAATCTCCTGCATATTTCTTAAGATCAGTGAAATTACAAAGCTTTGGTTTCCTTTTTCTTAAACATAGTTTTTGCAGAGGGATCATAGGGGTGACATCTGCTCCTGACAGCAATGCTTCCTTTTTTTGGGGCAATGATGGAAAAGGGCTTTCTGACCTGCAGAGCAGTCTCAGAGCAGAGTTACCTCTGGCTGCACCCTCCCACCTCTGAGAGTTGTCAGGAAGTTGACAACTTCAGTTGACAGCTTATGGATTTTTATCCTATTTTCTTGCAGCACAACCTCTCCCAAATACCAGCATCTCTGTCTTGTCTGAGTGGATCTCTATTGCATCTGGCACCAGCTTTGTCTCGATTTTTGACTGTTTGGGACAAATTCTTCTGACTTGCCTATCATGTAGCGTACTGCTCATGCAAACTTTTTAGATGTGCTGTGCATGGTGCACAGGAACACAACTGCAAGATGTGACGCCGTGGTGGAGGTGTCTTCCCTGGGACCTCTTGGAGGGAGAAGCTGTCACTCACTGCATTATCTCGACCTTGTTCAGAAGCAAAGGTGCAAAAGTATTTCTTGGTCCCCAAGTCTAGACAGTCACAGGTTTGATCAGGACTGCATTTAAACAATTTCCTACAGAGGGTACTGCACTGCTCATGGCCCTAGGGAGACCTTGGGGCACAGCATGCACAGGGATGTCCCTAGGAGTTATAGGGTTGATGATGTTAGCATTGGCTTGTCCTTGCCTAATACCTTATTCTTGGAAGAAAGGAAAAGTCAGGATTGGGTGTCCCTTGGACAGAACATTAGTTGATCAGAGCATAGATATTTCAAGGTGATTTCTTCTGGTAAAAATTACTTTCTTGCTTGAGAGTTGTTTGTTGTTTGTGGCAGTGAAAGGCCAGTATGTGATGAGTAAAAGGTGGTCTTTAGTCTAGGACAGGAGAAGTGAATCAACAACCCCACAGCTGAAATTGCATTTGCAACATTGTTTAGCACCCTCCTGCTCTTATGGCTTGCCCCTGTGTCAGGATTTCAGATACTTGAATCCTGTTCAGGATTTCTGAAGGAGTCAGTCTTTCCTAGCAGTAAGAGGTAGTGCTGAAAGCATAGTGGGTTAATGATGATGGTGATAAAAATACCAATAAAAATAGTCTGACAAAATTTCCCTCAACAACTGTTTTCATATATTTTCTGTTTTGATGTGATATTTCTGGGTTTTTTGACAGAAACAGAAGCATTTTCTCATCCTTCCATTAAAAAAATTCTTCGTTTGTTTGTATATTTTTCACCTCCTTTTCTCCTCTTTTTAACAGTTGCTAAGGGAAACAGAGGGGGAAAGTGAGAGGGATAAAGGAAAAGAAAAAAAAATTCAGGTTTTGTTACTTAGAATAAATTTTTTCAACCAAACACAAATACGTCATCATGATAAAAATAAAAGAAAACTCCTTTCAGCAAAAACTGCTGGTTCTCTGTGCTTTCTCAAATCAATTCCTACTGCTTTGTGTCGCCCCGAGTATAGCAAAGGCCAGCATGAGGGATCCAGAAAATGTTGGCTCCTGACAACATGGCTAGTTTGGTTTTAGAAGTGCAGAAATGCAATGGTAAACAGCAAATCTCATGTATTTTCTTAACAATTATCTATAGCTGCTGCTTCACTTTACAAAGTAACTTTAAGTTGCTCCTTCCTGCACCAGTGATCAAAGCCTCCTGAGACTGCACAGTCTGGTAGGTGTGCTGCAGGTATGCTGGAGTCCTGCTCCCAGAGGAGTATTAGTATCAATATTAGTATTAGTATTAGTATTAGTATTAGTATTAGTATTAGTATTAGTATTAGTATTAGTATTAGTATTAGTATTGATGAGAAACTTCAGCTGCCCTTCTTGAGCTGAAATCAGTGAAGCTCTGCAGAAAGCAGGTGAACAGCAGTGATGCAGCAAAACTGTTTCCTAGAAAAAAATCTTTTCTACAAGGGTTCACACTGTTCACTGCAGAGACCAAAAGAGTCAATACATGTTCTGTACACTTATAGGCAGTATCAAACATAGGTTAGCAAAACTGAAGCTCTTAATATATTAAGTTCTAGAATACTTTTCCACTAGATAGCCAACAATTATGCTCAGTTGAATGGGGAAGGAGGTTTGAGCAGTGCAGTCCCAAACTAGTAAAATAGTGAAGGGTTCAAAAAGGATCTCTGGTCTTATGCAAAACTTGATATATGTTTTCAAGATATGTCTCAGCTGCAGCAGTAAAGTAGTAAGGATCAGAAGTAATTCTGACTAGTATGCTGGGGTTCAGTCTAAAGAAAAATTTCCAAAGGGAAAAAATAAAGTTTATAAAAGAATGCACTGACCAAACTGGAGCTGTGATAAGCAATGCTTCTTCCACACCTTCATTCTTAACCCTGAGCTGCATTCTGTGGGTAAAAATAGCTGCTGCCAAAAATAGTAATTGCTTTAAAGAAGCTGCAGTGCCATCCCTTCTAGAGGAACTTCCTGTTGTTTCTGTGTACAGTGTTGAAAGAAGCATCTGGTTCAGGAAATAATATTGGGGTTGCAATAGAACTCTTCCAGTTGTTGTTAACTTTCCCAAAGGAAATAACACATGGGGGAAATGAGCCTTATTTACACAGATCCCAGTGTAGCAACACTGAATACTTAAGATCTCAAGCCCAGATGAGAGAGTGCTTCAGGGATCTGTCCAGAGGGATCCCTGTCAGAGGGCTCTTAGATGTCCCATTGGGAATGAAATTAAGGACTCTTCCCCAGAAAGGACAAGCTGGTGTGTTGGCCCTGCATGAATGCACAACAGAAGAAGGACAAAAGCAATCTTCCCCTGCTTGGTCTGGCAGCCAAAACCTGTTAAAAAGATACAATGTGTGGGAGCTCTGGAAAGAGAAGAAAATACGCTGCCAGGCCCAAATTCTGATGGAGTACCAAAAGTCAAAACATCTTGCCATCTGATGATGTGATCAAAACTCATTCCTAGGGGTGCTTCAAGAGGTCCATGCACAACATGTCATGCTATGAAAGGGTGAGTAAGAGCCCTGAGCTGAAGCAAAAATTTATCATGGGAAGCTCAGTTAAGGTTCGCCTCTGTTTACTGCAAAAGGACCACTAGAGCAGATTCTCACAGGTGAAAATTCTGGATAAAAAGAGAATTTGACATCTGAATTATCTAGATCCTTAGTGCACAAGATCACGAGTCAGTCCAGCTTTTCCTCAGTGCCTAATTCAGAAGTTTTGCCTAGGGATGCTACAGATTACTCACGTTACCTATTATTTGGAAATACATACAGAAGCATTTATAGCACATTTTCACCCGAGATCAATGCCGTGGTGCCAAAGTGCTGCCAGATCAGAGTCCCTCAGTACCACAATATTGTGCCATTGGCAAGAAGACTAAGAGCCATTTGGCAACTGAAGGACATAAGTTTAAAGGGAACAGAGCAAACTTTTTTAGTTGCTTTATGCTGGGCAGGAGATATCAAAAGAAATGATAGATCACATCACAGGGGCTTTACCAGGATGATTATGTGTTGTCATTTTTCCTGCTTCTTGTGGTGGGACTGCTGCTGCCAGCTGGAGATCAAGCCATGGGCACCTGTCCACCTGTCCATCATTTCCTTGGAGACCTTGGATTGGGCTTTTGCAGTCCACAGTTTTAGTGCCCAGATTTGGTATGTCCTTTGGGAGGAACTACACCTGTCTCTTGGGAAGGCACACCTCATCCATGTTGTGCTCCTATTCGCTGCTGATAGTTGACTTTCCCTTTCTGAATCTCCTGGGCTGACTCCCTGCCAGCTCCACAGCCTTGGAAGCATCTGGTGCATGTAGAGAGACAACTTGTGAGGGAGAGAGGGTGTAAGCAGATGTTTAAAACAACCATGAAAGACCTGCTGGTGCCTGCTGCAATGCTGATTTTTATGTATTTCTGCTTATGTAAAGCTGGTCTTTTCAATTGCCTGGTATTTTTAGTAGCCTAATCATTTGCATAAGAATACAATCTTGGTTGCTTGGGAAAACTGTGTGTCCTGTATCACGGCTTTGAAACTCCTAACCTTTTCCAGCACAACAGGCTCTGATACCTGGCATTTACACACAGCACTATCTTAGACTATCTTTTATTTTTGCTTTTACTGCTGAATTGCTGAACTGCAATTCAGAGTATCTTCAAATATCCATTTTATCTTCAAAAAAGAAAAATAATGTTTACTATATTTCTTCCTCAATTATACATGGCTGCTTGAGTAAGAACATGTTTGCCTATTTTGTATGGACTTTGGTTCATATGGATGGAAAATTACAGTTATTTATAAGTCCATACATATTTGCATCTGAACAATTGTATGCCTCTTGTTCTGGCATTAACTAAGGAGAAACAAAATCTTAGTTATCAAACTAAACCAAAGAATTTCACTAATTCAGTTTTTGTTTCTTCTGACTTTAAATGTCTAAAACCAGAGTTTGGTTATTCTAATCATCAAGCCAGAAAACTTACGATACCACTGTTGGAGATCAGGCATATATGTTTTATGAGGAAGAGCAAGCAATTTGCCACCACCTCACAACCTAAAATACATTTGCATAAATTCCTGAATGAACACTCATCGGTGAGAAACGCCTCTGGGAAATTAGTTCTGAGTCCTCATACAGCATCAAAAAGGCCATGCTGGTTTGGAAGTGCTTTTCTTAGAGAAAAGGTTAACAGCTTTGCTGCGAGCTAAAATTTTTTGCTTCCCAATGGTTGTTGGAAAGCCTCACTGTAAATTGAGTAGGACTGAACCTCAGCCTAGTGCAAATTACCATGCATTCAGTGTTTCTTCTTCGTTTTACAGTCAATGTTCCTGAACTCGCCTTACTCTGACTTCCCGAAGACTTCACTAATATCCTGTATTTTAGCCATAATTTATTTATGGTAAAAAAAAAAAAAAAGAATAAGATGGAAAAGTTTCAAATCTGTGGCTGCTCTGGTTAGATTTCTATTGTCACATCAAAGGAGAGGGTATGCTTGTTGTCACACTGTGCTGGCAGTGACTATTGGAGAAGAAATAAAATAGAATGTGCTGTTAGCTGAATGATCATTGCAGAAAAAGGTCACTGTCCTATTACTCTCTGCCCTGCATCTTGTAGTTCTGAAATGTCTGTGAAGGAGGAGCGGGCATCTGGTTTAGTACCCAACTTGCTTCCCACAGGTCAGGAGCTGCAGGAAGCCTCACCCTCATGTGCCCAGGCTCTGCCTGATGCCTCAGCATGCAACCTCGTGCAAACGAGGGAGAGATGAAATAGGAAACAGAATTGGCAGAGCTGCTTCTAAATGGGCTCAATGTAGGATCGAGACATGCCAGATGCTTTCTCAAGCCCTGCAAACTGACAGTCAGCTGCCTTCCCTTCCACCTCGGCTGAAGTTCTCCGGGTATTTTTTTCTTAGACAGGGCTTCAGGTCCAGCCAAGAGTCTGAAATGCAGGTATAGGGAAGGTGGGAAAAAAGGACGTCAAACTTCTCCAGCAGCAAATGCCCTTGTCCTTGCAGGCTGATGCGTCTCCTGGCAGAGAAGGGAGCCGTGCCCTCTGGTGGCAGAACAGGGGAGGAAGAAGTTTAAAACCTTTCCAAATAATCCAGTCCAAGGACAACAAAGCAGTCTGTACGCTCTAGCCCCTGCCAAAATATTTGGCCTCTGATTAGGCTTGTACTACCCTTGAAATTGAAGCAGCTGCCATGTGAGGTAGGGTCCCTCGTTGCAGTCAGGATTTCCTTGCTGCAGTCAGTCTGGCCTGTGCTGGGAATGCCATTGTCCAGGTGCAATGGCAGATTTTGGAAGAGTCCTGCAGCCACTCAGTGACAGCATGTTCCCTGCCAAGCACAGCTATTGAAACTCAAAGTATGCAGCCAGGGCTGTCAGCATTTGAGTGCTTGAGTGCTTCAATACCCACTCTGTCTCTCAGAGTCCATCACATGGCAGAGTTAGGAAGCTCCTAATAGTTCATGCTGAAAGATTAGGTTGATTCATATTCAGATGTGGGAGAAAGGCAAGCAGAAGAGTTTTCCTGCTTGCAAGGAGAGCACAGTCCAAATAGATTTTGGCAAAAACACCTGTGATTAGGGTGAGTGAGCTGTTTATCAAATTGTGAAGGTTTTGTCCTTAAAGAATGAGTTTCTTACAGTGGCTTTTAACCTAGAGGAATGTGGCAAAAGCACTTCATGTGAGCTACCTCAGCACAGCACCTGTATGATGCTTGAGCAACTGACAATCCCTTTCCATCATGCTACAGATGCAGCACAGGTGCATCCACCCCTGTTGAAGCAATCTTGCAACTGAAATTAGGGGATCCTCAGTTTGCAAATTTCTTGAATCCTGAAAAAAATGATGTTGCTGCTCCTAGGCACACACAGCTGCTATAAAAATCCTGCTAACTTTTGACTCCTAATGAACTTTGCCACTAGAGGAGGTCAGCAACACCATTTCTGATGCAAAATCTTGGCTGCCAGGGTTTCCCCTCCTGCATCTTTATATGCACATTGTTGAGTGCCAGCCACACAGCTCATGCCAGGAATCAGTGTGTGGAGTCAGGAAGAGATAGAGAGAGGAAAGTAATTCCTGAGCATCAAGTCCCCAGACCTGTTTCCTTATCAGTACAGTGGCAAATTACCATTAGCTGTAGTTCAAAATCTTAGACCTGCCAACTTTAAGAGGACTTTCCAAGTAAAAACTTCACACAATCTCCCCTTTTCGGCCTCACTTTCAGCCTTTCAGCAGAATGGAGCATTAAAGCAAGGACACTTTGATCACAAGGCATCTCTCTGCCTTGGTCTCCATTTTCTACCAAAGCAAGCCCAGAGCTCGGTGCTTGGCATAACTCTTGTTACTGATGCTGCAGGAACATGGAATATGTCCATAGATAGCTGAAAAAGCTTGCATATGACTTTGGTGCAAAGATATATCACCAAACGGACCTGTCTGTGCTTGGATATTGTATTTAGGTGCTTATTAGGAATTTATGTTGTGGAGAGCTCAGGAGAGCTTAGATATGTGTATAGCAATCTCTGAAATAATTAAAACAGCTGGTTTTAAGAGGAGACTCTGGGGTTAGTAACACCTAAAATTAATTACCAAGGAAGGCTGGTGCAATAGTCTCTTGGCTAAGAAATTATTTCTTTAGCTCTATGCACAGCAGGATGCTCAGTTCACTAAACCCAGTAGACCTGGGAACACTGATTTCAAATGATAGAAAATAGATTGAGATTTATTTTATAGGTGTGTCAGAAACAGTATCAGAGTACACAATCACAAGCATTTTATTTCTTCACAAATATGTTAAGAGCCTAAAACTGTTGGCTTGTTGTCTTAATGGGTTTTTTCTGCTTTATTTTTGCTTTCAAGGGGGAATACAAAGCCTGACGTTTCATCAGGTTCGTAAAGGATTTGCCAAAGTTCCAACAGTGAAATAGGAATGTTGTCAGATCCCAACTAAAGGACTAGAAAACTTATATTCCCCTAATTTTTTGCCATTTAAACAGAACTTTTTTAACAGAAAGCGAACAAAAATAGTTTTAACAAATTAATAGCAATAGAAATTACTTTTCAATTGAAATTTGTGCTCAGTGGTGTATTACCTGTATGATAATACTGTTAAGTTTTCTGTTCCTCACAGAAGTTTTAAGAAATCAAAAATTAGGAAATTCAGAATCATGTAAGCACTAGCAGGACAAAAAACATTACTGTTTGGAGAAGGACTTTCAGCTTTTCTTTTTGCACAGGAAGAAAAAGCTATTCTTGCCATTAGGAAGCAATTTTTATGGATTCTGAATTTCTAGAAAAGAATATTCTCAGTTTCTTGTCTATCCTTCAGTTTTGCATAGATGCTTCTTGTTTGGAGACTGCATTTTTGTGGCATGCACTCAGTATGTTAATCCCTTCAATTATTTATCTATTTCATGATATATTTAAAGCCAGCCTTTTCCACCCAAATACGCATCTGGCCTATGTAGATTCAACTTGCAAAGGGATTTTTTTTAACTACATATTTAAATACTGTCTCAGTTCATTGGTCCCTGTATGATCATAGCAACAATGCAGTCGCAAAAGATATGGAAAGTCTTTGTCTCCCGGCAGCTGGTGGGGAAACATGATTTTGTAGAAGATGCTTTTTTTCTATGCAGTGGAGGACCACAAGCAGCAGCCTGATGCTGGGAGGTTTTTCTTCCTGACAGGTAATATGGCTGAGGTTTTTAAAATCTTGAAATTCATTTATTTGTAGTGCCCACTTCAGCCACACTGAAACACCCCTTTTGGTGCCAGACTAGTCACTCATGGGCAGCCTGTTGTGTATCAGAAGGTGGCTTAATAAACAATATCCGCCCTTCAAGAGAGATTCCTTTATTTCCTATAGTGTCTGATAGACTATGGGTGCCTATAAACTCCTATGTTTTATTATGTCCTCATTAGACAAGAACAAAATGCAAAAGTGCTAATGCCAAGCAGCTTTAAATCCATGTTATTTAGTGGATGTTGCAATGTTATGTCATGTTCGCATTCTCAAAAAGCACCCTCAGCTTTTGATGGTAACTTCACACAACAGTCTAGCTGTTTTCACGCACTTCAGCTGCGAAAAGGCTAAGATTGCACTGGAAACATCAGCTTCAGTCCTTTGCACTGCTGTAAATTCCCTTCAAGGTCATTGTGAAATCATTTGCTCTTGCTGTGACCTGGTTGCTGATCTGCAATACAGCACATTACTGACCAATCTCCTGGCATATTGGGAGCAAAACAACGTGGCTCACTTACTATAGCGATGAGATCAGAAATTTGGGTGCATATTTTCATGGGCACAGTGCTAGACATCCAGAGGAGTCTTTGGTGGTCTGTAAAGCCCTGCAGAGCCCGTGCTACAGCCTTTCATGTCTCCCCTGGCCTCATCTCACCCACCTCTCCTGACAGGTGTGTGTGCAGTGCAGCCAGCTGCACTTCAAGCACATCATGTCCTGGATGGGGGACAATGTAGCCAGGGCCTGACAAGCTCTTGCTGCCTGGCACATGCAGAGCAGGATGGGGCAGGGGAGAGGTTATGGTGGGGATGACTTTGATCTGTAGGTTTTTAGCAAAAAGCTAAAAAAAAGGAAGAGCTGGAGGAAGTCAGAGGAGACAAAGGTAAAAAAAGAAATGTACTAAATAAGGTTTATTTTTAAAAGTAAAGTCAGGCCACCCTACACAACCAAATGCTGATTCCCAATGCAACCCATGCTGCATTGGGGATGCCCCCAGGCTTTTGCAAAGGGCCTTGTAGGATAAATTCCCCACCAGGCTTGAACATGAGTTTATTATTACTCACACACACACCAAGGAGGGGAACTGTCTGTTTCTCTGCCACTTCCATCCAGAACATTTCCAGCCCTATGCTGGCTCTGGCACAGGGGCTTCATGGGAGCTGGCAGCCATTTGGCTTGACTGTCACATCCATGTAAGGAGGCAGACTTGTCTCTAATGGCTTTAAACTGAGTGGTGGTAGGTTTAGATTATATATTAGGAAGAAATTCTTTACTATGAGGGTGGTGAGGCACTGGAACATGTTGCCCAGAGAAGTTGTGGATGCCTCATCCCTGCAAGTGTTCAAGGCCATGTTGGATCTAGGAACCCTGGTCTAGTGCAAAGTACCCTTCCCATAGGAGACCCATAGGTCTTTAAAATCCCTTGCAACTGGAACCATTCTATGACAGATACTGTGGTTCTAAGGGTGAAGTAACTCTTCTTCAAGGACTCTCTTCTGCAGTGTAACAGGATGGTGAGGAGGGGTGTCCAGTGCCTAGAGAGCCCCACCTGCAAGTGCCTCCATCTCCCAGACTGCTTGGCTGGAGGAAGTGACTACTGCAGTGGTGTGAGTCTCAGCAGTACCAGTGTACCAATGTGCTCCCACCTCTCATCTGCCTCTGTACTGGAGGAGCGGGTTTAGCAGAGCTGAGGGATGAAAAGCATCAGCAGAGGTTGGTGAAGGAATCTGCAAAAGGTGCACCTCTCTTGTGCCTCTGCATGAGCAACTCTTCACGTCCCTCAGAGGAGAAGTATGAGTAGTGCCTAAGCATGGCAGAAGTACTTCTTTTGTTTCTCCAGCCTGCACTGACTGTGGGGGGAAAGACAAAATTTGAAGGAAAAAGACATATTTTTGGAGTTGTTCCTTATTTCAAATGTTCCATCCTGCCTCCAGTCTTAAACAATGCCTTTGTTCACAAAGCTAGAACATTTCGCTTGACCAAGAGGGAGCTTAGGCACTTCAATTTGCAGCTAGCACTTGGCATATGGTTTTGCTGCTGCACACAGAAGAATGAATGAAATGAGCTTTGGGCTTCCAGGAGATCTCATGGCACCTCAGCCAGGGATATTTATTATTCCTTCCCTGTGCTGAGTGATCCTGGTTCACACACAGAGAGCCCTATATTGTAAGTTTTAAATTGAGTTAGTTTTCTTTAAACATGTTTTCTGTTCATTGTTATGGCTTGTTTCCAGGGGCATGGTTTGCCCTTGGCTGATTGAACTGGGCTACCAGTCAGTCAGGGTCCCTGCAGAAGTGCACCAGGTTTGGCCAGCTGTGTTAGCAGAGGCTTTCTCTATGCTGACAAAGCTCAACTTCTGTATGACTTAATTGTTATGCTCCCTGGCCACCTTTTTGGCCTGTGCCAGTCAGCTCCAGCCTAGAAGGGGCCTGGATACCATTTAAATGGGAACTTGGGGAGGAGCAGTTCCTGTTTATTTCCTTATGAACTGATTAACCCTGAGTCTGGTGTCAGTTTCTGTTCACATCAGAGCCCTCTGGACAGGTCTAGGATCAAGCCTAGGATTCACTTTTAGGGCTCTGAATAAGTTATTGCATAAATATAGGTAGCACCTTTCCTGGTGTTTGGCAGCATCTCTAGGTCTATGGACATGCCAACAGTCTAGAGGGGTTTGAACGCAGCCACCCTGTTCTGAAGGAGAATTTAGGTGGTTTGACGTGACTCATGCCATGCCCCACAGCCCTTGAATCTTTCATCCATTCATTATTTAATAACAGAGACGTAACCTGACCTGGAGAGGGCCATCACTTAACTAAAGCATTGGTGAGGACAACAACTCCCAGGTAGCCCTGCTGCTGAGAGAGGCACAACCCTCCCGTGCATGGAGAGACAGTGATGGCCTTTGTTCACCATCACAGAGGCAATGCTGGGGTCAAGGCAGGAGACTCGTCTGCCTGCCATGCAGCAGCTTTCTGCAAGGTTCATTTCACTCTGAAGCGCCACTGGCTTTTTGGAAGGTTTTTGGAAGATACTTCTATTTTGATACCCATTTGGCCTCCTCAGTACAGATGCAAGTCTCTGTGAACCAAACTCACAGTCTGAGCAGGATAAGTTTATGCAGGTGGCATTTCAACACAAACAGAATCTGCAGCAGATTATAGGATTAGCATTCACCCTGAAGGCAACAGGGGCTGATGAGCTTTTTGATGAGAAAAATGGGAAAAAAAGACAAAATGGAGATCTGGTTATGTAAACCACCTCTGCTTCACCCAGCTAGCAAAATCAAGCCAGGCAAACCTGCAAGCATGGCAGAGTATTCAAGCGTAATAAATGGTCTTGCTATTGACTGGTCCCAGCTCTCTTAGAACCTTAACAAGTAGCACAGCCTGGAGAAGAGGCTGGTGACCAGGAGCAGTCAGGTGCCATAGCCAGTGGCCTGCCAGCCCTAGAGTCAAAGCTGGATATCTCTGGCTGTGGTAGGAAGGCAGGCAGAAGGAGAGCCAGGGGTGAGCTGCTGCTGTAAGAAGGCTCTCTCTTTCTCCTGCCCCTGTCTTTTTGGACTCGTAGTTGTTTGAGCAGAGCAAATGTTTGCTCTGGCCCCATCTGCTCTTCACAGAGCTTTCAGCAGTGAATCCAGCTACAGCAGCCTGATACTGCTTCACAAAATTAGCCCTCAAAAGTCTGTGGGATAGCTGCTGAAGGGAGAGTCACACCTCAAAGAGTGGTACAAAGATTCCAATAAATGAGGGGGAATTGCTACACACCTACAACATAAAGACACATTGGCCATAGGCTTCCTTGACACAGAGTGGATGCTCGCAGGTCCCTGCAAGGGTTCTGTCCTCTGGGCAGCGTCTAACCCAACAGGATCCTGGTTCTCAATTGCATTTCTGAGATACTGGTGACACTGAACCAGAGATTTCTTCATGTCTGTCTTTTATGAAATGAGATGTTTGAAAGACTCTCTTACTTGCTGCTTCTCTCACATCCTGCCCATGGCATAGTCCACTGGTCATCTTCACCTTTATCACTCCATTTTTTGAGTTTCAAGGTTGTAGCTACAACCACAATGTTATCTCCCTTTCCTCCAGCTGTTCCAGGCTGTCAGGATCAGATATGGAGTCCTCCATAGAAGCATGGCACTCTGCCCATTCATACCTTCAGATTCTTCCTCAATCAAGATCAACACTATCTTGAAACCTGGGTGCCCCAAGAGAGCTATTATCTGCATGTTATTTCAGCAAGCACTTGAAGAGCTATTTTATTTTCATTCTACAAGGGTACCTATACTAATCTGCTCCTGGTATGAGCCTTCAGGGATTTCAATGCACAATCTGAATTCTTCTCCTTCTGGATACCCACAGAGATAAAATTTGTCTCTTTTCTTAGTCATATTTTACCTTGTTTTTATTTTGTAGTTAGAGGTTGGTTACCTTCCTTTTTGTTGAAATCTTCCTTACAATGAAAATACTTTATTCTGCTTAATGGCCACACTTCTTCCAAAACACCTCCTAAAATCTTACAGCGTCTTCAAGGGTGGCATCCACTGTACATGGTACCTGCGGAGGAGAGACAAATCCTCCTCTTTATTCAACTCAACACAGAATAGATTCACCAGCTTTCTCACATACTCCTATTTCTTTTGTGGAGAGGTGGGCAGATGAAAGAGAACATCTCTCTGGGGATGAATGTATGGTTCCCAGCAGACCAGGATGGTGTAGCAAGGTAATACCTGTGTGGTACCCAGCCCCTATTGCAGAAGTTATTTCTGGAGTTCCCATTCTGAAAGATGAGGAAGGAATCCCTGCCTGTCTCCTGGTATTGACCTGATGTCAACCACTGGCCATGCTCTTATACTCAGCCCTAGGTCAGAGATACTTTCTGCTGTCCCAGCCAGTCTCTGCAGTGCAGTATCTATGCAGCAACAGTTCCCCTGTCCCCCCGGGGCTGCTACAGCTCCATTATCTTTTGGCAGTGCTTCTGGGATGGATGCAGTGTGCTGCTGGCCATCCTGTCTCCACCTACCAGATCCTCTCTAAGCATCTTTTATAAGAATTCCTCCAGTTCTTCCAAGCTAGGGATAAGGGCGTAATTTAAGCAAGCAGGCCAGTTTTCATCTATTGCCAAGAAATTTCTATCCTTCTGCTTTACCTGCATGGAGGATTGCAGACCATGTCATCTCATAAGAAAACCTTTGCTCTTGAACTGACTTGGATGTACTGCAAACTGGCCAACCTTCACTGCCCACCTTTCAGATATTTGGCTTCCATCAGCTATCAAATGAGTGTGTTGAAGGAGATGAGATTGACCCAAATTTACACAGATAAGAAAGGAAACAACTTGCTTAGGATTTTCAGATTACTAATGTGACTTTGTGGTTTCAGATCAACCTGCCAGAGAATGACAGGTGCAGTAGAGAGAAGGCAAATTTTATATTGGGATGTCGCTTCACTGATCAATTGATTTCCAGTCTAAGAGCAAAGCAATAGAAAGGCATTTGGAAGGAGGAGAAAGGGTAAGTCATCTCTTTGATCTGTGTACAGACTTCTATTAATGTGATATTCAAGATAAGTTCTAATTCTTCTCCTCTATTTTCAGTGTCCTTTGAACAAAACCTTAAGGTAAAAATGCGTTGGTTCTGTTAACGTGGAAATTGATGCCACTTCTGCTCTGCATCAGCACTGGTGGTGCTGAGCAGTCCAATTTCTTTGCCTCATATCTGTCCAATCCCACAGCACATTCTGGCTATCTGGGTCCTTGATTGCCTGTTAAAATCCAAAGGGAGACCTGCACAGGTACCCACAGTGGTACAGAGATGTAGGCAATGGCAGATGTGCCTCGTGCTATCATAGCCCTGCAATGGAAAAAGCCACTCAGTGGAAGAACAGGAGTCTACAAGGTGGTGGCAGAAGCATGGTAGCCCTCATTTGCTGGACTGGGCCTCTGAGAGCTGGAAACTTTTCTCACTGCAGCCCTTGAATGCTGCCTTCACCTACCTTTTCAGCCTTACTCCCTCCTGGGGCACAATTTGATCAGCAGGAGTGCTTTGGCTCATACAGGTTATGCTTTTTCCTCAAAGAGAACACAGCTTTCTGGCCAAAAGGATTTTGTGGCCAGCATAATTGCATTTACATGAAGGCTTTTGCCAGCTTTGCTATATTGGTTGGGACTAGAGAATGGTCTGAGGGTAAATGACACCCTTGGAGATAGAGCTTTGCCAGAAAAAGTTCTAGTGCCTTAGTCTTAACAGCTGCCCTTCTGGTTTTGTATCTCTGATTATTTTTAGCTTGCCTTTGCAATAGACAGACCCATACCTTTCTCATGAATAATGTGAAATTTGCCAAGTTCAGAGTGCACATTTTAATTAAGTCAGTGTTTGCTTGAAAGAAAATGATATTGCTGCACTTTCATTTGATAATTCAAGTAATACTCGCTGAGTGTTCACTCCTGACCTGCAAGCCCTCATATTTAAAACAAGCTGGGAGGTGGTGAGGGGAAGAAAGGCATTTTTTGGCAAGGAAACTGCTGCCCTCAGGCTATTAATGCATCTTAATCCTGAACAGAAGATGAAATCATTTTGGCTGGGTGCCAAGCAATACAATGACTTTCCTCTGATTTTAGGGTGTTCTTGAACAGTGTGTCCTGCATGGAGTAAGAGCCATATTCTTCATTTTACTCTGACTTTACACCCATTTTATACCCCTACCAAGGCAATGTCACATCAGACTTCCCCCACATTAACAAAAGAAAAGCAGTCCTCGTTGCTGCTGTTATTTATTACTTTTATTATGGCTCAGGGCCTGTGTTACCATTGCTGACACTGGACTTCATACCTGCAGACCCAGTGGGCACATTTTTTTCTTCTAATTGTGCTTTTGAGCATAATTACCTCTATATGGCATCATTTTCTGGTCCCCTGATAGTGTTACTTACAAAGAAAAATGTCTAAACTGCTTCCTGCAAGGCAAAAGATCTGTGAGAGTCATCAGGCTGCTCAAAGAAGCCAAGTAGCATCTCCTTGTCACTGATTTGTTTTAGGGCATAATTCATGGTCCTGTTTAGCTACCCTGATGCTGCAGCGCTGACAAGAGGGGCTGTCCTGGGTTTTTTCTGCTCCCCTGAGGGCTTCTGGTTACCTCTTATCAACTTGGACCTGGCATGAGATTCTGTGATCTGAATCAGATGAGCTATCTGGCTGGAAATTACCGCAGGAAAATGTCTGTGGGATGAGTATGCTGATCTGAGTGTCTGCCCAGCCATGCATTGATGGGGAGGTGCAGGAGCAGGATGGTTTCAGTTGCTGGCAACGCACACTTAAATGTCCTCTGAGCAGTAGCTGGTAAGATGTTGTTTCCTTCCTTGATGTGGGCAGAAATGCAAGCATTGCCTAAGAGGAGAGCAGTACATGACGGAAGGAGCAGAAGGGAGCAGAGTAGGGGCATGGGAAGCTTCTGGAAAGACAGCAAAGGAGGTATGCTGGAGCTAGATGCTTTGTGGTGATTGGTGAGGAACTCAGGGCAAATGAACAAAGAGACAAAGCTCACCAAAGGAAAACATTTCTGCACAAACAGTAATTATCAAAGAAAAAAAACCAAACCTAACCTGGCAGAGCCCAATGGTGAGTGGAGAATTGAGGCTGTAAGGAAAACTCTGTTTTGACAGAGAGGAATGGTGTACTAAAGGAGAAGGTTTTAACAGGCTCAAAACAGAAAGGAACACAAGGAAAGTTAGTAATGAAGACCCATTTAGCAACTGAACAGAGGGAGCTCAGAGAGCACAGGCACCATCCAGAAGAAGTTGGGGTGGTGATACTTCATAAAATGGAGAGACAAGGACAACAGAGTGCCAAAGGCAGTGCTGAGAGGGGAGGGAGGTAGCAGAGGGCCTGAGCCACACCCAACACTTAAAGTGGAGCAAGCAGCAGAGGTACATCAGCAGGACATTGGTCTGATGCATTGCACTGTGCAAAGCAACAAGCAGACCTGGCTCTCCACAGTCCAGGTGAGAGCTTGTCATTTGAGCAGATGGAAAAGCACCTGGCCACACCCACATGTGTGACTGCAGAGCACCTCCAAGGACAGCAATTCAACAGCAGTGACATTGCACTCTTCCTGCAGGGCCAGGAGTTGGACTTGATGATCCTCATGGGTCCCTTCCAACTTAGCCTATTCCATGACTGTATGAAAAAGTGCTGAGGCATCTCTAATTCTGATAACAGGGCTTAGGAGACACACTGGTGACACTGGATCTTCTTGTGGATCTACAGGCCAGTCACCACCCTAGGACAGAGTAAAGGAGAAGCACAGCCTGACCTGTCCTGTGGACACTGTTGTGAGGCTGGCAGGATGCAGAAGCCTGCATTTGGCACAGCAGGGAAATGCAGTGTTTCAGACAGATAGACCTCAAGGTGTCAAATATCTCCAGTGCTGTGATATAAAAATGCCAGGAAAACTGCTCCTGGGACAAAAAACTTTAAGCCCCTGAAATTTGATAAACAAATTCAAAGTCTGCCTAACAGAAGAGAAAACCAAATGCTTTCCTGGAATTTGAAGACATGGGATGGAGAGTTTATCAGGGCCCTGAGTGCACTCTCCCTCTCCTAGGATTTTGGTTAGCAGCTTCAGACCAGCTGACTGGCTAAAGCTGGTGAGGAAAGAAGACCTGGGAGAAGCTTTTGTGGAGGATTCCCTGTGAAGCTCTGCTGAGACATTTTCATGGGAGATTCTCCCTCCTTACCCTGGCAGCTGCTTGTAGTCACAGCTCTCTCATGCTTGGCTCCTGCCTGAGCTGCACTATGGCCGTGTTCCTGCCAGGCTGATACCCTGCTGATGGGAACCCTGACCTTGCCACGGGCTATCCATTTCCCGTCTGAACCTCGGGCTTGCCTCTTCACTCGGGTTTTGCTGCTCCGTGCTGTGGTTTCATTGTGCCTGCCAGGCTGGGCTGGGGCACTTGTCCAGCAACGGAGCTGTGCTGCAGCAGAGAATGATGGATGATTTCTCCTCTGCTGGAGGAGAATTGAATTGGCAGGAATCATTGAAGATGACATCCCAGGCTCCCTTGGGATTCAAACACAACCACTCCCTGCAAGAGAGCAGCTACTGCCTAAAATTATGCACGCACACCATGGCATCCACCAGCAGCAACTCAGAAAGGGTTGGGGAGCAGAGCCTGTGCTGCGGCTGAAGACAATTGAGCCAACTGAGTAAGCACCAGAATGATTTTTCTCAATAATCACAGGGAAAGAGAGAAATATCAGTATTATCTGTAGCTGCAAAGGCTATTGAGACAGAAAGAAAGCAATAAAACATTGCACTTTACGCACCCAAGATGAGATCACCTATCTGCTTTCTACACAAAATATACTACATGTACTAAATGTTCCATCTAGGCACAGGCAGTTCAGGCTGGACCAAGAAAGCAGAACATTAATGACTTTAGGAAGACAGCATTTCAATTTTGTGCCTCTTAAAATGCTGCCTATGCTGGAGATATTTCCCAAAATATTCCTGAAATAACATGAAGCTGATGAAGGGCGGGAGTCACTTTTGATGACATTCTTATGAATAACAGATCCAGAGAAAAACATGACAAAACCCCCCAATACTAACAGCATTACCTACAAGGAGCAGAGAGTGCAGCCTAAAACTGAATCACAGCAAAATGCAAATCCATGCAAAGGAACTGAATTATTTTGTTCATGCTGCAGAAAGAGGAGACATCAGATTTGATTCAAAGCAAAGAAAGCAACTAATGAACAGCAACTTCCCTCTGAAAGTCAGCAACTGCACAAAGAATATTGACATACCTATCAAGATTTATACCATGAGCAGCATAAATGCATGGTTCATGAACATGGGAAGGATATAAATGAGGAAGACTAAGAAGGAATAGTGGCAAGAAAATCTTGAACAAGACTTCCAAAGCTGTTGCTTTGAAATCAGACTAAAACAGCAAAAGAAAGGAAAATACCACATCAAACAATTAAAGTAGTAGGAAGGTCCTCTGGTAGTTTACAGATGAACTGACGCCAATGCTGCAAAATTAAATTCCTGGAAAAGTCCTTGTTTGCCATTGTCTGGATGTCAGAGTTTTCTCTGGCATAATGCTGGACTACAGGCTAACATTGCAAGAAATTCACATTGTCTTAGTAGATGTTCTTCACAAGTCTCATGCTCCTGTTCAACTAAGTAATTCTCACATAACTCTAAAACTAGAAAGATTCAAATTGAAAGAGAGAATATAATCAGGGAAAGACAGGTTCTTCTGCTATATCTCCCTTGAGATTTCATACAGAAAACGAAAAAAATAAGAGTTTGAGGAAGGAATCCATACTGATAGTCCAACACTTAAAAGTGCCTACATTTAAGTTATCAGAAATAGCAAGAAAAGCAGAGTGTGGGATGTGCTGTGTTTTATAAGGGAACAAAGAGAGCAGAGTGACTTGCAGAAGAATAACAAGCACCCTTTGCTCTTGCAGACTTTTGGAATGAGCAAAACATTGTCTGCAGAGAAAAGACTAAGGATGAAGCATAAGGAGAAACAGTGATTCCTAGAAAAATGGATCTGGAAAAAAAAAAGAGGTAAAGGGGGGTTTTGGTATAATGCTTTATAAAAAAATAGAAAAGGAAGCATAAGTTTTTGACATGGTATGAAACCACAGGTAGAAGTAAATGTGGACATTGCTGCTCAGACAGAAAGAGTACTGCATGATATTAATCAGAGTTTGTGTTATTGGCAGAAACTGACAATTGATGTATTCTCTAGAAGAGATACCACCCTCATTGTGAATTATTGGCAAAGGGTAGGTTTTGTTTGGCTACACCATTACCTAACAAATTCTATGGCACTGTGTCGAATCCCACAAAAGCAGCATTCACTCAGCATACAATGATGCCTGCAGTTCATCAGGTAAAGGCAGTGGGATGAGAGGGTCCAGGAGAAATCCTTGGAATATCAAGTGCTGTCTGTGTGATTACTGTGTCAGGAGGCTAGGGGCACACTGTGAGGAGCTGGGAGCCAGCTATCAGTGGAGCACGCAGAGTTGTACCATTAATTGTTATCATCTACGGTTTCTGAGTTGGCCTTAAAAACATTGTCACCAGCAGGGAGGCCATTCACACCACAAGGGCTGTGCTCACTGAAAGACTCAAAAGAATTCAAATGCACTGTCAAGCTCTTCCTCTTCTGTCCACTACCTCCCCCAGCTGCCCCTTATTTCAATCAAATGGCAACAACATAGGTTATGCTCTGAGCTTTTCTCATTTGTAGATGGGATGTAAAACGGGGAGGTGACTTTTAAGAGACGTTCAACAACAGATTCTGTGATCCCATTTCCTCCTGTTTGTGGACAGGTGTGTGTAAGACTTTGGGTATTTGATGTGGTATCAAGTGTCAGAGACAGATTAGTAACTACTGCAGTTTTGGGACATGATTTAGTGGGACTTGGCAGTGCAGTTAGATTCCATGATCTTAAATGTCTTTTCCAATCCAAATTATTCTATGAATTTTGACATTCATTAACTTAAAAAGAAGAAGCTTGGAGTTTCAGATGAAAAAATGGAAAATGTGACCCAGATACATCCAAAGATTAAAAGACAAAAGAAAAACTTGCCCAACTCCTTGGTTTCTCTGAAAGCCCAGCATGAAGCCCCTGAATTTCTCACACTTCTATGAATGAACAAACAAGCACTGAAACAAGAATAGCTCATCATCTACCACAGATGTCAGAAGAGGTAATGTTTTTATCTTCCCTATGAACACCATGCCGTATTTTGCATTGGTCCAAGCTGTCATCTAATTATTGGCCCATCATAACAAAAATGCAACTCTTTTGCAGTGGTAGGAAGATGGACAGCAGGACTGTGCAGTTGCATTGTCTAACCAGAGCATGCAGGGAGGAGAAAAGAGAATTAATTTTGAAGTTGGGCTTACCAACATCACATCCAACAGGCATTTGCAAAAGACAAGTCAGTCCAGGCTCATCCAAAAGTTCCAGGCTCACTAAAAATACCAGCATCTCATGGGATTTATGTTGTTTTCAAGAGTCTGTAATTTGAACATTTTAGGATAATGAGGAATGTAAACTGTTCAGTGAGATCAAATAATTCTTCCCTGAAACTTGTGCTGCTTTCAGTCCTGCTGTGCTGTCTTTGGAGGGTTGAGCCAAAAGGTATCAGTAGGCTGAGCTCCCAGAGAGTGGAATTACTTAACTGGGAGGGCTCAGATGCCTCAGGTACTGGTTTTAGGGGATAGGTTTGGTGGAAAAGAGGGTCCACAGTCCCAGAATGGATGTCACACAAGGGGAATGAGTCTGGGAATGTGCATTCACCTCTCCAGATTATAAAATGTTGAATTCCCTTTGCTGCAACTGTGTCCATTGCTTCTCGTCCTTTCAGCTTGGACCCCTGTGAAGAGTCTGACTCTATCATAACCCTCCCTTTAGTCAAAGACAGCAAGTAAGTCCCCAACATCTATCTGTACTCCAGTGTGAGAAAACCCAGGTTCCTCAATCTTTGCTTATGCATTAAGGGCTTCAGATTCCTGATTTTCTTGGTGTACCCCACAAAGTATATGAATATCATTCATATCCTGGGAAGAAAAGAACAGGAAAGAATGCTCCAGATGCAGCCTCATGAGTGTTGAATAAAGGGAAATAATCCCTTCCCTTGCCTTGCTCTCTTGCTTCTGTAGTCCAGCATGCCCTTGGCCTACATGCCTGCTAAGTGCACTTCTGATTTCAATCAGTAGTCTTTTGGGACCCTACAGCCTTTTTCTGCAGAGGTGTTGCCTGGGCAGTCAGCACTGACCAACCTGCACTGGCAAGCACTGCAAAACTTTGCCCTTGTCACTGTTGAACTTGGTGAGGTGGCCACCAGCCCTTTTCTCCAGCTTATTTAGGTCCTTCTGAATGGCAGTGCTGCCCTCCATTACACCCATTGCTACCCCAAGTTTGTGTCATCTGTGAATTCTTCAAGGTGTTCTCTGCCTCCTCTTCTTCCTGTAGATGAGGATGTTAAGTGGTATTAATTCCTTGAGGAATGTTACTCCTAAGTGGCTTCCCATTTTCCCATTAGACTTTGGAATGTTGACCTCCACAGTTTGAGTTCAGCCTGTTTTTTTACTCACTTTTTAGTCCACTCATCCAGTCCATGCCACCTTGTTCTGGCTACAAGGTTACTATGGGCCAGTGTTCTAGTAATCCAACACTTCATTTGAGGGAGAAATATGCATGCACTTAGACATCACTAATCAAAGTGTTTTCCTGTATCACATTTGGCCACATCTTCTCAGCTGGCAATAGACCAGCTGGACTAAAGTTCTCTGGAAAGTGGCAGGACACAGGGCCAGAGCTTACACATGGCAATAAAACTGTCATGAAGTTGTGGCAAGTGGCCAGAACCACAAGCTGCGCTATGCCAGTCACAGATGGGAAATGGAAATTTGTGACATTTTGTACTTCAACCCAAAATCTGAAAAGATTTTCATGAGACCATATTACAAATAGTTATCATTTCCTGATTTATGTACCCTGCCACATCTCATAGCCTTGCTTTAACACTGCAAATAGTGCAAGAAAAAAAGGAAGTCATAAAAGGGTGGGAGGAGAGTTTTTTAATTTATTTTTTTATCTTAAGGAATGTAACAGACTGCCAAGTCTTAGGAGTATGAACTCCTCCGTAAAATCAAAGAAATCAGGATCCAGTTTTCAGCCAAGGTCTGCTGGTTATTTCTACCACTTGACCACAGGAATCAGTTAGCTGTAGCCCAGAAAGACTGGTATTTGTGCTGATAAATTTCAACAGTTCCCTGAGGGATCTGATAAGGTCAGCCAAGGATCTGAAAAAGGGGGGAAAAAAAAAATGAAGTAATTGGGTCCGTTCCCTCATTTTAAGTTCTTCCTTCAGTTTCTTTAATTTCTTCCCCTTTCTGGAATGGCTGAAAAAACAAATCTGCACTGTTAAAACTATTCTTTTCCCAAGCCCCTTTCAGGACACAAGGATGCTATTTCTGTAAGAATTTAAAAGGAAGTACATGTCTGAGACGGAAAGCAAGAATGGAAAATTTTAGTACAAATAAACGGTGAATATTTGGCAGCCAGGACAAAGTTTTGTAACACACTGTAAGAGAGAGGTTGTCTTGTTGGCTCTACCAGTGGTCAGATTTCTAAGGAAAGAAAAGAATGTGCCTGTTGGAATGTTTTTTCTTTTGCAGAAAATTCTTCAAAAGGCTGCTATGGTGGTGAAATAGCTGGTATTTTTTCAGATGGAGACCAGTATGTTCCCCAAAAAATGCTTCTCCTCTCTTTCTCTTCCTTTACCTTTTCCCAGCCTTGGCCAAACATTTTAGCCACAACTTTTTTTCCCTCCTGCCGTACTCAGCCTTCCTGGCTCCAGCCTATTTCCTTCTGCCTTTATTTTACTGAGATTAGCCATGCCAATAGCATGGAAAGGGAAACAAATGGCTTTATCTTGTGTTTTCTTCACTCTGTGAAATAATAGAAAGATTTGGTGCAATCTTATCTGTCCATCAGGAAGGTCAGTTGAAATTAACTACCATTATTAGGAATGCAGGACTGCAGCTGCCAGGTTTCATGGTCTTTCCACCGCCCATCAGGAAATGACCCAAGCTTGTACATTTCTCCACAGAGCATCTATTGCTTTCCCCAAGGATACAAATCTGGCTACCTTAAGAGGGCTTTGCTTTAGTGTGTTTCCACACACAAACAATAAAATGAGGCATTTCCACTACAGAGCAGTAGTTTTGTTTGAAAGATAATCAACCACAAGAAGGTAAAATGGAACTGTGTCTAAGGAGGAGCACAATGTCCATATCTCCAAGTTATCACATCAGTTGAAAGCCACTGTGATGGCCCCCACACTTCCCACACGCTGGATGGGAATGTGGGTACCTGCTTTGATCTTCCTAGGTTTGGGTGAGGGCACCAGCATGAGTTTGTTTAGTCACAGAGTTTGCCTGTTTGTTTCCCAGCTGGAGGCAGGAAGCTCGTTATTTCTGTGCTGTTCTGATGCCTTTGTCAGTTGCCCAAGCAGCTCAGGGAAGGAAATACATCTTCCTGCAATGCAGAGTGGGGAGGACCAGATAGGAAGAAAATGCTTTATACTGGAACAACCCTCCAGGCCCTGAAACAGGGAGAAGGCAGTGACTGTGGGTAGCAAAGGGTGACAGGAATGTGTAGTACAGGAACTGTAGGATCTGGAACACTGGGGGAGATGAGACTGAGAGTGAGGAGACACAGCCAGAAGCAGCTGAGGTGGAGGGGCTGTGGACAGCCTGAGGAAGGACACTGGAAAGAGTGGGTGGCTGGACAAAGACCTGGAGGAAGGAGCCTAGGATCAGGAGATGGATGTTTAGGGGAATGGCAGTGAGAAGTAGGAGGAGATTGAGCCTCAAAGGTGAAGGCAGATAGGCACTTTGAGGGGCAAGTAGAGAAAGCAAGCAAGGAGCAATTATGAGGAGGGGAGGCAGTGAGTGGAGAGTAAAGAGGACTGCGATGAGAAAACACCTCTGGGTACAGGAAGGGCCAGGACAAGGCAGGAATAAAGGAATCAGACTGGGAAGATAGGGCTGGGTTACAATATCACCAGGAGTGGCTTCGCAGTAGCCACCCATCTGCTACCCACCAATTTCACTGGGATGTGCTGTTAGCATACAAGCAACAGTCTCTCCTCCAGCTGATCTGTTTACAGAGGTTTCCTCTTAGAAATGGCTTTCACCCCACTATTGTTTTGGGCAGTGATCCATCTGATATCACAGGATTGGGGTTTGGTGTTGTTGCTGATGATTTTTGGGGTTTTTTTTACCTTATTGTTTTGGAAGATGGCACAGATGAGAGTCTTGCCAAGTTGAAATGCTTTGAACTGGCAGGACATGGAAAGTTATTTCATGTCGTCCCCTGCATTGCAGTGAAACCCCAAGTGACCTCCTTACACCAGCTGCTCTTCAGGAGCTCCATACCTTGCCTCTGCCAGCCTGTGTGCTGCCACCTCTGCTGGGGCACTGCTGCTTCCCACTTCCCTTTCTTACCCTTTTTCCAGACTCTGTCTCCTCCAGATGGCACAGTGTCCTTTTTCCTCGCACAGGTACATCAGAGACATCTCTGTGTGCTTACTGTGTGGTGGACTGCAGAAGCAAGAGAGACCCGGTACCTGCAGTGACTGCAGTGTGCCCTCTGCTGTCTTGCTATCTGCAAGTAGTCCAGAGTTTCTGAGAATCATAGAAGCTCACTCTCTGCCCAGAAGCAAAATCATCTGTGACCCCCCTGCCCTTGTACTGCCTCAGCTGAGGGAGCTGCAGCATTTCTTGGCATACAAGAACAAGTCAGGATTCCTTTGGGGGGAAATGTCTGCTCTGACCAAATAATGTAACCAAGTTGATTTTAATTTTGTTTACCTTACCATTGCAGTATAATGTATGCAAGAAAAGAATGAATGAGGCATGACCCCGAAAGGGGAGAGAGAATCAGCTAGGTGAAGCAGTATGCCATTAGTTTCAGCTAAATTTGCCAGGTTTTCCTGCTGTTGCTATATCTGTGCCCCAAAAAAAAAAAA
>VZTR01023616.1:241495-252544 GCA_013400775.1 Chaetops frenatus | reverse complement strand
TATCTGTGCCCCAAAAAAAAAAAAAAGGCCTTTAACCAACCTTATGACTGATCAGAGCAGGAGAACAGGAGCAGGAGGTGGTTGTGTGCAGTTGAATGCCTATTTACCCACTACTAATGAAGGAAATGCAAGTGGAAGAGGTTGTAGAAAAGAATTAATGTAGTTACACATTTTCAGACAGGATTTTACATTATTTTTAGATTTGTAGCAAGTTTACACTATTAATGTGTATTAATACATATTACTATTATTACATAATAGTATTTGTATTAATAAGAATTACATAATTATCATAATTCCTGATTTTTAGCCACAGTCTAAATTCAAACTAATTCCTGATGTCAAGTAGAGTGAAATGCTGGAGTGACTTCATCAGTGACTCAGATTGTCTCTGGCCAAGATCTGTCCAGGTCCAGGATATTTCTCAGAGCAATCAACAGCTCCATTTCAGACCACTGATCTCCTACATATGGAGACCCCTAAAGATGTTGAGAAGCCCTATGTCTGGGGATGTGAGAAGGGGTGAGGGTAAGTTTAGGGAGGACAAACACTTACAAGTTCCCAGTACAGTGGTGTGTCACTAACAAGTGCCCAGGGAGGTGGTGGAGTCTCCATCTGCAGAGATCTCTAAGATTTGGAGAGACAAAGGCACAGCAAACCAAATGAGTGTTGGCCATAGCCCTGCTTCAGGTAGGACGCTGAACCACACAAGCCACCGAGATCCCCTCCAGACCAGCATTTCCATAACTCTGCAGAACTGCTCAAATCTGCATATCCCAGCCTGGCAGAGGTGCTCAGGTCATGTCCTCTTCCTTTTGATAGTCAAACAAACAGCTGCGAAGGAAACTCTCTCCATCTTTCACCATCTAACCAGGTGCTTAGAGCTTATATGGAGTTGATGAGACATGCATCTAGGCTTAGGATGGCAAAAAGGGGGATACCAGGAATTATCCAACACTTTTGCCGAAATCTTGGGGCTTGCAAGTGAGAAAAAGTCAAACTCATCAAGCCACTTAAAATGACATCTACTCCAGAATGTAGGGGTCATGAGCTCAGATCATGGAAGCCAGGCCTGCCTGTGTGTTGTGAAATTAGGGAACCTAATTTAATTTCTGGATGGTTCTCACCAAGTGGCACCTTAACTTCCTTGCAGACATGAAATAAGGAATTGGAGATTTTCCTTCTCAAGGCAGATGAGATAATGATGGTTGGAGGAACTTCAGCAGAAGTCTCCAAGGACCAGAATGGCAAAGTTATGTGAGGATGCCGAAAGGGGCTTTGTGGGTTCTTCAGATGGGTCCTTCCAGTTTAGTGACCTCCTCTGCAGCTGAGCTCAATGGAACAAGGAATCTGCAGAGCAGAGCCTGATGCCGTTCCAGTAGATGGTTTCTGTCTGCAGGATGGAAGCTGCTTGGCTCTGTCCAGTAAGTAGGTGGCCCAGCTCCATATGTGTGGTCCCCCTGGCAAAGGATGATGCTTTGGGGACATGGAGGGGAAGAAGAATCCAAACAGAAAACCTCCCTTGAGTTTCCCATCCCTCCCTCCAATCCTGTTTGGTAATTTTCTATAGCAGGGGCATTTTGACTCCCAGACAGAGGGAGCTCACAAAGTATGAGTAAGTCTCAGGGTGGCAACACAAAGGCCCTTTGTGCTGTATGCTGTGGAGTTAATCATCAGTCACTGTTATCTACCACCAGTGTCTATAGTCAGTTCCACACAATGTCATTATACCTCATCAAAGTTAATTTACCAAGCTGTTTAAATGCTTGTACAGTACAGTGAGCCTCCTCCCACCACTAGCATCTTTTTCAGCTGCTCCCCTGCTGAAGATGCTTCAGTCTGGGTGGTCCCAGCAACACCCTGAAGCATTTTTCAGTCTTGTCAGCAGCCTGGAATAGGGTCCTTTCTTCTGAGCTTTTGGCTTCTTTTCTCAGCCCCAGTTACAGGAGTCCTGTGGAAAATGATTTGAAGGACAAGAGGCAGCTCTGATAATGGAAAACGTCTGTGAGGGATTGGAACATTGGCTTGTAATCCTTGGACAAAACTGCCTCATTCAGAAAAAAGGGGCGGGGGGGAGAGGGGAAAGCATGCAGAACAAAGATCTTATTTCACTTCATGAAATGAGCACGTGATGTTTTCTCTGGAATGCCTCACTGACAGACAGGCCCAAATTTTCCAGGGACCATGACTTTTATTTAAGCTCAGACAAGGCCATAAATGGCTGTGAAAAGTATGTAAACTCACAGCTTATGTTAATTTGTCATTTCCAGGCTCCACAATAACTCAGAGCCATAGCATTCCCAGGTTTGCATTTCTTGGGGAGTGGGATGATGGAAAAGGCCTCTAAAAGCCCTGCCCCAGGGCATCTGGACAGATGTTGTGTCCATCATGTACAGATTTGCATGGGCACAGAGTTACAAAGCATGGCTCCATTTAGACCTGCCTGCATCACCTGACCATTAAGTTTCTCCCACTAAACAGGGGTAAGTATCCACAGGAGCCAAAACTGACAAGCCAGATGTTTTGTCTGGAGCAGATGACCTCATACCTTGCTGAAGGAAGATAGAGGCAAGCTTGTAAAAGATACTGGAGATCTGGGTTCACTGGACAGATTTTATTCAGCATTTTGGTCTCTAGCAATGCTGTGTTAAACAGCTGTACCTCTTGCTGTAGGAAGTCATGGATATAGGCATTTAAAAAGAGTCAAAAATTCAGATCCAGTGTACACAATCCTTTTCTAAGCATAGTCTTCTGCTAGTGTTAAAGTCACTGAACCTGAGTGAGTGTTGGTTGTCCAGGTGGGATTTGGGAAGATGTCACACTTCCATCATGAATTTATCCCCTCCCTCAGCCTAGGCAGGTCCCTTCAAATCTGTGCAATTCAGCTGGAAACTGATCCACCTTTCCAAGCCCTCCGATGGTGCTTTCATCCTTCCTTTTTGCTTATGGCTTGCTTTGCTCACCTCCTCCACTCTGTTGTTCTGCCAGAAAGGTGTCTCTCACCTCCTTTGTCTTGCTTTTCGACAGTCACTGCAGTGCTGCACTGGCCCAGGGGAGTATGTCATTCGAGCTTGCCCATCCAGCTCTCCCAGTTTCCATTCTCCTAGGGCAACTCATTCTGTTTGTAATCACAACTTCTTATCCACTTTGCCTCCTATCACTAGCATTTCCAATTCAAAAGCTCTCTCTCACACAGGTTGAAAGCAGTGCCCTTTTCCTTTGGGTTGGCTTTGTTTACAGCTATTTATCCTCTTCTTACATGTAAAAGGTCTGGCGTAAATCCTGACCCACTGGGTCAGTTTAGCTGCAGCAATTAAAGGCCAACGTGTTCAAATACAGATGTCTAAGGTCAGACACTTTCTCCATACTTACCACTAATGCAACAACCATATTTTCTGGTGCTCAGCAACTGCATTTGCTAGCCCTTGTAGTGGGGCTGAGAGTGCTTAGCATCTCCTAGGGAATGATAGTTCTGGTTAAAGACAGGCATTGCTCCTCTGTATGAAGGAAACTAAAACTTCTTAGTTTCCACTGTCTAGCCCAGGGCTGGGAGGGGAATATATGATTTCATAGCATTGCTAAGCAATGACAAGAGCTAATCTCTAGGGTGAGCTATGTTTGCTAACACACTGCACATTTTCTTGCTTAGCAGCATAATTTCTTGTTTTATAAGAGTCCCTGAACTCATGTTTATGTTTTAGGTCAGCTGTCCAAACTTACATGGCCAACTCCCAAGCTTTCTCGTATACACCATGAGAACAGACATCCCGAATCTGTGTACAAAACATTGCAGCAGTCTGTAGTTAAAAGGCTGTGTCGACCTTTCCTTCAGGTCTCACAGACCCCTGGTGACTCACAGAGCTGCTGTTCCACACCCAGTCCCCACTGACCCAGGCACGACTCACATAGCTCGAACACATTTTAGGCAGCAAATTCCTGAACGCCTTCTAGCAAATGTCCCAGGGTCTGCCATGGGCTGAGACATGGTCTATGCTAGCAGGTTGCCAATCCTTAGAGGATGAGGAATGGATAGCAAAATTATTTAGAGTGGGTGGGAGAATCTGAGAACCTCTGTCCTCTGGACCCTAGAAGTGACTGGCACAGTCCGTGAGGTTTTTGTATATGTGTAGTGTAAGGGTAAGGAGAAGGTAGCTCCAAGACCTGAGTTTGAGATGTACTCTGACAGTCCTGTAGCATTGCTGAGAGGCAGGATCTGCTGCTATGGCAATTGTTTGAATGGATTGGTGGCATTTTAGGGTGCACTCAATTTCTACTATCACACAGCTGTGGACAGATTATGCAGATTAGGAGACATCTTTAGACAGAGCTGCTCAGTGGAGGGTCACCTCAGTGGTCTCTGAGCTCCCACATCTCGCAGATGGATTGTGTGGTGTTGAGGCACACAAAAGCCCCTACACAAAATCTTCCCACACCTCAGTAGGCTCATTAGCTCTGTGTCCTTGCCCTCCCCAAGAATGAGCTGGCTGCACACACTCCAGCACCTCCTGTGATGCCTTAAAATGCCCACTGGCTCTTCCAGCACTTGGCTTTCTGACTTGGTAGCCAAGATTCCGTACCTTTAGGTTGGAACAAGGTTCCACAACTAAGCCACAAGTGATGAGCCTTGGGTGCTGAAGAGAGAGTGCCTGCTTCTTTACAGCAGGATGGCAGGTGCTAGCACATCTCCTGGAAATTTTTCTGGATATTTCATTCAAATGTCAAGCTCACCCCTGCATGACAGCAGCAATTGAGAGGTGAGACAAGTGAGTGGCATGTGGAACACTTGTGTTTTGTTGCAATATAATTGATAGATTATAATGGCCTGTGCTTGAGCTCAAGACATCCTGGGTTGATTTCCTGTTACATTCACGAGCACAAACCTCCTACTGTTTCAGCTAATGGAGAAAGTGCTCTTAATTGTGTGAATCAGGATTTGCTGGTGGCAGATAACCGCTTACTCTGCAGCAGTAGTCTGTTGGGGATAGGGTGCCTGGGTTATTGTATGGAAGATGGCAGGGCCAAATACATCTTTGTAGCTCAATGATGCAGAAGGATTAAGTAGCTGAAATTTCATCCAGCCACAGAAGAGTCCTGGGTTTGACTCTGTGCTCTGGCAGAAATGAGCTTAGCAACTCCTCAGTGAATGTGTATGCAAAATGAGGGAGATAATGAGAAAGGAAGTGGAAGGCAGTGATGATTATTTCCTCACTTTTGGAGAACAGTGTCATATGTAACAGCTTGTGCTGTGAAGTGCATGTGACATTAGCAGGTGTGGAGTCAAGCTGGGACTCTGCCTTGCAGTGTTTCTTCATGGCACTGTGTATCTGCATCCTGCTTTGTGATTGTAGCATTACCCATGAGGAAATCATGAGGAAATCAATATTAGTAATCAGATGGGTCCATTCAGCTGCCTGTACAATGGACAACTTCCCCTTACCTTGATACCAGTTCCAAGACTTAATATGCTAGGCTTCTGCAATTGCCTGTTGCATTATCAAACTCTCTCTGAGGGGCTTTTGGGGTCAGATTCAAATCCAACAAACTGAGATAGTAGCACATAGGCTAGGACCCCATAAAATAACTGTGGGTACAGATATCTTGCTAGTGGCTGCCTCATTTCCATGGAATAAGGCTTTTGTTCATCTAAGTGATAAGCCACATCTCTGCACCAGGATAGATGTGCCAGGCAGCCTCTATGAGCCAATCTCTGTGACCAGTCATCATCTACACTGTTATAAATAAGTTGGGAATAGTTATACTGTTAATAAGTTAATTAAATTGTAATAAAAAGTTAAGTTGTAACAGATAAATAAGTAACCATTATGATTGTTAAAAGGATTGTAGTTATTAAATTGCAATGAACTGTAAAAACTTCTAAAACCTAAGAAAAAAGACATCTGTAAAACACAGTACTTTCCTGCCATGTGAAACCACCCTAGAACAAGCCCAGACAGGCCCTCCTGGGTGTTCAGAGATGGCTATCAGTGACAATAGAGAACCAATAAGGTTTCAATAAAGCCCGGAGAACCAATCGGATGGAGGATCCAAAAAGGCAGCAATCAAAATGGTCCAAAAACTGTATAAAAACGAGGCTTTCGGGACAGCCTGCGTCTTCTCCCACCCAAAGACATCGAGGGACAGCTCCAGCCACTCGGAGAAGACCGAGCGCCGGCGCCGAACACCAGCGATCAGCGCTGCCCGGGGAGCTCCTGCTCTGCCTCCCGCAGGCACCGACGTGTGCTCGTCCCGCCACCCCCTTGCTTCAGGCTGTACAATAAAATCTGCTGAAATCACTGCATTTGGGAGTTCGCCTCCCGTTTTTAACATACACAATGATGGAAGCACACATCTGGCAGCTGGGGTAGCTCTTACTCCCCACGAGGCTGGGGGGCAGCCTTCTAGATGCCACTGGACTGCCTGGGAACACTTTCCTTCATGGCAGCTGTTGCTCCAGATGCATGAGACGTTCTTTGTACTGTAATTCTCACAAGGCCCATATCTCCAGAACACAGCTAGTGGACTTGTCAGTTCTGAGCTGCTTGGCCATGGACTAGTAGCATTCTACAGGGCACTTTCAGAAGATTTTACCAAACTGCCTCTGGATAGGCAGGACTTTGTTGTTGAGAGTACTTTTAGTTTGAAGGTTGTGCCAAACTTAAAGCACCAAACAAGTTCACTGAATAAGTCAGGTTGGAAGAGACTTCAGTCTATCCTCCTGCTCCAACCAGGGTCTCTTCACCAGGCTGAACAAGGCTTGTGCCCTCAACCTCTTTACAAAGGGCACGTGCAGGAGTAGAGTCAAAACCAAGAGTATTTCACTTTCCTGTGCTGCATCCTGGCCTGGCAGCAGTGGAGTGAACTGGTACAATGAACATGCTGAGACAGAAGCATGCCACACTACTGAGGATAGATTGACTGTTTTCACACTGAGGCTTTGAGACTGATTTTTCTTTCTTACACCATGACTTGGATCCGAGTGTAGTTCAAGCCTGTGAGGTACTGTGAACATCAAGTTAGCCTTGGCCAGGCTGTGGCAAATGCAGGGTGGATATGGTTACATGTTCTGGACACGGGCACCGTTCTGTGCCCACTCCTGATGGGCATGGCTTACCTGGGTTATCACACCTGGGTGCTGAGGCTGGATAAATTCTGTGAGGAAATGATGCTTTTGGGAGCTTGTCTTAAATTAGAAAAGCTCACCTTGAATAAGGGACACCAAGGATGAAGTTTAAGGGCCAAGTTGTCGAAGTATTTAGGCATTTTACTGTTCTAGCTAATGGAATATCCAAAAGCCCATCAAATGCATTAACCATTAGAGCATGCATTTTATACAAACCACATAGCCTGAGTGTGCCAGACTTGTGTGCCCTTTGGTCAGCAATGTCCTCAGCACAACCTGCAAAATAAAGACATCTGCTAGGGGAGAAAAGAGGGGAAGGTATAGCACTTTATTACATCAGATCTGAAATCAAGCTTTAAGGAATAATGGTTAGTACAAATACTGCAGCTGGAGCAGGAGCAAGAAATGAGGAAACAATGAGAAAGAGCAAGGGAATGAAGCAAAAAGCAAGCCAGAAGAAAAGAAAAAAAAAATCTGTATTTAACAAAGTGCAGTCTGAAAAGTAACTAAACTCCAGAAAAGTAGTTACGGACTTGAGTCAGCACTGCCAGGTGAGGGGGACACCTGGAGAAGGCTGCTGTAGGCCTGAGGTCTCAAAGAAGGTGGTGAGGTGTCCCTGTGATCCATGTGTTACAGCTCTGGGGACCCTCATGCTGGCCTTGCAGTCATCCTAGAGTTCATTTGAGTCTCATGCCCACATCTTTGAGGGTATAACCCTGCTCCAGGCTTTCCCCTCATGTGTTGCAGTCTTGGCCTTTGTCTGCTGTGAAAACCCAGGCATCCCTTGGCCCTTCCTCAGGTACTGGCAGTCTGGTGCATGAGGAGTCACTGCTCACATAACTCAAGACAACACAGATGTCTCTGATGCCACATGAGCTGAGCCTTCTCAGCTACAAACCTAACACATTTGCTACTCAAAAATAATACCCTGCTTCTTAATTCCACCAAATAATGTTGCTGCAAATTTCTTGTCCCACTACAAAGGCAACTATTGTCCTGTCAAGAAGGCCACTTGCTGAACAACTTGGTTTCTTGAATTTTAACCTAAAACACAGTGCAGGCAGGGCAATCACTGACTTCATCACAGCAGTGTGAGCACAACCCCATCCCTTAGGGCAGATGTTTCATATGGCAGGGGAAATGGGGAGACATAAAGGATGTGGGTGGTGGATAGGAGTGAGGTAATGTGGAGAGGATGATATCATAGTACAGCCACAAGGGTTGGGTGAGGGCTTAAGAAGTAATTTTTGGCCTGTTTAGCCTCATTTCCCTGGGAAATAAGGCTTACAGTATCATTTTGGGTGTATATGTGTGTGCACATGCTGTAATAGGGGAGAGGCTGAGCCTTCAGAGTAACCCTTATGAGGCACCAGAGACCCAGGGGAGTGATGTTGACAGTGCCCCAAGAACGGAGAAAGCCTCAGTTGAAGCCTGCATTTTATTAAACACAGGAGAATGTATCCACCCATGAGATGTACACTTGCATGTGTCCAGGCTTCCATTACTCTGCTTCTCAGGAAACAACTTGTTACTGAATTTCAGTTGTGCAGCCACTTGGGGATAAGTATGTATCTCAAAATTTGCAATCCCAGATGTATATATGTTTGTTTTAGAAATACCAGTGACTGGAAAGTAAGCGTCAGCAGAAATGAAATATTGGTGTATGTAATAGAACAACATCTTCTCTGTAGAGCAATGATTCCCAATTTCTTTGGCCCACCAGAGCATTGCAGCCTTCAAAATTTCAGGCAAACATCATTCACCCTTATAATGAAGCTTTTAGCTGAAAGCATTTTTATGATACTACTTTGGTTGTGTAGCCAGCAATGATGAATTACCTTATCCATTATGGCCACAGCTTGAAAATACAACCATAAATGCATTCGCTTTCCCTTTATTCTAGTGCTTCTTGATTCAAGCTGTGTGTTTTGGGTCCATCACGAAAGAGCAAAGATTCCCATCAGATTTGTTTGTCATGCACTCAGGTTGTAGAAACTGTTTCTTTGCAGTTTATGGTTTTAAATGGTAAAAGTTTGTAATAATAGTGAAAGGTTTGTCAGATGTCATGTATTTGATTATAAAATGTGTGCCTTTGTACACAGCAATAAGGCTCTGGTATCTGCACTGAGATTGTTTTGCCCTGTGCCCACCCTTTCTGATGCTTGTATGAGAGATCTTTTTGGTTTTTACTTCTACCCATTTCAACATGATAGAAACTAACTTGAAGAAATACATTTTCATGTACCTGAATGTCAACACAGAATGGGAGATTTAATCCTTTACTTTCTGTTCCATATTTAGTCCTTTGAGTACACAGAAGAAAAACCCATGCTCACGGAGACCTACATAATCCAGCACAGTATCTAATCACACCTCCATGAGGAGGGTGCCTGTGGTATCAGGGAGGGAATAAGGGCACTGGAATACCCCTGCTAGTGCTCTGTTTTGAAGACTGGTATGAGTTACTTTTACTCTCTGGAAGTAGAGAGCCTCCTCATGTAACACAGCTTCCACAGAGCTGAGTGTCAAGAGGACAGAAATTGATGGATCTTTAAAAATGTATTTATTATTTGCCATTTGTTTTTTTCTTATCGTGACACTCACTTCGGGGTGACTCAGGGTGAGATTCTGCAAACTAGAGGCCAGCTGATTTCAGCCATAACTATGCCTGTGCTGTATCATGAGGCAGGGCAATCAAACACTCCAAAACAAAGGTGCATCATGAAAGGTGAGTTTAAAAAAACCAAAACCAAACAATGAAAAGCACATTGCTCAGTATCAGCAGTGAAATAATTAGACATCTCTTCAGGACAGATTTATAGACTAGTATCATTCACAGACAGAAGCATAACTTGCTGGGGAAGATGCTTTATAAATGCAAAATTAGTAACAGTAGTCCTAAAAACAAAACTGAGTAAGGAAGCAGAGCCTGAGGAAGTGCAGAAAAATAGCACAGCTGCCATGAACAGAGCAGATGTGGGCTGATCTTTGGTAACTCTTCCCAGAGCTTTCACCTTTCATCAGGATGCTGGAATACTCTTTGGTCGTTGTGAATGAGGGTACACAAGCCAACACCTCCTTGATGCCAGCCTGCATTGAGGGCACAGAATAAAGCAGGAAACCAAGACAGTTTATGGGCATATTTGGTCAGAGTGAGATGGTATTTTAAAGCTAGGGGTGTCATTTTTGGTTACAACAAACCTCAAAACTTAAGAAAAATGCCCTTGACAACTGGTGTCATAGTGTTGCTTGCTGTGACAGAGATTTCTGTGTGTGCCCAAGGCAATGGGTCTCTTTGCATTGTCAGATCCTTCCTTCTAGCTACTGGAGGCTACTGAAATTCGGAGATGAGGATATAAAAACAAGAGGATCACAAGTATTTATACACAAATGAGCACCAACAGGCATTTCAGGCAGGATTTTGAGTCCCTGTGCCTGGCATGAAGCCCTGACTGCCTGTTTTGCTCAGAGAACTTTTGGATCCTAACATATATGGGTCTAAACCCTTGTTTTTAAAACTGCCCACATCCCGACATGAGTGACACCTGCAGCTGTGGCCTGCACGTCAGTGGCCTCAGGGCTGGAGCGTGGGGGGCAGTGCGTTGAGTCGGTGAGTCCTGCTGGTGCAGAAGCCACCTCGTGCCTCAGTTTCCCCATTTTTGTGAGAATGTGGGGGGCGGCTGCCACCCCTCGGCGGGATGCTCTTGGCGTGGCTGTCGCCACTCCTCCAGAACCCCCACCCGTGCAGAGCTCGGGAAGCCTCCCCGGAACCGTGTTCTGCTCGGCGGGGGTGAAGCCGGGCGCTGTGGAGCGGCAACCGAGTCCCCTGGACGCCCCTCAGCCTCCTGCTGCCTTCAAAGGCCGCCGAGGTCGCCGTGGGGCGCCGAGGGGCCGGCGGCGGGAGGGACGGGGGCACCGCGGAGGGGCGG
>VZTR01023616.1:186134-241095 GCA_013400775.1 Chaetops frenatus | reverse complement strand
GCGCTCTTTCCCTCGCTCTTCTTTTCTTGCTTTCTTTCACTGCAGTGACATTGAAAACCTTTGAAAGCCCCCAGCTGCAAACCCCCCAGCTCTGTTGACAGAAAACAAACGGTGCCTGCATTCCCGGTTGCAGCGGCCTCCCGAAAAAGTGAAGTCAGAAACAAAATATTTGATAATTACGGCAGGGGAAATGTGGAAGTGATTTTAGGCAAATGAACTCAAGCTGGGCTGGGAAGGGAGGCCGAGCCTGCCTTCGGAGGAAAGCAGTCCCGCTCGGGGGGCAGCTCGTCCTCCCTCCTTGCATTTTTTTCTCCCTACATATTTCTCCCAGCTGGCGAGACCCACCCTAAAGCATCGCAGTTTGGCTCCGTGAAAAAAAAAAAGAAAAAAAGGCATAAACGCGTCCGGTTCCCTCTTTCTGCCTCCCACCCGTGGACTGTGCTGCCCGGGTTGTAGTAAAGAGTAGGGTTTAGGATGGAGCCCATCGCTGTTGCTCTCTCTCCCTGAGCAAAGCTCTTCGTGAACTCCTTGCAGTGGCCAGGTGAAGAGCAGAGGTGAGACAGGGTGGTTTTGAGCCAACACTGTGGAGCTCTGGTTGCTGCTGTTGGGAAAACCAAGGGGAGTGAGACTGAGCTGTAGTATGGAGCAGCATTTCACATCTGCCTGTACATGATAATATTGTAATACACTTTCTTCCCAAAGCGTGACATACTTACGTAGTGAGTGTTTCCGTGCATCCTTTCCAAGCGCTGTCCTGAAAAAGCCAAATCATGTTTATTCATTTTCTTAGGAGCCCTAAAGAAACCTTAACCAGTTCTGGTCAATATACACCAACACCTTTAGGAAGGAGGTTCACAGCATCCATAAGAAAAATTATAATAGCAGCTAAATAATGATAGCATTGGTCTGAATAAAGCCTTCTGGGATCAGTAACCCAGAGAAACGGCCAAAATATGTTTGGCCCTGGATTTGTGATTTCATTGGTGTCACTAACATTGTCAAAGTGCTAAATCCTGCTTTTTGCCTAATATTCTCTAATTTATAGTACCTGGATAGCTTCCCAGATGTAAGTACTGTCATGTTTCTCTATCTCACCTGCAAACTGAAAGTAAGAAAAATATACAGTCATCATGGTCAAAACTTGGTTTTAAAGGCCAGTTCATGCTTGAGTGAATAAATGAATTATTATTATGAGTGGCTTCAGAGATAATGGTCCAAGTGGCAAACCAGTGAAAGTTTTGGTTTGATTCCAGTCTAAGTTTAGCAACACTTGAGACTGATGACTGAGGCCTGGGTCTGATTTCAAGGAAAATGGACACTTCAGGCAACATTTGTTTTGGGGTTTAGTTTGATCCCTCTTCACTAGTAGCTGCCAAGTGGTGAACATCGGTTCAGTCACGGGTAGCGTCCCACCCTCTGGGATATTTAGACCTTCTCATTTTCTAGGGAGTGGGCTGTGCTTGAAGGTGGGCTGCTTGTAATTCAGAGACAGCTTTGATGGTTTCCCACTTCTAAATGTTTCTTGTTACTACGCTACTGCATCACTAGCATTCAGTATTCAGTAGTGTGGCATTTTCCTGTGTGGTTTTCCCTTTCCAGATTTTGGAAGTGATAACCCTCTCTATGCCTTCTGTTTCTGCTGCAGCTTGCACTTTGTCCCTTTCAGTACATTCGGAATATTAACACTGAGCTTCAAGCTTCTAATCCTTTTGTTAGCAAAACTGTATCTGAGTTGTACCGGCGTTCTTGTACAACATTCATTTCTACAACATTGTTAGGTGCATAATTAGAGTCTTGAAAGAAAGAAAGAAATTGCTTCAGTAAATGTTCCTGGCATAACTTCATGCAGACTGGAAAATCTGAGGCGTGCCAGAACTTGGGAGCTTTTCTTGGCCTGGTTCAGTAATAGTCACAAGAGCAATAGACGGTGAACTGTACTCCTCGGATGGAGGCCAGCCACCAGCTTCAGACAGCCCCTTTTATCTCTCTCTTCCTGGGTCAGACTCAATGAGGTGGCTGTTCACTCGTATTAACAGGGATGTTACAGACATGAAGTTGCTCATATTCTCAGCTGTGGCTCCCAAAGCATATGGAGTGATTTTTGGGAAGCATCCATCATGATAGAGGAAAAGGGAGAGGCTTAAAATGTCTGTTGAATGTATTAAAAGTCAATCAGTTGTTCACATCCTGCTGGAGTAAGCAGCCCAGTTAACACTCTAGGGGAGACCAGTTGCTGTTTGACTGTGGCCATGAGGTCCATGTGTCCATGAAGGGTGGTGTGTGAGACCATTTCCATACCAGCATCATTCTGTGTCCCACCAGGATACTTGTTTCACAATAAGAGTGAGGGGTTTTCTTGTTTTCATTTTTGCTTAAACCTGATTCAGAATCCTCGAGAAACTTATTTTCACCATGAATTTTAGATGTTAGCAAAGAGGTTTACGCTAGCCTGAGTATATTGGTGTGAGCTGTGGATACAAGTCCTTTCTTGAATCCAGCCTTGCCAAGAGGAGAGGTCACTGACCTGGCCTGACTTCTGCTCTTTGCCAGTTTTCTGGCTGCTCAGATTAATCTCTGGGGTCTGTAGCTGTTCTTCTGAACTATCCTTAACCCATTTCTGGCCAAATGAGCCAACTTTTGGAAAGATTTATGTGTAAATGGTTTAATCTGGTTTGTCTCATTGTGGCTACAAAGAGCAAGCAAAGAAAGGCCAGTGACTCCCCTCTTGTGAGGAGATGTACAGACAGATCTGAGGGGCTATAGCCCCTGAGCAACACTGTGGTGATAAATATCTGGAGGCAGATTTAGAACCTTTTGTAAAAGAATGGTGTTTGCAGTGTCTACATCTGTTATAACCTTGGAATTATTTTTTTTCACCTGACCTCCAATTCCCTCAGTGTAATTTTTCTATATGAAAAGCTGGAAAGGGATGTTAAGGATCAGAGAAAAGGCAAAGGCTTCTGTTTGCTTAATTCACCTAAGTGCTTCCTCTTGATCTGACTTGGCTGCTTTTTCACATAAGAAGAGCAACACTTCACCCTTTCCAAGACTTGTGCCCTTTGCCAGCAGAGTACTTCTGTGCACAGGAGGATTTGGAGCTGGGAATTTAGATGATCTTCACAGGACTTGGTGTACTTCCTGCCACTGGGCTGTTCACACAGTCTGGTCAGCATCAGGAGATTGCCTTGGTCAAACTTTTCCCACATTTCTGCAATGGACAAAACCTAAAAACTTCTGTCTTATTAAACGAAACTGATTAAATTTAATTTGAGATCCTTATGTAATTGTATAGCTGTATTTGGGCCTGAAGCCATCATTTTAAGAAGTTTGCCTTTTGAAATTAAATTATAGAGACTTTATGAATAGTTCGGTCCTGCTTTCACTGATAATTTAGCCAGGACAGTGGACAGAAAAGGCAGCATGGTGCCAGTTGTTTGGGTAACTCAGGCTGTTTTTAATATGCACGGGCTTTGTGCAATAAAACCCAGCAGTAACACATTAATAAAATAATTTAATACAAGTGACTTCCCAGGTCTAGTCTAGCAAGCACATCTTCAGTGGAAGGAAAGATTGTATCCATTTTTTCTCCTTGAGCTGGTTTAGGAATGATAGGTGTCTTCCTTCTTGAAATCTTTCCCTTGAGTGCCATACCAGGTGTTGCTGGAGTTGCATCTCAAGACGATAAGCACCTTTTAAATGGTGAGGCAGGGAAGAAGTGCTTCTACCCTGGAAGCACAGCAAAAGCTCATCTGTGCAAAGCCTACTTTTTAAGGTGTGTGCTGTGTCACGAGGCAGCTGCTGTGCTGCAGATGTCCCAGGAATTGGAGTCTGGGAGGGGGACCAAGTGGTTCTGTCCAAGGCACCTCCATGTGCTGAAGTCCTTGGCCAAATGCCCCATGTAGGTGTGTTTAAACACCCTCCCTGGCTGTTCTGAAGGGGCTGTTGCCTCAGAGCAGCAGCACATGTGGCACAAGCTCTGCAGCAGACGCGATGTCGTGTAGCACTTACATGTGCGTGGCACCCAAATGCTGCTTCTCAGATGGAGCTGCTGTCAGAGCCGAGCTGCTTTGTGCAAACGCGCCAGTGGCTGAGTGAATGACTTTATCTGCCAGAGTGCAAATTCCTTGCTGGTAATTAACAGGGGGCTGCTGCTGGGGGCTGTCGAGGAGGCAGCTCTGCTCCCAGCACAGGAGGAAGGGACTGGCTAAGTCTCCTGTTGTATTTTCCAGCTGCTGTTATTAGTACAGCTGCTTACCCATCGGGAGGCTTCGGGGCACCTTTGATCTTTCTTGTGTGGTGTTACATGAGCTGGGGAGTGTTTCTCTTAGTACAGAAGAGAGTTTGTCACAAATCTTGGCCAGATGTCTTTTCAGGGACTGGTGAGACTCCCATTAACCAGGCTGTGTTTCTGCCACATATCCTGTGAGCTAGATGAGATTGGTTCCCAGAAATGCCTTGTTTACCTGGGTTGCATCTGTCTTTGCAGGGAGGTTGGCTTCTGCTCTACTGTGATAGCTATGCTAATCTGTGAATAACCAGCATTTCCTTGGAGAGATTTATCTCTCACAGTGTTGTCTCTGAGTTTAACAAGTGAAAAGAGCAGCCTTGCTGTTGTGCTGTGAAGCATACTTCCTTCTACAGCTGCATCTGGGTGGTAGACAAGAGGTTATATGCATCTGGACTTTACCAGGGGTTGTAGGTTTTGCCACAACTGTGTACAGTTAGGTGTGAGCTGGTTAGAGCTCTCAGCTGTGGGGTTCTGCTTGCAACTCCTCAGCAGTAAATAAACAAACGGTAGATAAGCAGATCTGGAGGCTTCAGTGCTCCATTTAAGCACAAATAACTGTAGCACAAGCAGCGACTGTGTGGCATTTTCTTGCTACTTTTTCTCTAGTGTGCTTCAGTTCTGATATGGGCTGAAGACACCAAGCAGTAACGAGTAACTGTCCCTTCTCTGCCTGGCAAACTAGCTACCCAGAAGGGAAGTTCATATAAGCTGCTGTGAAATTTTACTACTGTGCCATGGTTCTGTCACTTAGTGCATTGTACCTCTTGGTTTTGGCATGTGCCCTGTGGTTGCTTGGGGCAGTGGTTTAGATGTAGGCTGCCTGTAAGAGTTGAAGAAAAGCAAATTCATGCTCCCGTCTGCAAATGTGGAGTTTCTCGCAGACGTCTGTACCTTGTTTGGAGTGCATCAGGAAGCCTATAAGCTAGAAACAAATTGGAGGCTCCTCTTGGACCAATAGAGTGGAAAGAGCAAAGTATTTGGGTTGGATGACTGGGGAGGAGTTTGGTATCTTGTTAACTTCAGCTGGAAGTGAATCCCATATTTCCACTGTTTGACAGCTAAACAGTGTTTTCCTTGGCTGTACCCTCTCAACTGCTGTCCCAGAGATGGACCTCTCACCACTTTCTCAAAATACCTTAATGCTGTGTAATGGACCCCATAGACGCCAGCTTTTCTTGTTGTTCCTTCTCCTTAGTCCTTCCCTGCCCTTTTGCACTGCAAAGAGCAGCAAACCAGCTTGAAGGAACAATGGAGAGAAGCAGATAAAAACACCAAGGGAGAGCAGCTGCATTTGATTTGCAGGAGCAGATGATTTGCACACCTTGTGCTCCAAGCGTAGAAGGGCTGGTTGGACAGCTATTTGTTATCTGGTTGCCCCTAGCCTGTAGATGTTCCTTCTGATCCCATCCCCACTTCTTGCTTAGAGTCTTGAGACAGGATCAAGAGAGCTTGGGATTATGAATGCTGGTGGAGCTTCCAGTGCTTAATCAGCTTTTTCCCAACAATGCAAGTTTTCAAGAAATAGTGATTTGAAGAATTTTTTATGGCCGGAAACAGATTCTTTAGTTTTGTGTCTGTGAGGAGACCTAGAGAGGTCATGGAAAGACTTGCTGTGGAGGTACCTGTGGCAGGAGTATGACTCAAGCTTGAAAGGATCTCAAGTCTTCAAGTCACAGGAGGGGAGCAGAGGATGTTAAAAGTCTTGGATAAGAGGGAAGCAAGAATGGGGTGACAGGACTGGGCTGGCAAAGGTACCTGGCTCTGATGGAGAGATGTACTGGTGAACCTTGTTCTAATGCAGGAGCCCATGGCTTGGATGTACTTCCTGCCATCAGAAATGCTATCCTTGTCTGCCTTTTTCTTGTCACCCTGCTGCCATGGTGAGTTATTTTGGGGCTTGAGTGTCAGAGAGGCAGGACAAGGAAGAATTTCTGTCCATCCACCAGGAGGGCTTTGGCAGATGCTGCTAAGTTGGCCTCCAGTGCTGTGTGGTCCAGGGATAGTTTTGACAGCAGAGCTTGCTGCTGTTTTCCCAACAATGAATCGATCTGGAGGACTGTTCCTGGGAAGGTGCCCCTCCATGCTAGAGCAGCCCCTGCCATTTATGCACTGGTAATTTTAGCCTGAAGCCAAGAGCTTTCCTTCTGCATGATGTAACTCCTTGTATATGTACTTCTTGCTGCTCTGGGACTTTCTTTCCCTCCCAGTTTTGGCTGCTTTTTCATGTTTATGTTCAAGGAAGCTTAAGTATGAGGGATTAGAATTGTTGTCTCGTTTCCTATATGTAGGAGGAAGCGATTTCATTGGGGAATTTTTGCAATGTCTGGATCATTTAGTTGTCTGGGTGAGTAAAATTCCTCGGGGATAACTGTAAAGGTTGTGACCGAGCTCTGGTCTGCAGTTCTTGCATTCAAACCCAGGGCTCTGGAAGATTAAGGTGGCAAGGGACCAAGCATTCATGTCGGAGGCATTGCCTTCAGCTTGGCAGAAAAGCTGTGGTATTCCTGTCTGAGGACAGCGTGTTTGCTGCACATGATGCAAGCTCTGGGGTATTCCAGTCCTAAGACAATGAATGCCACATGAGTAGTGTCGGCCTAATCTCCCTCTCCAGTTGCCCTGTAGATGGATGATGGAGAAGTCAGATTGCAGCAGAGGCTCAGTTTCTCACAAAGCTCTTTTTCTCTCATCCCCCAGGACTGGGGCTTGGACCTGTTTGTAGAGGGCGATGTGTAAGGGTAAGGAGGAGCAGGTTGAGAAGGGAGTACTTTTTTATTCTTTACTTGTTCAGAAAAATAGACTGTTTTTTGTACAAGGTATCACTGCATGCCCTGGGATTAGTAGCCGCTTGTACAAACCATAGCCATTAGTGTCTTGTCAAATCCAGTTTTACACATCCCTGATAAGTGATGCCCCCTTCCTGTTCTGTGAAAAATGATATCATGCTCTGGAATATCTCAGAGTTAGTAAGTTTATCTTCACAGTCCTCTTCTGTGAGCAAGTAGACCATTAATCTTTTTATTGTGTCCCAATGGTCCTAATTACATCCCCGTGTTCAATGATAATCAGAGCCTCCCCCATGCCATTATCTCCACCTTGTACACGTAGCCAATTTATGGGACCACTCAGCTCAGTGCTTAGCATGGCTCTTTTAATGTCCTTGTAGCTCCTTTCCTCCTGTCAATGCTGGAAAGGAAATAGAAATGTATGTGATCTTATTCTCTGTTTGGTGTTACCTTTGAACCTTCTCAAACAACTTTTAAACCAAACAGCCAGTTTCAGCCATGTTTACTGAAGCGCATTCATTTCCTACAGGATACTATGTTGCTCTAAGTTTTGTAAAAGTAGGTGCAGTGGTACAGTACTTACTGCCTCACCAGAGGGAAAAGCTTGAGTGTGAGATCACATTCTACTGCAGGCAAGAGAATCAATTTATGAGCATTCCCCAACGATTGTAGTTCATACCTTCAGAGCCACTAAATGCCATCAGCCTCAAGACAGGAATCTGTGGGAAGAAGTTTGTAGAACAACTTATTGTTGCTCAACTTTGAACTCAGTGCTTTGTCTTCTCCAGTTTGGCACTCAGAGCTGTGTGCAGTCCCCCAGGAGGGTGTCATGGAGGAAACTGAGCCAAAGCATAGTTAATCAGGGGGCACAAAATGTGCTTTGTTATACCTCATGTGCACCTATGTGCATGCAGAGCCACTGTACTCAGTCCTGTTACTTGCCAGTAACTCCTGCCACCCAGACCTGGGATAGGAGAATGGAGGTTGTAGCAAAATTTGCAGTCAATGTGGATTATTTGTGGATTTCCTGTCTTGCTGGGTGAGTGTTAAATCTCACTGTGGTACATGAAAAACTTGAAACTACACAGTGCTAGCACCGTGCCTGGGCCACTCCTGCCTTTGTGCGTGTGAAAACGGAAAAAGATGGGAGAACAGCTGGATGTTAACACCTCCTCCCAAATCCCTGCCAAGCTCTTATGCAGTACAGCAGCACACATCCAGATGCTGGGGTGAGTTAGGCCATCCTGGCTGAAGATGCAAGGTCAACAGTAAATTAGCATTAAACAGGGACAACTATTTGGGGTTTGGGCGCTTTCGTTTTGGTTCAGGTTAATATTTGTTTGCTGTGGGGTTTTGGCAGGGTAGAGGGACTACAGCAGACTGAGCATCTGTGGTTCAAACACTTTCAGAGCCTGTGGTCATCAAGAAAATGCAAAGAGACTCTTCTCTGCAGACCAATTTGTCCTCACTCTTAGCATGATGCCATGATTTGTATGTAGGCTATGGGCAAGGCATCTTATGCCAAGGCATCTAAGCTGTGGTGCTCACATCTGTAAAACAAGGGTAATGATGGTGCTGTGCCTCATAGCAGGGTTTATAAAGCTGAATGCACTCCTGTTAAGAAAAGTTAAAAAGCTCTCATGTAGAAGATGCAGCAGGCATTGCAGAGGATCATTTTCCTTGTCAGCAATAATAACAATAGCTAGAAAAATGGAGACAAAATGTAGACCAGAGTTACTGGGTGATACAGCAATTTCTTGCCAGCCAGTAAAGATGTGCAAAAAGGGGTTAATATGGGCCATCTTCAAGGTGTGAGCCAATGGCTTTCAGATGGAAAAGATGTGGTTGAATGTTTTGATGAAGCCAGAAAGAGAAAGAAGCAGGTCATAAAGTGGGGGAGGTGGGGTGTCTCAGAGGGGGTTGCACTTCTGGGGTGTGTTTGCTCTCACAGGGAAGCCGTAAGCACCTCTCCATCCCTTAGTATCTCAGAGGAAAAAAAGTAGAGTTGTGCTGTAAGGGGAGCACTTGACATTATGGCAATGTAGATTTCCCAATGTTCTGGTTAAGCAGAGTACCTTACACAGGGCATAGTCCCTTGCTTTCCCTGACAGGTCTGCCAGAGGTTGACAAGGGAGAGAAGATGGGTTTGCGATTTCCATCGGTTGTCATGGAAACTAATGGAAATTACTCTTCTTTCTTTTTTTTTTTTGTCTGTCTGTCGTAAATGAAGATTTTGTTAAAACAACTAGGAAGCATTCTTTCTCTCTCTTTTGTTTTTAACACTTAAATTGCTGACTTCTGCTCTTCAAAAGTACTTTGTTAGCAGAATTTTTCTAGGGAAGTTTGTATACAGTTTTTGAATGCTGTAAAGTCTTTATTGGGGATGAGCATCTAAAGAAGGGCAGCTGCTGGGCAGTTCTGTGTGCTGAGCTGCTTTCTGCCCTGAGAGCTTCTGCAAGGCACCCATGTGACCATTTTCTTACCAAGAGGCTTAAAAGCAAGATGGCAGGTAGCCTGAGCATTCTGTCTCCCATGCAAATGGTAAGCAGGTGATTACCTACTCTGAAAAAGCACAAGCTGGATGAAAGAGGGATGATAATGCCAATTTATCTGCCAGTGAGTTGTCAGGCTTGCTGACATAGTGATGGTAAAGAGCTTAGAGAATTTCAGATCAGAGGTGTGGGTGTAACACAACCGTATTATTATTACTATTTCATGTAAACATCAGCATGTCTTGTTGCTAAAAATATGGCTGTCTACCAACTCCACTGACACTAAAAGGGGCAATTTTCCCCATAGATTAGTAGATGTTGAGGCCAGAAGGAGCTACTTTGCTTTAGTTCTGCCCTCTTGCATGATACAGCCCATATATCTAGCTTTTTTTTATTAATTCCATTTGCTCTGGACTCTACAATGTGTCTTTAAAATATCTAGTCTTGATTAAGTAATTACCACAAATGGAAAATACCACTGTGTTGCTGCAGTGGTTAATTACCCACATGCTGTTACACCTCATTTCTGGCTTACATTTGTCTAGTCTTGATCTGCAGATGCTGAATCTTCTGTTTAATCCACTAAACAGAGGAAGTCTTTAGTCCAGTGTGTCTATTCTCCACTGCTGTGACTGTGGTCTGCACAAGGACTGCTCCCAGTCTTGTCTTTGGCATACTGAACAGTCTGAGCTGCTCAAGCCATTCCCTGGCAAGGTGAGTTTCCTGATCTCTTGCTCACTACTGGGTCTCCATGCCGTGCATCCCCTTTGCCAGAGTGTTAGTGTTTCCTCACTCTGTGATGACAGGGCACCTCCATGTACTGGTTTATTGGCAATCCATAAATACTGGGCAATGTAAATTGTGAAAAGAAGAAAGGCAAAACAACTATGAGCCCTAATTCAATACTAGGGAGTTTATGCACATTAATACACACACCATCAGGAAGCACAGCTGGTGACATTTTCGCAATGGGGGTCCTCCCTCAGCACACAAATGTGCTGTTGTTACCAGCTAAAGCCTTGGTTTTGAGTTTCCTAAAATACACACTTAAGTTAAAGGTCAATATTTGGAGATTTTTTGACCCTCTTGACTTCACAGGTGAGATTTGACTGGTCTGGGGGCCAGGAGGTGTGTTCAGCACAGCTTGTGTCCTGTAGTGGGCAGGTGGCTGAACTGCAGCACTTCAGCCAGCTGGAGCCTGTCCTCAGGCAGCCTCAGCTGAAGCCTGCTAGGGCTCCTCTGCTCCCCACCCAGTGCCCTGAGCACGGTGTCCCTTTGTCTGTAATAACCTTAAGTAGGGATGTTAGATTTTTTTCTCCTCTAAGAGAGAGTAGAAGGCTGTCTGTATTTCTTGGCCTCAGGTCCCTTCCAGTTCACATCTTGGAAAGACTGCATATGCGAGGCTGAAGGTTTGTGCTTTCATACCTTTAAGGCATCTTTCTGCATGGCAGCCTTTACTGGGGAGCAGAGGCATTCAGATAAAGCAAGCTCATGTGCTTTTTCTGTGGACCAGCTAGTTGGAAGTCTTTTTTCATCAGTGATGAGAGGTGAAAGGAGATAGTTCCCTCTCCTGAGGTGATGCTTTCACCCTGTGCTCTGCTGCAAGCTTGAAACTCATTTTTAATAAAAGTCTGGCAAGAGGCAACAAAGCCCTGTTTCTCAGGGCTGTGATTTTTAGATTTGTAGCCAAACTTCCTTCAGACATGCATCTAAAGGAGTGGTTACAGAGCATGTCAGTTGCCCTGCCTGTGAGCTGCCCTGAAGAAAGTGAGCATCTCCTGTGCTTCCTTGTCTTTGTGCTCCCTCTTCTTTTTCCTCTGCCTTTAGGCAGCTGAAAACTGAACTCTGCCCCCAGAATAACTCTGAACATTGGGATGAGAGTGAACATAGTTTTTTTAGTCTTTTATCTTTACAGGCATGAGAGAAAATACTGGAAAACAGAGCATAGAGGGCGCAAAAGAGGTGCCCTCCCTCTCTGCCCCATCTCATTCTCTGTGATAGAAGCCCTTTGATGGCTACTCTGTCTTTTGGATGCAGAAGAGCATTAATACTTTTCCAGAGAAGCTGTGGTCTGTCCCCATTGTTCCTCTCACATAAAACCTGTCCTTCGAAGCCTCCAGCAGCATACTGATGAGGGGGGATTTCCACTTCCCCACAGGACATTTGCCCATGTTCCCTTGCTGGAATGGGGAACTTGTCAAGAATTCATTTATTGCAGAGGCAAATTCCAGAGATCACTAGGTACTCAAGGACACAAGATACCATGACAGGGGTGGATACAGAAGCATCCATCAGTTTAATTCTGTGCGAGAAGGGCTTTGTGTCCTTGCTCATCCTCGTGCAGTGCATGACAGGATACTGTCATGGAACAACTGCAGTTGTTAGCAGAAGGTGAGGATGGGCTTACCTGTCAGAGCTTGCAACGTCTCCCACAGACTTCCCATGTGATGTTGGATAAGCACTGAAGACAGATAATGTATCTAACATTTATGGAGAACAGGGGAGTTAGTCTCCTAAGTGATGATAGTGGTCTGAGCCTAAGTACTTCAAGGTGGTTGTTTTGGTAAAATTTTCCTGGTCCTATGTCAGTGTATAAGATTCCTAAAGGAGAACTTTCTACCCCATGACCACATTTAGGTGATAATGCAGTGCAATTCATGCCTGCTTTCAGGAAGCAGCTATCTGATACAGCAGTGGAGAGCATGCATACAGCTATCTCAGCTTTTATACCTAGGCCTGTTTGTTTAGCCAGCAGGTGTTCACACAGTAAGCACCAGGAGTCCCAAATTAGTTCCTTTCAGCCTCTTTCCCATCCAGCAGCATTATGTGCTCCTAAGAGGTTGTTGAAAGCATTAGGATGTCTTGGGGAGGAGTGCCCATATTTGCATCATTATTTTTTATAGGATTTAGCTGTTAAAAGCCAGGCACACTGCATACTGCTGGCTGCTGTCCCAGTGTTAGTGTAGTCTGATCTCTCTGCAGTTGAATGGTTTCCGACAGAGAAGTGGGGAGGAGAGGAATTAAAGTGTCTTGGCTTATATGAAGATACGAAACTCAGGTAAGGTGAAAAAACATGGTGAAGGCCATGCATGGACCATGCAGAGGTGTAAAGCATGTGTTTCACAAACTATTTCTTGGTGTGTTAGATGACATATGAGAAGGTGAAGGAACAGGATTTAATGGGACATTGTGTGACTGGAAGAACAGCATCCATATAGTAGGGCTGTGCTGGCATCCTGGCATTTTGGAGGATATCAGGCTCATGAAAGTCAGTTGTGTTTTGCTGTAACAAAGCACTTGGAGGTTTAGGCTTGGGCAACTGAAGTGCGGTGTGACCATTGCTGCCTGCAGCACCCTTTGGCTGAGATTGCCATCAAGGTGCAGGGATGACAGGACAGGTTGTGGAGTATGTCCTGCAGAGCTTATGGCACAGTGTGCACTGGTAACTAAACATGGGGCAGCTTTACCATAGGAGATGAAGCAGTGAAGCTGCAGCAGCTCAGCAGGAACTGCTCCACAGCCAGCTGGGATACCTTTGCTGTAGAGCAGGTATTCATTGCTAAAGGGGAGAAGGAAGCAGCTGCAAACAGTGTCCCTTTTAGAGACTTGATTTTCATCCACACCCTGGACTTAATGTTGCTGACTGAAACATTAAAGGCTTCTTATATAAAGGTTCACTGCTGGGACTAGACTCTGTTTGTGTATGGGTTTCACAGTGTCGGAGTTGCCAAGTGCCAGAGCAAGTAAAACGTGCATGGGTAGAGGATTTGTGGTTCACCCAGTAAGTGAGAATTGGTGTCAAGGCCTCATGAGTGGCAGGCTCTTAAAGATCAGCACAAATATGGAAGACATTCATGTTCACAGGAAGATACTTAGCCTCTCTTTGGTGAAGGCTGTTTCCTTCTGAGTTACTGCATTGAAGTGGCTTAGGAATTAGAAGTGCTGGAGCACTTAAAACATAAGGAGGAACATAGAGCCAGCAGCTGGATTTACCTAGGCTGGGATGAAGTTGTTGGGTGTTGGAATTGCAGTAAATCTTTTATTACAGGCTAAGATTATTTAATGTATCTTTTGCCATAGGCTAAAGGAGCACACACACACCATCCCTTCAGCTTGGTGAGACAACTTTCTAGGGCTGGTATTTTACCTGGGTCTGACCTGAAGTGCCTACACCCTCAGAGGGTCTGGGTGTTTGGCAGGGAAGGACTGGAGCAAGCTTTACAAGTTTTATTCTAGGAGCACTGTTAGACCTTCAGTAAGGAACTTTTGGGGCTTCTTTGGGTAGTGGGTATTTTTGGCTTTGTTTGTTTGCTTGTTTTTAGGTTATTTCAAACTGAGCTAACCCAAGCTATTGGGAAGCTGAAAAGTAAGATTTGCTTTCTTTGCAAAACACCCCAAGAACTCAAAAAGTTCCATGTTGTGTTCCTGAGCTCTTCATTGCACAGAACTAGGCTTTCAGTAATTGCAAAACTTCCAGATGGCCTGCAGCACCTAACATTGGTTAATTGTGGCTCAATACATTGCTGTAGTATCATGTGCTATTTCTAAAATCGTTTGTGTGAAACACATCATGTTACCTTCATAGATTTCCTATAGCCTGCACATTAGTACAGGTAGTGTCTGGTGTAGCTTTGTTTAACAAAGCAAGTGGGACATCCAGTACACGAGATTTATGTCTACAATGTACAATGATATGTAAAGTTTTTTTCTCAGTATTCAAAGGCTACCAGTGATTTCCTGGCATGCTTAAGTCAAAGCTGGCTCTAAGGACGTATTTTAATAAATGTTTTGGGTGTGTGAATTTCCCGGGTTTCTTAAATCTTTATCAAAAAAGAAAATCCATTGTCCCTTCTAAATTTCCTATCTTAATTTTTTTCAACACATTGCATTTTACATCTGTAATCTGCTCTGCATAGGTGCAGAGGGTCTGGTTGCACTGGGAATTGTAAAAGTAGACTGCTTATACATTTAGGTGATGTCATTCCTGGAGGGGAGCCCTGGAAGGGGAGGGTGGTGTCAGTAGTGCAGATTATTAGGAGGGCTTCCTTATACACAGTTACGTGGTGGAGGATGCTCCTACTTGTACAGTGAGCTCTGAGCTAGTGGAGGCTTGAGCAGTGCTGAGAACTCTGGCAGACCTGGCTTTATCTTCTGCACCTACAGCTCCCTGCCCCAATGGGGAGCAGTAGATAGCCAAACCAGCCTTTCCAACAGCAAAAATGCTGCATCAATTTCTGTTGAATAAGTGTCTTTCATTAGTTCTTTAGCCCCTTTATTTGCCTGTTTTCTTTCAAGTCTCTTCAAAGCCTTTCGTGGCAAGGAAGATATTTTGTTCTGTTCTTATCTCTTTCCCTCCTTCAGAATACAGCCATGAGTCTGGCTTCTCACCAATTGTCAGTAATCCAGTCTAATATGCTGGGCTGCAAACTGTAGAGGCTGAGGCACAAGCATGTATTTCTTTCTGCTGACTTTATTGGAGGAGCTATAAATTCTGGCTGGCCAACAAGATGGGCAGCCAAGGCTGGCAGACAGCTGTGCAAGCTAATGTCTTAAACTGCTGCAATTGGATTTGCCAGAGGCTGCCTTCTGAAACCTTTAGTCTGCCTCTGTTTTGTGTCTATCAGAGTTTATTTTTTCCCCTCAGAAAGTAATGGCAAAAATTGGCTTGTCTTCACTTGGGTTCTGCAGCAGAACCTACCATCCTACAGGGATATTTCCTCTCACCTCCCAGTGCAGCCCCAGCTGCAAACGAGCCACTTAATGTCACACCTGGACTTTGCTAAAGTTGTGGCAGAAGCTGGGGCTGTCCCATGCTTAAAGAAGACTGCAAAAGTGTGACCTTCTCTCTAGTTACTCACTGCCTTCATTAAATGGGAAATGTTCTGTAGAATACCAAAATTGTTTATACTGCATTAAGCAAGGGAAGTTTGCCAAATATTTTATGCTTGTTTAACTTAAAATATGTCCAAACTAAGAGTACTTCCCTGCCTTTGATTTGATTTTGACATAAAGCATGAAAAACACCAAGTTTCAGCCTGCCACATATGTCTCTCTGGTGCCTATACAGTTCCACAGACAACGAGGTTTGTGGAGAAATGTGAACTCAGCCATTTCTTCATTGTTGCAAAAGGAGAGCATGGCCACTACCCTCACTTTGTGGAGCTGAACTCTTTAGATCAGAGGGGATATTTTCAGGCAGTGTTAGGCTGGTGCTGTGGGCTGGGTTTCCAGCGAGGCTGAAGGCTTTTGTTTCCTTTCTGTATCACTAAGCATTTCCAACATCTGTGAATGTCAGGCTGTTTGGAGGAATGTTCTCCCCTGGCAGATGAACTGAAACAGATCAGATGATTTTCTCTTTGAGGGAGGAGGTTGGAGGGAGGCATGCAGGGCTGGATACAAAAGGTGAAAAGGGGAACGTCAGTCTTCTGTAGTATATTCCCAGGAGGATGGAAAGCCAAGCTCAGATCATCAGCGGTGTCACCTCTGGTTCAAGGAGTAGCAGTTGGGAGTCCAGTGGCCGAAAGGATGGGTAGGTGCAAGTTGCATCACAGACACTCCCTCTGATTAGGGAGGCTACCAAAAATTCACAATGTCTGGCTTCTTGCTGCTGTATGAGAATACAGAGACACATAAAAATGTAATCATTAAATGAGCAAGCAAAAAAAAACCCCATGGAAATAACCTGTCTCTAAGCCAACTGACCTGGCTTTGGTAATTTGAGATCTATTGTCTGTGCAGAGATGTTGGCTTCCGCTGCTGCTGTAAACTTCTGGGTTTCTGGAACATTTCCCAAAGTCTGGCACAATCACCTTCATTGCTCAGGGAGAACTTGCTGCTGTGCAGGTACTCTTCACATCTCTGGGGGCCATTACTTTGTCATGTATCTTTTTCTACCACCTCTGTTTTGCCTTGGATCCCTCCTATCTCATGTTCCTGAGCTCCAAAGTGTAAATCTGCTGAGCTGCAGCTCCAGCTGCTGTGAAAAAAATTTTTTTGGGGGGAGGAGATAAGTGCTGCTTGTGTGGATGCTGTTTGTGTGATCACAGCAAATGGCACTTTTAGGTGGTGCCTTGTGTTGGCAAGACCTGGCTGCCCAGAAGGACTCTGGCCCTTTTAGGAGTGAGTTACTGTAGGTGAGTGCTGTTCTGCTGTTGGGGAGGAAGACACCTGGGACCTGTAGTGCTGAGCTCTGGCTGCAGTTGGTTTGTTATTCCTCAATGTTTTTTTCTTCTGTGGTGCAGAGCATCTATAATTTTATTTTGCTGTCTGCTGCATCATCTCTCTCAGCCCATTAGAGCATTTAAAATCACAGAATACCCTGAGTTGGAAAGGACCCACAAGGATCATCAAGTGTAACTCCTGGCCCTGCACAGAACACCTCAAGAATCACACCATGTGCCCAGGAGCATTGTCCAAAAGCTTTTTGAACTCTGTCAGGCTTGGTGCTGTGACCAGTTCATGGGGAGCCTGTTCCAGTGCCCAAACACCCTTTGGATGAAGAGCCTTTTCCAGATATCTAACCTTAACCTCTCCTGTCACATTTTCATGCCATTCCCTCACTAATAACCAGACTTTTTGCTGCTTAATTTGCTGCTTAATTACTTGAGCAGCTGTCAAACCTCTGTAAGGTAGGCTGTTACTACATCTTTCTTGCTTTAATCAAAGACAAGTATATAAAGTCATCACATCCGGGGGTTTTCATCCTCTGTCTAGAGATGTGGTGGCAACCACTGACTCTGTACTGTTGAGAGGACAGGGCTGTGCTTCTCTTTTGAGAAAATATAAATAAGAAAAGTTGAAGGTCAGACATAAGGATGTGAACTGCCTGTGTGCTTGGCTCCACAGTGCTTGCTTACCCAGTAACTAAAAGGAAATTTTCATGAGTGGAGTGGCAGTAGCTCAGCCACCTTCACAGGCAAAGGGTTTGTAGTGCCTGTGAATTCAGACTGCTGCTGTACTCATTCAGGCCCTGAGCTGCATCCCACCATGTGGTTGCTTGATGAGGGAACATAAAACACAGAGTGGGACGTGCTGCCAGATGATCCAAGTCCCACAGGGGACTCTAGCTCCAGGGGATGGTCATGTCCTACCTGCCCTGCCTCTTCTCTGTGCTCTCAGTCATGTCCTGAGCCTGGCTCTTCTATGCAAACCATCTGCTGATTCAGTTCTTCTCCCTTGTACTATTTGTCCTGTTTTCTTCTGGCATCAGCCTTGCTGGCTGTAGTGATGGATGACCTGAAAGGGAGATGTAACCCCTGCTGCCTTTCATTTCATTGCTCCATCCTGTACCCCAAGCAGCAGATTCCTGTGAAGTCCTGCAATCCCAGAAGAGACCTCATTTGGCATTCCTGTTTAGCTTGTGTTTGAGCAATGTAGTTTGGATCCATGAGCTGTAAGGGAAAAGACTGTTCTCAGCAGAGACTGAAGTTTCAGAAGTAAAAAGACACTAGAACGGTCACTGTGTGTAAATTGGTGATTTTCACAAACACACACTAAATTGCTACAGTCCTTGAGAGATGTGGCCATCTCCCCACAAGCAAGAGGCACCAGGGTGACTCTCCCACCAAATTCATGCTCTGTGTTCTGAGCACAACTTTAACAATTCCTCAAACGTGGACAAAACAACTTAATCTTGTTCTTAGAAACCACTGACCTTTTTCTGTTGACACTTTAAAAGGAAAAGTCACCCTGAGGCAAACGTCTGACATGGAAACATTTCAACCTGAGCAGTTCAGTGCTGGCAAAGTTCTCAGCAGCGGAAAAGATGATTTCATAAGAGAGTGTCAGGCTGCTTTTAAGCATTGGGGTGCTACCTGTTACACCCATAACAGTGGGTGACACCTTGAATTCTGTGAATCTGCTGGCTCAGCTGCTCTCCATTCCTCAGAGGACATTTAGAGGAGGTCAGGCTGTGAAGTACAAACCCAAGTGAAGTTGGAGGGGGATCAGAGCTGCTGTTTCATATACACAGCTTGGCATGTCTTTGTATTTTCCAGTCACAAGGATGTCTTGCAAATACCAGATGTGTGGAAAATTATGCCTTTACCTTGGTCTTTACTACATTTCCCATCATGGTACTTGAGTCTTTACAGGCTGTGGCTGAGATTCTGCCATGGCTTTAGCAATGTCTGCATTATTAAATTAAACATGTATGGGATTGTTTGCCAACTGTGGGGCCATGGGAGACCAAATGGCCAACATCTATGCTGCTTTTAGACTGTCTTAGCTCTTATTTAGAGATACAGCATGTGCATTATTTCTTGGTTACTGGGGGTCTGTGCTAACCCCTAAACCATGTCTGAGAACTTGCAGACCACACCGTTGGCCCTATTCTCTCTGAGCTTGAGTGCTTGGGATTTCCCTGCTAGTGCCTGGCTCTCTTGAATTTCTCAGGGTAAGCACAGCCTCTGAGCCTTGGTGCTCTGTGCCCATGCCAAAACCAGAGAGTTCCTCAATTTTTCCCTTTCTGTGTGGTGTTCAGGAGTGGATTGCATTCTGTCAGCCCTTGGTGGCTTCTCCTACTCCCTTGGGGTATTCCTGTCCACAGCTGAACTTCAAGCAGCTTTGCTGGGATTAGCCTAGACATGGAGGATTACTGAAATAGCTGTAATATCTGTTATGAATTCACTCTATGAATTTAGTGCTCTAAACTCTTTCTCCTTACTCCTGGATTATCAGCCTTAGCTATTGCTAATGAGTTTGTTAGAAACACCAGCACGGAGATGAGGCGATGCTGATGAATTGACGCTGTTTATTGTGTGCCATGGAGGAGTCTTCACATGGTCACAATCTCCAGTTCTGATGACACAACTGCAAGTAGCATAGAGGCAGAAGCTTGTGTAACATAGTTATCTGGCATATGGGTTGTGTCCCTGCTATGAAACCTTGTCTGTATTTCTGAGCAATGGAGAGCTATGCATTAAAATGGATCTCCTATGAAGGCTGCTCGTCCTGCAATTTCGCCATGCAAAATTCCTTCACCAACAGCTTCAAGGACAATGCTGTATTGCTCAGACACTTAATGCTGTAGAATTTGTCTTGGGAAATAATATAATTGCATTTTTTTCATAACAAAGCTATTATACTGTCAAAAGCTTAATTTTCTGTTGCATTAGCCGACAGCTAGCAGAGGTTGCTGGGAAAAGAAAGTGCTTAGCTTAACCTAAATTTCTTGCTAGCAAGAAAAATGGAATGAAAACAAAATGAATTTATAATGAAATGGATTTATTCCTGGGCTTTCCTATTGTGCTGTTGTTTGCTTTCTTTGGGGGCATTTAGAGCTGATTAGCAGCCCTGGAGACAGAAGTCCATTATTTACCCAAAGAGCAGCCAAGAATGGAGAGACAACAATGCAGCTTTCCTCCCTCCCTTTTTCTCTATCCTCTGCATCCCTCCTGTATTCCCAAAACAAGCCTCAAATTTGCCCAGAAGGGAGCATTCTTCATCGAGGAGAGGACAACTGAGTCTGTGTGGTCTGCTGCTTTCTGTTGGAAATGCCAGCAGAGGATTTGCTGGAGGTCTCCAGCTCCTCAGGGTCAGGTCCCCGTGTTGGGGAGAAGCGTGGGATGCCTGCCTGGACTATGGGAGGCAAAGGGCTGGCAAGGATGGCTGAATCCATCTGTGCTTAAACAGCCTTCTGGGGAAGCAGGATCACAAGGGCTGTTCAAGGAACCAGAAGCATGAACATGTGGTCCTGCTGAAGAGATTTTGCAAAAGCCTGTACAAAAAAAATTGTTTCTTTTCATGAGAATTAAAGCTAGGGAAAAAAAGTCGGAGAGCCAGATATGAGCCGGTCTGTGGCAGCATCTCTACCCTCCTCCTCCTCTCTATCCCAGGACTTGTTCCTGGAACCTCTGCATGCTCTATCTGTGGTGCATGGGCACTCAGATACCTGCAGAGATCCCAAGCATCCATGGTAGTTGTTGCCTGTACCGTGACATCTTTAATTGCAGGTTTAGAAGCAGTTACAAATCATTTGAAACATAGCCCTGGTTTATTGGAGAAGGTTTGCAATGTGGGGAAAATGCTGTCTTTTGTCTTTCAGCTGCCCATTGAGATAACAGCATGGGCAATAATGGATATCAGCTCCAAAACAGTAGGAGATTTAGTTGTGGAGGTGGCTGTTCCCACTCTGAAACAATACTAGAAATGTCTTGTGTTGTTCTGTTTATTCCCAGGCTACTGTAACCATGAATAAATCCATTCTGCTTTGTCTCCATCCCTAATCTTGCATGTCACATCTTATACAGAGGATTCTTTTTCCCTGGAAGGAACAGGAATTTGATGATCATGACTTACTGTCCTGATTAGAACCTTGGCTATACTTGCACTGCAGTGAAAGTATTAAATTCTATTTTGAAACCTTTCTTTGCCCTCTTCTGGCCATAAAATAGTGTTAAACTGCATATTTTCACCTCTGATTTGGCCTGTCCCCCAGATTTCGATGCAATAGAATATTTCTGGATCTCAAGCTTCTTTAAAAGTATTGTTGATAACAATCAAAACAGAGATTACTTTTATAAAAGAGCATTATTTATTAAGTCAGACATCTGTTTTTGCTTTCTCTTTTCTTCCCTTATGCTGAGCAAGACAAGGGAATGAAATGCCAGGGAGGGAAATATGTTGTTTGAGTTAAAGTATAGAAGTCATATGCTTAGAGTAGCTAAACCATAGAATTTATTCCTATGCCAATGTGAATAAATATGTATGAATCAGCCATGAATACAGTCAGCCTTGACATTAGGGGAAGGCTTTTAACTGTAAGACAGTTTTGAGACCAGGCTTTCCGTGGGTGTAAGACAGTCAAAAATAACAGCCTTTGATCAGTATCATGTAAATGGAGTTGCACAAAGAGAGAGCAGTGGTAACATGGAGATGGACTTGGTGACTCCCAAGGTGCCTCCCAGCCCTGTGTACTTCCCAACTGTGTGATCCCATTGAAGGCAAGAGTTGGTGATAGGGACTAATGTTGGAGGGCAGGAGGACCAATGTGCTGGGAAAGTGGGCAAGGAAAGTCATCTGGACAGGCAGGGAGTGGGGAGCTGGAGTTCATCTTACTGCAAAGCATTAGCTATCAAAGACCATGACTGCCCAAACACCTTGAGGAAATGAAGTTTCCACAAGGACAAAATTACAGGAATAAAAATCAATCATGAGAGGGGATGACAGAGGACAGGAAACAGTTTTCAGTTTGACAACCCAGAGCAATGAGAGCTGCTGGCAACTGGAGAAAGTACAGTGCTAATGAACAGAAGGTCTGGCACTTGAGAGAGCAATTAAACAGCCTGTGGACAGCAGAAAGGGTTGTGTAGCTGAGACACTCCAGGTGACTGAGTTTATTACCAGGAACATCCTTGCTGAAAACCCCACACTGCAGCGGTGGTGTGAAGAAAACAACAAACTCCTCCTCTGGAATGGCACTTTTGCTGTTCCTGCCTGGGGTTCCCTCATCCAGGACAAGGCTGAGGGTGGAAAGGACAGTACCAGAGGGCCAGAGGCTCAGCAGCACTGGGCTGCAGGGACAGAGCTGTGCCAGCCACAGCTCCTATACCAGCCATGAGTTGTTTTAGTAATTGGTTGGGTGGCACAAAGCCACCTTTTCTTGCCTTGTGATTTCAGTAAGGTGGTGTGGTAACAGGGCCATTTGACTGCACATGTGGTGTGATAAAAATAATTGTCTTGGGGAACTGTTAAGAGAAATGACCTCTGTGAAGAGGACACACAGAAGGAGCCACTTCTTTACTCCGGCTATATTCTGTCTTGTGTGCATATAGCAGTAGTGCAGTTTATACACTCAGAAAAAGCACATTCTATTAATTCAGCCAACCTCTGAGACATGACAGGGCAGGGAAATAGGAGAACACTTGCCTCAAACTATATGATAAACTATCTGATACACAGAAACAGCAAAGATCTTGCTTTTCAGAGCATTTACAACAGGGACATGGCAGCCCCTGTGACAGGGACTCCCTTGCAAAGAGGAATGTGCAGAGTGGCCAGCTAGGGGAATACCATGGATATTCTAAGAGGTCTCTGCCCCAAGGCTGGTGTGCCTCTGCTTTGCATGACAAAGCATGAAGATCTTGCATGCACAAGGCATCAAGGTCTCCCCAAGACATTGGATCCAGCTGGTTTAGTGGTTACTCCCCCACAGATTCTGGTGCGTCTGTGTTGTTTGGGGTTTTTTTGATAGGGTTGTGTTTATAATTCCCTATTTTGGTGTGTGAGGGAGAGAGGGCTGCAGCTTTCATCCAGGCTCTGAGCTTATCTCTGCCAGCAGCAGGTGCCACAGGCAGGTGTGATCCTTGAGAGCTCCCTTCTGATTTCCTGAGCTGTGCCAGCTTCATCCTGTCAGAGGGAAGGCTGTCTTTGGAGGGGTCCATCATTCAGGGAGACCCCTTTACTTGCTGGTTGTGCAGGGTCAAGGCTGAGCTCCTGCACCAATGCTGAATTTAAGTGGGAACCACTTTGGGGACAGTATGTTGGGCTGAAATTCTGCCAGGCAGAGTCTCCCTGTAACATTGTCATGGGGCTGAGCTGCACACTGAGATTGAGCAAGCTTCCCTTCGGCATTTGGGGTTGGGAATTTGGTTTGGCTTGTGCTAGAGCTAGGCTGGGGAGATGGGTTGCATGCAGATGTCTGTACTGCAGCCCCCCAGGTCCTGCCCTGCTGACTGCTTTGGTGTTGCACAAATCTTGAATTTTCTCCCCAAGACCTCAAGTGCTCTTTGGGTTCCCGCCTTATAGCACACATTTCCCAGCTGTGGGCAGGGCAGTGGTGTTTCACATGCTTGATCTGTGACGAGCTCTGGGAGCCATGAGGACAAAATAGATAAGAAACACATGTTTTTATTGAGCAAGTTTGCGTGCTGATAATATCATGGCCTCTACATTTTGCACTGTGTCTCCTTAATGCAGTTGTAACTCTCAGGCAAGCAAGAAAGCTGCCTTGGTTTCTGCTGGGCTAGCTGGGGGCCCGAGGGGGTCGCAGCTGGTCCCAAAGCCAGAGGGGTTTGTGCTGGGATCTTGCAGCATACCCGGCAAGCTGGAGTTTGCAGCCCTCTCTCTGGGCTGGGAGGTAGCTGCTCCTCCCGGGCAGTGCAGCTGCAGCTGCTTCGAGGAAAGCTTTCGAGCCAGGAATGCGTAAGGATGCCGGCATTTGTGCGTGCTCACAGCCTTTCATCTCTGAAATGCGGCCCAGCCAGGCCACAGGGCAGAAAGCAAAACGTCCTGGGAAGGGCTCAGGAAGTATTAGAGAATAGTTCATGCTGTTGGAGGTGATTCAAGTAGTGATCCCTCTTCTAGGAACGCTGGCTGCAGGAGGCGTGGAGAGCCTTGGGGTCACTAGCAGGGCTTGGAGCCCTCTCCTTCTAGCCCAGGGCATTACTGAAGCTCATGGCAAGTCCCTAATGCTCTGTTGCTGTCTCCAGGGTGGGGAGAAAGGTGAGATGGGCAAGAGCTCTGGTTGTCCTCATTGCATGTGGCTGGCACTGGTTGCCTGCCCTTACTGGTTTAGGCTAATAGAGTTCAAAAGCCCTGTGTTTAAGTGACTGCAGTGATGTACTCAGGTCTTTTTTGTCTCTGCAAGTTGAGCCACCTCTGGGTGCATGGAGAGGTGATAGCAGTGCCTCTTGAAATTACCCATCAGGGAAGGAGAGCTGGGAAGACCCAGGCACCTGCTCTCCAGCTGGAGCCAGTGCTGTGTTGTCCCTGCACAAGTCCTAGGTGCACTCTGCTTCTCCAGGCAAGCCTGAGTATCTCTGTAGTGCACATATCAGCCTCCCATTTACGTTTCTGCATGCAAACCTCCTGATGCCCATTAGCTTGCCCAGCTGGGTTTGGATGGTGCCAGCAGAGACAACTGCTGTCCTTCTCTGCTGACAGCTGCAGCACTCACTTTGTGTCTCAGGAGGCAGGCATGAGGGTCTGAAGGATGGGAAGCAATGGAGCAGAACTGGGTGTTTGAGAGGGGACCAGAGCAAAGCAGCAACGGTGTTTGCAGCCCTGGACCAGTTCAGACTGGGAGCTGCCTCATTAAATCACTGCTTTGCTGGAATGACTCAGAGGAGGGGATGCTTTCCCTGAAGCAGCATCTCTCTGGGTTCTCATAACCACCCAATGGAGATGTGGCTTTATTTTTCTGTTTGTTAGTTTTTGAAAGTCAAGCCATGGGAGTCGGCATCCAAAATCTTCCCAACTAGACAGGGAAAAATTCCATGCTTGCAGAGAGAGGGGGAGAGAGATGTCTGCAACAGTTCTTCATTATTTCCAGAGACAGTCACAAAGATCCAGATGGAAGGAGATGAAAGAATGAGAAGAATAGGTTGCTTTAGACACCAAATAACAATGTTATAGTACTAAAGCCATTGGAATAACTTATTGGTTTTGGTTTTTTTAGCTGAATCAGAGAGTCAACCTAAAAATTTCATTTTAGGTCAGCTGAAATTCATGTTTTATTCGGAACAGAAAAAAATAACTAGACAAACAAAGTTGCTAAGCTTTCCAAAACATGTTTTTATTTTGCTTTCTTTGACCTTTAAGCTTATATGCATCACTTCATTAAATATATTGAAAAATAAGAAAGGGAAAACAATTCACTTCATCTTAGAAATCATTTTGGAATTGAAGCTGTTCCCTGAACTAGGCACAAATTTCCAAGTAGTTTTGATCTACCTCAAATTGCATTTTCTAGTGAATTAGGTCTCTGTCTGAAAAATGTTACCCAGCCTTATTTAGGAGTTATAGGAAATCAATGGTCATTTCTCTTGTTTGTTAATCACTGAATTGCCTTTGGGCTGCAAATGCTGGCAAGTCTGTGCTGTCAGCCATAGGGACATAAGGGAAGCTCTGCTCTGGCAAAAGTGGTGGTCACTGAGTGGTTCCCCAAGACTACACATGTGGCTATGGAGTGTGCCACTTCTAATGAGCACAGCAGAGGTTATTTGCTTCATTTTCCCCTTTATTTTATATACTGCTCCACTGCAGTGAGGGAGACTGTGGTTGTGACCAGGTATAGCTTCCAAGCAACAGATCATAAGCTAACAGGTTGAGGGGTTGTTGGGGAAATACCATCCAGCTTCCTCACTGATAGCCCACACAACATAGTTATCTCTTGTTCCACTTCTGTTTAGGCTGTGTTAAATCAGAAATGAGGACACACCAGTGCAAGCACAAGCAGCTTGCCTAAGAAAAAGCCTCCGTTTTTTACCGATCTTCTCGAGTGACATCGTGTCTAGCAGAAGCTGCAGGGAGCAGTGCAGGGGCAAAGGGGCCACTGTTGGCTGTGGTGCTGATAGCCTGGAGAGACACTTAGCCTGGGGTATCCATGGGAAGGCTGGAAACCCTCAGACTTTAGAAGTTTTCTTCTTTCCTTCCAGCTGTGGCAGTTGCCATAGTGACTGTATTTTATAGCCTATTTCATAGTGATGCTGCCAGTTTTCTCATGGCCTTCATGCCTTATCAGAGCTTCCTCTTGGCTCTCTCAGCGAAGAGGTCAGCCATTAAGTGCAAGTCAGAGAAACTTACAGAGCTTTCCCTACCACAGAGGGAAGTCTCTTGAGGGTAGACATGAAATGGTGTTAGCACTGCACAGGGATGGTTTCAGGTGCTGGTGACTTGACTGGAGGCTTTCTGAAGGATAATAAGGACAGCAGGAGTTGAAAAGAATGTGCTAATCATAACTTGGGTCACAGTTCCACTTGTGCTGGGTCTTGGATGGCCCAACACTGCTACTCCCTGATCTCAGTATGGGGCTGTGGGGTGACTGGCCTTGCAGTTTAATAGGATTTGCTTGTTGCTGATGTGATATTTCTGAGAGCAGAGAACACATCTGTCCCTCTCTGTGTACCTCTGCAGCCTTCCCAATGTCCCTGTTGCAGCAAGGATTTTCACTTAGTTTTTACAGCAGAGTTTTTTCTCTCCTCTTTCCAATACAAATCAGTAGGTGCACACACACCTGCAAGTTGTCAGGTCGTCTCCTGAAATCCTAGTTTGCATTTTGCAGGCTGCAGTATGATGGAGCTTTGACAGACTTGCCTTCAGCTCCCTCTGGTTAGAGGGACACAGTTTAACCTTGGATGGAGCCATGCAGATGTACCACTGATGAGCAGACTCCAGGTTACTTCTGCAGCCTACTCAAACTCTTCCTCCCTTGCAGGTTTGCCTTACTTCACTTCCATTTTCAGGTGTTCCTGTTAGTCTGATAACCACTCCCAGCTATATCATTTCAGGAAGGGAATGGATGCTCCCTCAATATCACAGACCAAGAAAAGTTGTCTACACAAAATAATGCCTAATAATGAGAGGTTTTCTGAGGCTTCCTCATTGTTCTCGCTGTGTCAAGGGGACTTCATGACTGCACGAAGTAGTGAAGCTTCAAAGGAGAGAAATGACTGTGACAGAGCATTGTCCCCTTGGGATTCACTCTTCCAGAGCCTCCTCCAGCAGAGCCTTTGGGTGGAGCAGACCTAGAGCTGCTCTGCATTAATCCTTCAACAAAGGCTAGAGAATGGGAAGTGCAGAACTGGCTTATGTCCAGCTCTGTTCTCACTCTCCCATACTGAGGCTGACTCAGTGTTTCCCCCCAATCACATAGCGATTTCTATTGCTTTTTTTTGCAATGTGCTGTGGTAGAAGGCAAGTAAAGAAGGACTAAGGGACAGAGCTGGGAATAGGGATCATCAAATCTATTGCAATTGGATTCCCATCCCAGTGAGGGAAACAAAACCACTGAGGACTCTTGCACAAGAAGCTGGAGGCTGCTGGTAAACCTCAGCATTTCCTGCAATCTACATTCCTCCTGTGTATCCAGTTACTGGAAGGGGTGTGGATATGCCATAGGGTTGTAAATTCTAACTTGCCTCCCACTGCTTAGCTCACTCTTTCCTTCTCTCTGTTGGAGCCAGGTGATGGCTGAGAAATGTGCCAGATTTGGATTCCATTCAGAAATAAATCGTCCCTGCCTGTCAGAAAAAAGAGGCAACGAAACTTACTGGCAGGACCAGTAAAATCTGCTGGACTTCAGAGTGTGGGAAATTTGGGGAATGAAGGATGATAAAAGAGGGACTGCCATGATACAGAAAGAGCTATGGGTCAACACAGATTTAGGAGCTGAAAAGGGAACATTTGAGGTTGCATATGGCACAAACTGCCTCAGATTGGGTAATGGATGTGGGGGCAGGCAGCTGTGTGAGTACACCTCAGAATGGGGACTGATGATCTCAGGGCTCTAGTGCTGGGCATCACAGACTCTGACTTGTGTCCTGCAGGGGAAGGAGCAGGCCTTTGGGGAAATACCATCTGACAGAGAAACCTCCCTTTTACAGCTGAGCCAGGGTGTGCTCAGAGAGAGAGAGAGGTGATGGCACTTATGTTTAGTTGCTATCAGTAGTCTGTGGTGCACAGCTCTTCTCTGGTGTGGAGGACCTGAGGGTGAACTCCTCATCCTCCTCCTCACACCTTCCTGTTGTCAAGGGCCTGTTCCTCTGACCACTCTTAAATGTTGTGACTTGTCTCATGTGCTACCCACATACAGAACATCACCCTCCTGTTGGAGTTCAGGAGTCAATGCTGGTCTTGTTTTTATTTTTGTTTTAAACAAAATAGGATGGAGAAGTGTAATTCCCAGAAGCTCAGCCATGGCAAAATAGAGTCTGGCTTAGGGCACTTGGGATCTGGGAAGAAGAGTCATGCCCCAGTGAGGAATATAACTTGTCTGTCATACTGTGAAGTAGTCCTGGCTCCAGACCAGAGAGCAGAGGGAGCTGAGCTGCTGTCTTCTGGTCATTCTTGAGTAAATCTTCTCGCCTGGGCCTTTCTTTTCCAGTCTGTCACATGAGAAGATGATACCAATCTCATGCCTAAGGCCCTGTGGGACTAACTTCAATTAGGACCTTCCACATGCACCAAGATGCTTCCCTGTGTGTAAGGGTTATTTTTCTATACAAACACAAAGTGATTAACTTGATCCCTCCCTCTAAGAGGGATCACAGCATGAAGTCCTCTGCTCCTGTGGGACTGATTCTGCCCTGCTTACAGCTGAAGCCTCTTCAGCTGGTTTGGTATTTACAAATCAGTCAGTCGCTGAACTCCTGCCTCTATGCCTTGCTGGGAACCAGCGCTAGCAAGAAAGATCCTGGTGGTTGTGGAAAAGCTGGCAATTTCACCACAAGATGCAGCAGGAGGGAATCAAGCTCCTTCTTCCAGAGGGAAGATGTAGGGATAGATGGAAGGAAGAGTGCTAAGAGACAGTGCAGCTTTGAGCCATGACATTTTGGAAGCTGCGAGTATAAGGACTGATTTTGCCTGAGCAGCAGAGTGAGGCTGCAGGAGTGAGAGTGCTGCCAGATGCAAGTTCCCTTCCTTCTAGCAGCCATTTTCCAGACTTGTTTGCAGTAGAGATTTCCTCTTCCCCAGACTCTCATGTCATTGTTCCCCTAATGGGGCCTCACCGGTCATTGCCTTGTGGTGGAAAATATGAGGTTGTGGGGGCCAGAGCACAGACATTCCTTCCAGCTTAAAAGGGAAAACAGAGTCCTCACGCAGTGGAGTCCCTGAGAGGTGTGCCTGGCTCCATAACTGTGTTAGCAGCATCACGCTGTAAGAGACATCAGCTGTTTGGCAGATGCCTTTCTGCTCTTGATTAGGTTGTGGGGAGAAAACCCTTCTTCACAATTCTTGCTTCCCTTTCTGTGCAGGCACCAACTTCTGCCTGCTCACTGTGGGACATGAGAAAGCCATAGCTGGTGTGTGAGGGCTACAGTCCCTGCCAGTGGTCCAGGCCATTTCTCCACAGGGGTCAGTGGGGACGTAGAGCTCCATATCCATCCTGCCAGTATCTGCAAGGCAATGCTGCCCAGGCAGTCTTTTTTTGTAGCAGTACAAGCATCAGACATCTTCATCTCCATCTCCCTGACAGAGTCATGGACAAATTCCTACAAGCAGACTTCCACAAACAATGTTGTTTTTCCATGACCTCATGTAGAGGTCACTGACCTGATGGGCCCCCTTTATCACAGAGGTCACTCAGAGCCTCAGCCACTCTCCTGCTTAGTGCTCATATGATGGACACATCTGATCCACGGATCATGGACTAAGCAGCCAGCAAGTCAGGGAGGGTCTCGCATAAATGGGTGAGGTATGGGTTTGCAGATAGGGAACCTCCTCTGAGCTCTGGGAGTCACAGTTCCTTTCCTCTGTTGCCTTCTTTTCTCTGCATCCAAATTTTCTGGGAACACGCCCTTATTCCCAGCATGTGCAGAGATGTATGGTTTGGCTCTTTTCCCATTAGTGAAAGTCAGCTGCCATTAAATATTCATCTAGCAAGCATTCAAAAGCCTTTAAGGGGTTGCACTTGGCATGATGTTTTAAGAGAGCCAGTCCTAGAAGTCAGTTGAGAATGAAAAGAGATACAGGCAAAGTATTGGAGAGAGGGGTGATATCTAGGTGTGTGGATTGGTGAGTCAGGGCACAAGCTTTTCCATGGCAGGCATCCCATAGGGAGTGCAGCAGCTCTTTGCACTGTGTCCAGATTGCTGTTCACAGCCCTTGATTGAAGCTGCCTGAAATACCCTAGTGTTGGAAGCTCTAAGGGGGCAGAAATGAGATATGAGGTCTGTCCTCCAACTCAAAGAAAATGCTGTAGGGGAAGCACAAGGGTCGGGGGGCTGGGTTCATGGCAGGGGGCTGGAGTGAGGACCTGTCCTTGGGACTGCAAGCAGCAGTGACGTTGAGTCTGTCAAGAGGAGAGGCTGAGCCAGAGAAGTGTTCTGTGGGGCTCTGCAAAGGAATTGCTGCCTGGCTCCCTAAGGAAGGAAAGCTATGTCAGCAGGCTGTCTGTGTCTGCCTGCCTGTCTCTGGCCTCCAGTGAGTCTTGAATCTATCGGCCTGTTTCCGGCACAGCTGATAAAGCGGTGGAGGCCTCCGAGATAATGGGATCCAGCTGGTTTTGTGACTCTAGGTGACTGCCTTAATGAGAGGGGCCTGCAAAGACCTCCCCTGAGGAAGGAGTCCATGAGCTGCCCTGTAACTAGCTGACAGACAGGCCGTGCAGAGAGCTGTTGGAAACTAGCCTTCATTAGTTCTGCCGCTTGCAGGATGGCTTTAGGATTTGGGGGAGGAGGAATCCTGCAGTTTAAATGGCACTGGACCCCTCTGCATCCAGCTGACAGACCCCATGCTGACACCTTTCAAATAGGATATTGTTAGCGTTGGGAACATTGTCAAATGCAGCTGGTCACAGTCCCTTGGGGAATCTAGCCCTAGTCCAGACGTTGCCTGACAAACACCTCTTCTTTTTTAACTAACTAGCTTGGGGATAGCCTGGTTTTGAGCCTTCCCAGCTGCCCAGTAACACCTGTGCTGGTGTGAGCAGCAGGACGTGTACCCAGTGCCTCCCAGAGATGGATGGGGAACTCCTGCAGCAGGGGAGGGAGTAGCTCCAGAGGGTGCCACTCTGAGTCCAGATAACACCAGACCAAAGGAAGTGTGCAAGAGATGACCCTACACCAGTGTGTACAGCAACCTCTGGCAGCAAGTTTCCTTCCAGAGTAGAGTATGTATCATTCTACAGCCTACTGTACCATCCCAATAGTGATGATGTCCTGTGATTGACCTGATAATATCTGGTTTTATTGGAGAGCTGAACTGGGAATCACATGATTCAATCCGCATTTGCTGGGGATTATCTCCATCTCATTTTTGCTAAATGAAGCTCAAGCATTCCAAGTAAGAATTGAAGATAATTTGTGTGGATTTTCTTTCAACCTGAGGCAGTAGCCCAAAGGAAGAGAAACAGCAACATTCACCTTACCTATCTATTTATGGCAAACCCAGTGTAAGGGGTGCCTGCTTGTTTCACGCTAATCTGCTCGGTTTATGCTGCTGCCAAATTTCCGCCCCATCACACCAGAGTGTTAGTGCATCCAGGGAGCTGCCACAGGAATTGGGTCAGGTTTGCAGGGAGGAACGAGTGCTTTGCTTGTTAGTCGCAAACCAGAACAACGGGGCAAACGTGCTGCCAGAGCCAGCTGCACAAATGACTGGAGGTGACAAGCTGGCTGCCCATTTGTGCCCTCCAGTGAACGTGGGATCTGGTCTCCCTGGAGCTCTGCAAGAGGACATGCTGCTGAAAGAGCTGTTCCACCCGGAGGCACACTTGGGTAACAGTGTGAAATGCACGAGCCAAATGCTTTCTCAGTGCCATCACTGTACAGGAGTTGCTAAATTTTCCTGACTCCCCACTGAGGTGCTCTGCTGCCCAGGCCCTCTCTTTTTGAATGTTGCAGCACAATGTAGTGATTCTCCCTCCCAGCTCCACAACAGGAGAGGAGGGAGGTTTGGGAGCTGGGAGACATAGCTTATCTCACCTTTCTGCATTGCTGACATGGCCTTGTGTTTCCAAATCTTTCTGCATTCAGAAGCAAATATTGCCAAGACAAGGCGCCAGATTTCATGGCTGGATGTTGAGTTGGTTTAGAAATTACGCAGGCTATGCAGTTTATAGGTGGCATCTTGGCCACCATGTTCAGAGATCCCTTACATCCCAACTCCCATGTTAGCTGTGGCAGGCAAAAGGGACGTGGATGGGAAGGTGTAGGGAGGACTGGCAGAAATACGTAGCTGCACAGCTTATTTCTCTCTGACTGCATCAAGGGGAGTCTGTTGCGAATCGTACTGATTATATCTGAAAACTTCCACCCAGCTTTTGCTGCTGCCTTTCCTGAGGCATGAGAATCTGTGCATGTCTTGTGATCCCAGACATCATTTTAGTGCCCTTTAGTTTTGCCTTTTCTGTATAATACTCAGGTTTGTATAATACATGGGATTGCCTCCCACAGGAGCTTCCAGTGCTGCAGCTCTAGAGCACTTTGATTTCCTTGCACATCACGCAAGGCAAAAACACAAAGCCTTGATTTTATAGCAAACAGAATAGAGCATTATGAGAGGGTCAAGTCGTTTTATGGATTTCCAGAAAGTGATGCTAAAAAAAAGAAAAGATCTGCCCTCACTGCTGATAGCAGAAAAGGTTGTTACTTGTACCAATAGGAGCAGGACAGTAGGTAGTATTTCTCCAGTGAAGTGTGGGCTGCTGAGAAAGACTTTTGAGATCTCAAAGAGATTTTGTATGGAAAGCTATGCAGAAATCAAGGCAGTATGAGGGGTTGTTGAGAAGCACATTAACTCCCCAGCTAGTAGCAGGGCAATCTTTTTGCTTGTTTCCCAGAACATGTGGAATGGCAGTAATCCCTGCTGCTCCCTTCAGGCAGTGGGGCACCATGGACATGGAGCTGCATGCCCAGCTTCTCTCTGCAGGTGGAAGCTTATTCTTCCTTACAGAGGTGTTTTGTCACTGAACTGTTCATGGTTTCAACTTTCACAGGCTGGTTGGGAAAGTCCCAATTCCCACTAAGTGCCACTAGACAGTCATGGCTCAACAAGGGCCAGGGGAGGAGGCAGCCAAGGGAGAGCTGCAGTGGGCAGTTCCCTTGAACAAAGGCAAGGAGCCACGATAGCTCTTTTCTGTCGTGTGTAAAATCACGCATATCTCACTGCAGACACTGCATTGTTTCCATGCAGTCCCACCGGTGCAGAGCAGGCACAGCACCTTGGGATCCCGTGCAGACCTGCATGTGGCACTGCATTGGTGTATCGAGTCACGCTCGGTCCTGGACATCCGGGCACAGGCAGGGAATCAGAAATGCTCCGGACATCTGTGCTTACTCTGTGTTGGGGGTCCAACTCCTCAGCACCAGATGCTGCCAGAGATGAGAAACAGCCCTTTCCACTGCCTAATTTCCTAATTTTAGCTCTCCACCTTGAGGCCCCGCATTGCTGGTTGCCATGGTGATCCTTCACCACTGGCATTGCCTCTGGCTTTCTTGCCTGCGGGTGCCTTGGAAATGTCTTTTTCCTCCTTGCTCCTCAGGAGGCAACAGCTGAGGCAGAGGCATTGCATGTGACTCCCTGCAGTGTCAGCTCAGGTCTTCTGCTTAGTGTTTGCCTGTTAACATGCAAGAACCTTCATCCTCAGGGTTACACTTCCCAGCCCTCCAAAGGCATTGTGCATTCCCATCCCCATTCAGTAGACAAGCTGGGCTATGCACACATGATGCTGCCCAGCTGCCCTGAACTTCTTGCCCATGAGTTGTTGGGAACGGCTTTCTCCATGGTCTTTGCCAGAGAAGATGTCTGGGAAGGTCGTGCCCCTGCAGGGTGAAGAGTCAGAGTTCCCCTGTGCTCTGGCAGACATTCCAAAGGCACAGGTGCTCCTGCCCTGACTTCATCCTTGCTGCTATTACACCTTCCCACTTGCTCTCTGGGCAGCAGAGGAGTACATGAAAGCATTGTCCAAACAGAGAAAGAGCTTGGGCACCTCACTCGAGGCAGGAGAGAGGAACTGCCTTGCCAAGGCTTGCAGTGGAAATGCCACCGTGCAGCAATTAATAACGACTCTCTGCCCTTTCCCTTCTGCCTGCCCGAGCACGCTGTGGACTGGAACGGGTGACACTTCACAAGCACAGGATGACAGAAAAGGCAGTGGCAGCTCTCAGGGACAAAGCAGTGTAAAAGCTGTGATTCCAGCCACCAAATCCTGATGTTAATTAATTTAAGGGCAATGATGCTGAAACACTGTGAAGTCTTTTTTTTTTATTATTTAAAATTTTAAAATTTGCAGTTAATATTTTCAAGCCTTTACAAAGCAGGTGCAAGGATGAGCTATTTAATATTAAAGTGGCAGCTGCCATCCTCACTTACTCACATGACTCCAGCAGGTGAAGCTTTATGAAAAGCAAACATGACAAGGTCAAAGGTAAGATCAGAGTATGTGTCACAAGAAACCAGTTTGGCTGGTAGCTTCTGGGAGATCACCAGAGAATCGGGAGATTATAAAGCCTTATTCACAGACCCCCCTCTGTACTCATCCAGTGTCCCTGTTACACTCTCAGTTGTGCACAGAAGACTTCCACATTTGCTGGGAAGGCAGCCAGGAGCTGCTAGAAAGAACTCCCACCCTGTGTTGTGCCACAGCTGGGGTTAAGAAACCCTGTGCCAGAGTGAGAGGACAGGAAGGCAGAGTAGCTTGCTTCCTTGCTTCCTCTGGCTGAATCCTGAGGTGGAGAAAGCCATGCTGGAATGTGGCAATCAGTCTCCAACCCCCTGCCAGCCTAGGACAATTTAAGGCAATAAGAAGAAGCAACCAGTAAATTGTATTGCTTTGATTAATAAGAAAAATCAGAATAATGTGGCCTTCTAGCCTGGCAAGTGGCAGGGTGTCTTCAGAAGCTGTCCTGGTGGTGTCACCCTACCAGCAGCTCCAGCCCGAGTTCCAGTGGCAGAGCTGTGGCATGGTTTCTGGGCTTTAGCACTGCCAGGGAGGGAGCTGTGACTGGCCACACGGGAGACTGGGGTTTCCGAGTGAGCTTTTCTGGGGAGAGGAGTCCTGCAACCTGAGCTTGGGCACTGCAGATGCTTGAGACCAGCTGCGTTGTAGCAGTGCTTTAAGTCCCGGCCAGGAGTCAATGCCAGGTTTGGCATTGGTGGGCATGGATGGGAGGTGGCTGTTGGCAGTCCTTCCTGTCCGTGGGAGAGGCAGAGTACTGCCATCTATTGCCAGGCACCTGGATTACAGACCTTGCTGGGTGGCGGTCCAAAGCCGTGCCCAGCTGGGTTTTTCTGGTCTTTGACTGCTTTGAAGGGATTGACACATTGTTCAAAATCCCTTAAATGGATCAGCACTTTGGTAGCTACAGTGCATTTTAGGTGTGTGAGTGCCTGAAGTCAGATTCTGGCCTTGGACAATTTGGGTTTTCTTTTGTGCATTTTGCAAAATGAGCTATTCTTCCTTCCCTGCCCTGAGTTGCATGAGGTTGCTTTGTGCAGTGAAGTACTCCTGTTGTTCCATCCCACCCCAGAAGCGCCCAGTTCATTTACCCCAGCCCTCCACTGGCAAGTGACTAGATAGAGGTGGATGCAGTCCAAGGGATAGTGTGTCACTTGTAGCTCAGAAACAATATGTGAAAGGAGATGAAAAGGCAGGATGCTGTCTTCATGGGGAGAACAGGCCTGGGACACGGGATACATTTCTCAGCTAAGACTGGCACGTCCAAATACTGTATTTGACAGAATAAGCATCAAAATAGGAACACCTGCAGAGAGTACCAAAGATGTTTTTCACTATGTGAACCTGGAGGGATTCCTGCAGCACTTTGAAAAGACCTTCTTGGGTTTGATGAATTGTGCAGTAGGCCAGCAAACCTGGAGACCTGGACAAGGTTATTCAGAAAATTATCTGGCTGTCTCTGTGGGCTGTTCAGTAAAAACAGCAATTCTCTGTGAAATTGTGGTTTAAAAGCAAAACAAACAAAAAGTTAGGATAAAGAAGAAACAGGAGGAAAAAATGTGTTCAGCATTTGTCAATAATGCTTACTCTTCTGACAAATTCTGTTCCTTTTTAATCCCCTATTTTCAAAATTATATGATTCAGGTACAAAAATCCCACAAATGAGCAGAGTATAAGAATAATACCCAGATGAGAAGGTGAAAAAACATTTTTGTATTAGAATGAAGAAACACAGCAGATGTGATTGACTTACCTCCCTGATAATTTTTCATTCCTCAATCTTCTTCCTGATACAAAACTGTTGCAGAAACCAGTTGGCTGGCATAAACCAGATACTCAACATACAGGTGGAAAAGTTAGATGAAATGAGAGTCACAAAGGAAATGAATGACAAAGCAGGGAATTAAGCCAGGGTCTTCAAAGTGTGAACTCCTGGAACTGCCTTCTCTTTTAAAAGTCTATTTAAAAAGGGCATTAAATGGATAAAAGTAAGCGGTGGTTGTATCAAAAACATGATTAAACTATGGAAGTATTCCATGCTAGGTGTCACTAGTTTAGGAATGCAGTGGGGCTCAAAAAAAAAAAGAAAAAACGTAAATATTTGAGTTATGTGAACAACAATACTTGTGATGACTTTGGCTAGGAGAAAACTCTAAAGCATATAAATTGTGCTGCAGGGCATAAGTCAACTGCAGGCTGTCAGGAAGAAGGAAGGAATTTTCATTATGGGAGGATTACTGTATAATTATCTCATCCATGACAGTGTTCTTCCTTTAAAGTGTTTAATCTTGACCAGTGAAAGCAAGATAATGAGTCATGTAGTTTTGTGATTTTTTTGTGACAGGGACATTATCTGGTGCCTGATGGCAATTTCTCCTGCCTGTTTGGTATTGTACCTTTCTCTAGGGATTTGTTCACCTTCTTTGTAAGTGTCTCCAGCAAAGACATTTCTGCTGCCCACCCTCCATGCAAAGAAATTTTAGAGACAGCAGTCCTTGACATGAACAAATTATTCTTGCCATTCTTGCTAGACTTCTTCTTGCTCATGTTTGCTCCAGTTCTCCCAGGTGATTTTCCAGGAATAACCTGAAGGAAACCCTGTATTCTTGGGACTGTAGCCCTCGTTCTTGTGTCTGCTCCTTCTTATTGTCTGAGCTGTCCATCTATTGCAGTCATGTCTCTCTTGTTCTGTCATCCCCACCTTACCACCGTGGTACCTTTTTGTCATGATACCAGTTAAATGTGGTGGGTTTTTTTTTAAACTGTGTTGTTACTCTTCTGGGTAATGTCTTTTGTGTCTCTGACTTTGTATCTTGCAGGAAGAGCCAAGGAGCAAATCTAAGATCTGTGCCAATGTTTTCTGTGGAGCTGGGCGTGAGTGTGCAGTGACGGAGAAGGGAGAGCCAACCTGCCTCTGCATTGAGGTATGGGAGCAGCACAGGTTCTGTGTCTGGGACAGGAGTCACCACCATCACCCTCAGACAGGTTTCTGTCACTGGAAGGATCTCCTGATGGAATACGGCTATAGCTGTTTTGAAGCAGCTGCAAATTCACAGTGGCTCTTCAAACAGCAGGACTGTTTCCAGTATTGTGTGGGGGGAGAGCCCTGTAGGGTAGATACAGTCTGGGGCTCACAGCTGTGCTGCTTGCAGGACTGCCTAGGGTCTGTACATGCACAGGAGACTTGACTGGAGGTCTTTTGCTGGGAAAGCCCAGTGGGGTATGGATATGCAGCTGGCTTTGGAGGGCACTCTAGGGAGTGGTCTGTGAGCTCCAAGACAGCTTGCCCTCACTGGCATCTTGTTTAAGGAGGTTACAAGCACCCTACTAAACATGAGCTTTTGTAAAATGCAAATAATTGTGGTAGAGTGCTGTGAGGATGAATAGCTTTATCCAGCAGGGAGTCAGAGATGATTAGAAGAGTCTTTCCCAGCTGTAGAGACACAGTGTCTTCTTACTCTGCTCTACTCCACGCTTTCAAAACATTTCTGCCTGGCTCCTCGGAATGGCCATGTGTCTCTTTGTTCCTCCTTCCCTCAGAGCCTGCAGCTCTGGCATGACCAGCCTGGGCACTGGAGAATGAAATGCCTTGCTAGTAAGAAGAGAGTCTGTCACTCTGGGTAGGCTTAGCCAAACCAAAAGGGACAGAAGAAAGAAGCTCATAGCCTGAATAGTGGCACTGGTGAACTCTCTCTTTGCTGTAGGCTGTGCTGTTTGTTCATGTCTGATGGCTTATTCTGCCATTACTGGTTGCAGATGGGTGGAGCAGAGTCTGCAGAGAGATGCAATGGAGCCAAGCAAGCACAGGTGCATAGGCCAGAGGCACAGAAGCACCTGTGGGCAGGCATGGCTGCGGCACATGGAGCTGGAGTTGCAGGATTATGCTCCATATTTATGTTGAGCACTGATTTCTCTACAGGGGTCTGCTTTCAGAAAGACTCCTGTCATTCTGGTGGTGATGGAAACTGGGATGAAGCGAGGCCTTTGAACTCACACCCACAGACTTCCCTGGGTGGGTTTTTCTGGGGTAATGATGGGTGAGTTAGTTCCAAACACAGGGCCAGGAGGACTATGCCAGGGACTCCTCTTGAGTTGGGCTGATGGTGGGGCTCACCTGCCTTGCTCTAGCTATCCCAAGGAGGCAGGTGAAACGCTGTGTTCTCTGGCTCTCCCACAGAAATGCAAACCTCACAAGAGGCCTGTGTGCGGGAGCAATGGCAAGACATACCTGAACCACTGTGAGCTGCACCGTGATGCCTGCCTCACCGGCTCCAAGATCCAGGTGGATTATGATGGCCACTGCAAAGGTAACCCTGGCAAGAGGGCTGGTCACGCTCACAGGGACAAAGAGTTGGAAGGGAAGCATGATAACAAGGCAAGGCAGAGGCCTGACCAGGCAAGACCTTGTCCCACAGTTGCTGAGTGGGGTAAACAAGGCAAGCCTCTGAACAGAAGCCAGATTCAAGCAAGAGTACAGATGACCAGGCAAGCTGGCAGTGATGAAGTAAGCCTGAAATCAAGTCATGAAGGCAGGGCTGGTGATCCTGGTAACCAGAATCAGGCAACAGCCAGACAAGCTCATAGTGATGCAGTCTGTAGCAGGGCTGAGATCAAGGTGGGAACACAGTCACTGGGTCAGGGCCCGGATCAACAGTCTATGGAAGAGAGTGGTTGCAACAGAGCTGGAAACAGACATGGCTACAACATAATAATCACAGGCAAGGATTAGGGGTTGAAAATCCAATAGAAAATGGAGCCTCATGGCTCATGGTTAGAGAGTCTGGATGGAGGCTCTAGGTGAGGCCAGCAGGGTCATTAAGGCCCTCATTAGTGCACTCAAAATGCTGACACCTTGACTCTGGTGGGATCTTGGAGCTATTGTCTCCCTAAGCTGCTGGGAGGGTGGCACTCAGGAGAGCAGGGCAACCTTTTGCTCCTGCTGCCTCTCTCTAAGCTTTTGGATTCAGCCAGGTAAGTGTCTCAGTTTAACTGCTGAGGAAGTCATGCTCTCAGGATAAACTCCTAAAACCAGTACTATCATCCATGTTCATAAGGTACCCCAATAACTTTAGGAGCAAGGATTTTGCAAGGGTCTGTTTAACTCACACACACACACCAGCTGCATGGTTTTCTTGTGTTCAGACAGTTTCATATGTTTAAATATGTGCCTAGTGTCTCTTGCCTTGTCACTGGATACCATGGATAAAAGTCTGGTGCAGTCTTCCTCGTTTCATTCCATCAGATTTATAAACATTGATGAGATTGTCCCTGAGCCTTCAATTCTTCAGCCTAAACTGTCCTCAGTATCTCCTCAGGGTGCAGGGGATTCCAGGCCCTCAGTCATGTGGACTTCATATATCCAAAGACTCCCAGGTTCCTCTGCTTTTACCCATGGTGGGAAGAGATTTGAATTGCTTCACACTGCATCAGAAATGTTCTTTTCTTTCCATTAACAGAGAAGAAGTCTGAGAATCCAGCTGCAAGTCCAGGTAAGAAGCTATCTCCTGTTTGTCTGAGGCCTCTGTATGAATTTGTATGCTCTAGGAGATGGGCAGGAGGGTGCAGAGCTCTGTGTAAAAGTCATACCCTGCATGGGCTCTAGCAAAGTTGATAAATCAGCTGAAATGTGATTGCCCAGCTCTTTACCCTTGGGTAACCTTCCAGAACTCATACATGTCCTGGGCTTTTCATTGTGCTGGGATGTCTCAGGGACTCAGCATAGACAAGATGCAATGAAACCCAGTTTGCCCCCAGGGACACAAACTGTGCTCATCACCCACACTGATGGATGGAGCACTCTTACCTCCTTCATTGAGGATCTAAGACACCCTAACTGCGGAGCTGTTGTCCCCAGCTCCAAGAGCACTCTTTTAAAAGGAAACTTTGCTTTAGGAGTGATGAACCAGTGGGTGCAGAGGCAGAGAGTCAGGAGGTACAGCTGAACTGCCTCTACCATCAGCCAACAAGATGATCTTAAAGGTCTCATCTAACCTAAATGATTCTATGATCACCTAAATTATAAGTCTCTTTGATTCCCTGTTCTTGGTTTCTCCCCTTATGTATTGCCAGGCTTTGGATTTTAGGGCTGTGGCTTCTGCTTCATCAGGGGAGCCTTTTCCCATTCATGACCTTTAAGTACTGGAGCTGTATAATCATCAATTTTAACTTTCTAGGACAGATGAGAGCAAAGCCTCATACAAACTAAAGAGGAAGGACCATGTCAGAGCACGGCCATCACCCTAAAGCAGTTTTAAAGAAGTTCAAAATTAAACATGCAGACATGTAAACATACAGAACCTCTACAGGGTTTTTTTCATCTCTCCACCTGGTTGTGATAGTAGTCACTGGATTCAGAAGATCCATAGTGTGTGTAAGTGATGTGAATGCACACTGATTCCTTTTCTGGCTTCATTGACCACTGGGCAGGTGTGACAATTCACAGCTAGGCTTTCAGTTTTGTTTCTAAATGCATGGTTTGTACTAACACAAGAAGTGATAACTGCCTGGAGAAACCTGTGACAATGGCAAGCACTGTGAGTGAACAAGCCCAACTTGACCCACTCTCATTTCCACTCAGACTGGTCAAATCAAGGCTTTGAAGAAACAAAATTTAATGTGATAGTATGATGTAAAATTCAAGTCCTGAAGACTGAGTGGTCTCAGAGAAAGGCCTGCTCAGTCTAGTCTTCCCCATTGCAGAGGATAGAGATTTCGGTATTTTAGGGTTGACAGCTGAATGCCAATTCTGCGCAGTGTTGGGAAGCCTGGGGACACTGTCAGTTACCTTCCTGCCTCAGTCTGGGACTCTTCACACCCAGATGAGTCAGCTCCGGGTTGTTCTTCCACAAGCTTCAGGGATGGGAAGCAAGAGCTTTGGCAGGAGTGTTGTTTTTCAGCCTTGCCACATGGTGTCAGCAACAGCCTGCTCGCTATTCAGCACATGACACATCTGTTTGGATGGCAGTGATGTAACTCCGAAGAGCGGACCGGGGGGCTGCAAACTGCCATCAGGGTGGGCTGGCTGGCTTTTATTTCCAGTTCTCTCTCCGTGGTCTCCCTGCCAGCTTTATTTCTCTCACCCTTGTTTTTCCTTCTGCTGCACTGTCTCCCATTACAGTTGTCTGCTACCAATCGGACAGGGACGAGCTTCGTCGCCGGGTCATCCAGTGGCTGGAAGCTGAGATTATCCCAGATGGGTGGTTCTCCAAGGGCAGTAACTACAGCGAAGTCCTAGACAAATATTTCAAGGCAAGTAGAGCAGCACCTGCCTCAGAGCCCAGACAACATTCCTTACCTTGTCACTGCAAAACAACTGCTGTGCCCCCAGCTGAGAGGCTCTAGTGTGTGATGTGCCTGTCAAACTGGGGACCAGAGGGATGTGATAAGTTCTACAGCCTGATGTGTTATGGACTGCCTGCAGCAGCCACTGACTGAGCCACTGACACAGCTTGTGACAACCAGATGTGGAGCATCTCTGGCTCCTGGTGTCTGACTTGCCCTGGGGAAAAGGAGGAGGGCCTCTGCCTGTGGCACAGTAGAGAACTAATCTCAGGGGTAAAAAGCCGGAGGAAAAAAGGTGAAAGTACTGGAAATGCAGGAAGCTGTGGCAGGGGCTGTTGATCCTTTGTTCCAGACAGTCCCAAGGCCACGTTGAGATGGGTATAGGGGACACTTGGAGGCTTCAAGGAATATGTTCCAGTTGTGGCTGAGACCTGGCAGTTCCCTAGTACTCTGCAGAGTGAAAGGACCCACCTGAGTCTTGGGCCTTGCAATAATCCTGTTCTCCTCTCCTCTCTGTCAGTCTGGCCCTCAACCCATCCCCACCCCCTTCTGTAACCAGCATATCCCAAGCTTCTCCATGCTCCTGCCACATGCACTGCTGTGTCCCTCTCCCTCTTGCCTGGCTCCTAAAAGAGACTTCAAGGCATTCAGGATGGAGCTGGAAGAGCAGGTGGGGAAGAGGGGAGAGCGTTTAAATCATGAGCTGTTGACAGCAAGAGATTAATGGTGCCTGACAGGAGTTAGCACTGCAAGCAAATTTGCCATGGCAATGGCACCCCGTGGTGAGACAGAGGAGCTGCTCCCCTCACTCCACAGAGCATCCTCACATTTGCAGCCATTAATGCTGCTCTGTCTGTGGAAATCCACTGCCCTGGGCACTCCTGTCAGTGCCTGCCAGCACCCAAAAGCAGCAGTGTCCTGTGTCAATCCCTCTTTCTGCAAATGTGCTGTCCCTAGCCACTTTTGCAGGGTCTCCCGAGGTCATGGGCTTTGCTGAAATGAATGAGCCAGCCACAGGCTTGTTCCACTGTCACTGCACAAGCCGTTCACACCTGCTGTCCCCACGCCTGTCAGCATGATGGTGATATCCCGTGGCTGCAGCTCAGAGGCAGGCAGCCTCATGCTCTCTTTACTGTCCCACTTTTTCTGAAGCACTGATCCCAGCCACTGGGTGAGAGTTCTTATGGCAAAAAGTACCTCTACTTGTACCAAAGGGAGAATTTCCATAGCCAAGGTCAACAGTATGAGGTTCAGCATGGCCAAGTGCTGGGTCCTGCATTTGAGTCACAACAACCCCAGGCAGCACTACAGGCTGGGGAAAGAGTGGCTGCCAAGGGAGGTGGTGTAGTTGCCATCCCTGGAAGGGTTCAAGAAACAACTGGATGTGGCACTTGGTGCTGTGGTTTAGTTGATAAAGTGGTGTTCGATGAAAGGTTGGACTCGATGATCTTGGAGGTCTTTTCCAACATTAATGATTCTGTGATTCTCTGTCATATGGTAGTCCACCATTTCAACTATCTTATTCTTAAAGCTTTGAAACATTTTTAAAGCAGAATTCAGAGTTTGGAACAACTTGGGACAAATCGAGGCAAAGCAAACTAAATAGCTTCAAACACACAGAGATTTGTGTCAGCACCGACTGTCTGCTGTCACTGAAGGAATTTTGTCATGCCAAGCTTTTCATGCCCTGCATTCCTGCAAATAGCCTGATTCCTGCCCTGAGTGTAGGAAACACTGGAGGCATAGCTGACATTAACCTTTTCCCTTTTCTCCTTGATGGGGAGGTTTGAAGATGTGGCATTAAGCTATTTCCCTCCTGGAAGCCTGACTTGTGGGACTCACTGGGATGTGCTTTGTCAGGCAGGCCATGACCTTGAAGGGTGTTATTTCAAGAGGAGCAAGGCCAGTAGTGGGAAGCTGCTCCATTTTGGAGGGTCTCCATGTGAATGCCTCAATGCAGACCATAGCTTTGAAAGGCAAGAAAACTCACTTAACAGTCTGGGTCGTTAAGAGAACTGCAGTCATTTTCACAAAAAAATGGCAGGACAAGAGGCTTCAAATTCTAGTGGAAGTTGACATGTGGAGCAGTTATGCAGGATAAGCATGCAGAGTAATTTCCCTAGCCCTAGATGTTTCTCCTGAAACACACAGAGGTAACAACAGGCAGTGTCTATTCCAGCATTCCTCAGAGCACTACACAAGGAGCCACAGCGACCTGCCCCAATCCCACAGCAAAAATTAGGTGGCAGCAGTCTGTGTGCAGGATTAATTTTCCAGTCATAGCAATGCAGCTGTTTGTGAGGGGGCACAGCAGTTCCTGCTGAGTGCCCAGCACTGTAGTGTCTCATCTCCAAACAGGAAAGCAAAATGCAATTACTTCTCTGGGAGTACAGCCAGGATTTTGGGGCTAAAAACGCTGCTCTTCAGTGCCAGGAGTCTTGTCAGGACCTTAAGTAGTTGATGGTGAGGTGTTGTGCTATTGTATTAAATTTTTTCCCTGATATCAGCAAAAAATCCCTTCCTGTGATTTTTCCCTTTTGTCACTGTCAGAGTCCAGGCGCAGCTTTGGAGTTACACATATTGGAAAGCTGACACCTCCTTGAATGTAGCTGGTCTGCTTTAAGGCAGGAGGTATATAAGAAAGCTAAGAGCTGGCTGAAACAAAGAGAAGAAATAGGGTTAGAGCCATAAATCAAGCAGCAGGAAGTGAATGAGAGGCAGTGTAGCTTATCTGTGAGAACAAGGCTAGGATCATATCTCATTCTGAGGCTAATGTGGATATGTTGCTGCTTTTCTCTGAGCCTCTTTCTTTGTGAAAAACATGGATAATGGAACTTGTCTCACTAAAGCTTCAAAATGCTATGTACATATGGAAGAGGAAGAAGGAAGGGGTACCTGGAAATGATAAATAAGAGTCTCCCACATCTTCCCATCTTCTCCTACAGAGCTTTGATGATGGTGATTCTCGCTTGGACTCCACTGAATTCCTGAAGTTTGTGGAGCAGAATGAGACTGCCATCAACATCACCACCTACATGGACCAGGAGACCAACAAGTTGCTCAGGTGGGCAGTGGACAGGATGCCAGAGGGAGGGCCAGGGAGGGCAGACGTGGTAGAATGGAACATGGAAATTGGCTCATGATAAATATCAGTTAGGGCTTGCACTGACAAAGCGAAGTGTATGAAGTGGCTCCTAACTTAAATAGGTGTGAACACCCCAAGAGGAGCAGTCCTGTATCTACCCTTCATGTTAGGCACATACTCCAACCCTCTTCTGCCTTAAATCTAGCACTTGTGCAGCCAGAAGGGAGTTGGGTGACAGAAGATTTGTCATCTTCTTTCTATTTCCTAATAAATTAACTTTCCAGGGGACTTTCCTCACCTTATGCCTAATAGATAGATCCAGTGCAAGGAAGATGGTGGGAAAACACCATTTATATGCAGTGTATAGTTTGAGAGGTTTCTCTCTTTCTTTGTCTGCCACTGTGTGAGAAAAGGCTGCTTGTGGGTTATGCTGTACTTGCATCTCTACCCGTGTGACAGCATGTAGATGTCAACAAATGTGGATGTCCCATTCCTGCTGTTCTGAATATCACCCCACTGCCTAATCCATTGCCAGACAGAGAGTATTTTGTGTTTTTCTTTTCTCTGTATCCCATGAGGTTTCCTTAGAGAAGCCACTTCTGCCAGACATCTTGGAGTCTCTCTAGTTATTACTGTTTTTACTCATCTGCACACTGAAGACAGTAGAGCAGGGACTGCCCTAACACAGCCCTGTGCAGAACAAGCCTCTGTGTTTCCTTTCAGGGGACTCTGCGTAGATGCCCTCATCGAGCTGTCAGATGAAAATGCTGACTGGAAGCTCAGCTTCAATGAATTTCTCAAGTGCCTCAGCCCATCCTTCAACCCACCAGAGAAAAGTAGGAACTCCTCACTTATCTTGGGGAACAAGAGGAGTCCTGGGGAAGGAGAAAAGAAAAGAGATCAGCTTCAGGCCAGACATCGAGTGCTGTAACTCCACTGCCGGAGATAATTTTAATATATGCCTGCCTCTCATCCAACAGCACCCATTGTCTCTGCATTGTTGAAAGTACTGATTTTACTGTCTCAGAGCTCCTGCAGCTCTTGTGGTGAGAAAGGTTTGGATTTTAGAAGCAAGGACATATGGTAGCAAAAAGCAAGGTTGAATGGGTATGGTATGCTTGTAAGGTCAAGGCATGTATTTAACAGTGCAGAGGTCCATCATGTGAGGAGTTCATGGCTGAATAACTTAGGAAAGTCAGACCAGACCAAAGTCCTGCTATGCTCTGCCTTTCACACAGAGAGCCTCCCTGATGACCATCACAAAGTTCACTATCCTTCCAAATCCTGCTTAGTGATCCAGTTGGTGTGGAAGAAGCTTAGTGTTCTACTGACCAGGTACCCCTAGCCAGTCATCTCATTGTCTCCTTGAGGGGTGATGGTCCAAAGAAGCCAGATTTACATCTACTGTAGTGGCATTGAGCAGCAGGCAGAGGCCATGCTTTCTAGGGAATATGAAGTTGAACTCCCTGTTGCCTCTTTCAGTGAGAAACTAGGGATGCTGCACTGTCCCCAGAAAACACCATCAGCTCGTTATCACATAACACCCTTGAGTGTTTGGGGGGCCTTGACTTAAACATGTGTAATATAGCTGTAAGAAGAAATGTGAGCTGAAATGACAAATCTTTTTTTTCCCCCTTCCTTTCTCAAGGTAACAGAAAATACAACAAATCATTTCCCTAACTTATCCCCATCTGGATCAGAATAACCCAAGCTTTCATTTCAGGAGTTCTTTTCTTTGTATAACAGATAAGGGAATTCAAACAAATCCAACGTTGAAATATCATTTGGAATTGAGAAATTGAAATGTGTTCTTCTGAGGAAGGAAAATGAAATGTTTGACTTTCCCAAATTATATTTTGGCTAATTTCATTCACCAAATTCAGCATGAATATTTTAGTCATGAGGAAACTTAGGGTGGTTGGGGGAAGGAAGGCTTCCACTTAAACCTCATCTCCTCTCTCTTAAGGCATCTCTGCAATATGGTGTCTTTAGCCTGTTTGCTATCTCACAAGCACTGCCCTTGTTTTGTGCCCCTTCAGAGTGTGCCCTGGAAGATGAGACCTATGAGGACGGAGCAGAGACCCAGGTGGAGTGCAACCGCTGCGTCTGTGCCTGTGGGAACTGGGTGTGCACCGCAATGACGTGCGAGGGTCCGTACGCTCTCCAGAAAATTACTGGGTTTGGGTTTGGACAAAAGGGATTCTCACTCTCTGGTTTTCCAAAGGCACCAGCTATCCAGGGTTCTTCTCTCTCCAGCTTTTTCTCAGCTTCTCCATGGGTGGTTTTCACATGTACCTTCACATGTTCCATGTTAGTCAAACCCAAGCTGGTACTCTTCCAGAGGTCAGAAAGTGTAACTGGGCTGGGGGTAATGCTGCTGGGGTTTGTAGTTTGGATTTGGTGTCATGAAAATTCAGCACTACATCTTCCACTCCAGAGCTACTCTGCATCCAGCTGGCAAATAGGCCATTGGCTGCTATTGTACCTGTGAGCAAGTCAGTTTTCCTCTATATGTGTCTGTATCCTCACTGTATCTGTGTTTATGGAATTTGTAAAACAGGACCTAGGATCCTGTCTTGATCAAGAGGGGATTTAGGAAACTACATCCAATGCCAAGAAAGCACTTTAGCTTCTTGCCACAAAAACTGTAGAATAATGGTGGTGAAGGGAGGTGGTGCTCATAGTAAGGCAAGGTTGTTTGTACCTTCTTTGGATGGCCCTTAAACTTGCACAGCCACAGTACAATTGTGAGAGGTCATGGTATTGTTGTGAACAACAGCTCTCTGTTTTGGCTTCTCACAGATAGTCCAGGGACAGGGAAATGCCACCTTTTCCCTGTGTTGGCAAATGAATGAGTCCTTCCTGAGGAGCCACATCCATGCTCCCAGCATGGTGCTGCATTTTTCTGGCCTTCTTCCCTAGAAACCCAGCCCTTGCTGCATTTTTATATCCTTCTTCCATAGAAACCAGGCCCTTACATGGGCCATGCACTTTGTTTCAGTGCTGTGTGGGATCTGCCAGCAGTACAGTGGTTCTGGGTGACAGAAGATTTGTCATCTTCTTTCTATTTCCTAATAAATTAGCTCTCCAGGGGATTTCCCTCACCTAATGCCTAATAGCTAGATCCAGTGCAAGGAAGATGGTGGGAAAACACCATTCATATGCAGCAAATAATTTGAGAAGCTTCTCTCTTTCTTTGTCTGCCACTGTGTGAGAAAAGGCTGCTACATTCAGTAGCTTGGGCAGAGTAGGAGAGAGGGGAATGGCAGCAGTGTGTACAGAGCTTTTCATGTTTATCTGACCTTCTGCAGCAGAGGCTTCAGGATCGCCTCAGCCCTGACTTAGCAGTAGCAGCAGGAACTCACCTGAGAAAAGACAACTGTAGTATTAATAGAGCTGCCAGAGGAGCTGTGTGGAGGTGTCATAGATTAAGCAACAGAATGGGACTCTTTTTGTTGTCTCTTCAGAAACAACCTTCAAAGTTGCTATGCAACACATGTTCCTGCTGCCTACTTTGTTCCCTGCATCCATGATAGAAGCATGCAATGGAACAACAATTCCTTGACTTTCTGGCCATGTCAGAGCAGCAGAGCAGTTAGAGGCTATTGTTAGAGGAATAATGAAATTGAAGAATCCGATCAAACACACCGGCAAGTTACATCTTCATTGAGCGAAATTATAGATATCAGTTATTGCACTTGGGTAGCACTGAGCTTTCATTTATTCCCTACAAGAGGCCAAGATGTTTGAACTAATTATGATTGTTTCTTTTGAATAATATGCAGTCTCTTCCATGTGGCTTTATTATCAGTCACATGGGAGGGAGAGACAGGGACAGCTGGACACCCAAGTTGTGAAGTCCCAGGCAGCCACAAGGCGTGTTCTCTTTCTAAGAAGCCAACCCATCCCTTCCTCCAGCAAAGACTTCCTAAGCTTGAGGGATGCTGTGGCTGACCTGCCTCTCTTTGTTCTTCATGGTTCAGCATCTGCAGTTTGCATCCCCTATTTGTGAAACACATAAACTCCATTTCTGCTTGCAGGGAGGAATGATAAGGTGCCTGCTCAGAGACACCGACCTGATCAAGATTTGACTGAGGAGGAGATGGCCAGATACGTTCAGGAACTGCAGAAGCATCAGGTTAGTGTGAGGCCAGGAAGGTCTGATTGCACGAAGCTTCCCCTTGCAAGAGGGGTTCCCTCTTTTTCTGTTACTTGGAGACTTTCTGGTAGAAGGGGGAGCAGAGTAAATCTCTTGTCTGTGGGGACAAATACAGGTGTGGGGTTTTGAGATATAAGCCAGTGATGGCACTGCCTGTGGATGGACCAAAGGCTTCAGAGTGCTACCAATTCCTGTGTCAGCGCAGAGCTTCACTTCTGTGCTCTCTTTCTCTAGGAGACGGCTGAGAAGACCAAGAGAATGAGCACCAAGGAGATGTAAGGGGCCTCCACAGTGGAGGAGCCCAGGAGGATGGGCCCAACCTGCCACCCTGTCCTCCAGTGCTGATCTCAGTATGCACAAGTGTCTGCTACAGTTGCCCAGTCACAGATATTTACATGTATAGCGATGGGTTATTTGTTTTGTAATACACAAAGAATGGGGCCAGGAAAGGGGAGCAGAGCCCACCTGTTCAGGGAGCTTCATTGCTGGGACCTTGGAAGGCTGGGAGAGACTTAGAGCACCCTCTGGGACCCTTCCCCAGAGCAGACAGCTGCTCCTTCCAAGAACTAACAGGGATTTTTTTGTTCCTCTGGATCTGGGGAAAGGATGGAGGTCAATGCTGGATAAAAAAGGGGGTCTTCAGTCAATAGAATTGTCAGCACCAGCCTTGGCTGCAGAAATACAGGCCTGGCAGTTTTGTGGTTGATCACATGTGCTGCAGGGCATCATTGTCCAAGGACCTTACCCTTTGGTTTGAGCTCCTCAAAGCTGGTCAGCCTGGTGTGACACCTGGGAGTTGTGGTGCCATGCTGCTGGCATGAGTCCAGCACATTCCTCCTTGCTTTCCACCAGACTGTCCCCAGCAGCTCCTCCAGTACATTGTGGGCTCCAACACAACATGGTTCCTTTTGACCTCATCTCACTCTTACTCTCCCTGCCCCCTCCTTAGAGGTGCTATCGTATTTTTTTCTTATCACATTCACATGCTGANTTTTTTTTTTTTTAATTTTTTTTTGTTTCAGGTTTTTTATTATTTTATTTCCTATGGTAGTGATTCAGCTTTTGTATGTTTTGTAGCTCTAGATCTTTCAAGAAAATCCAGCGTGTGGGTTTTTGTTGTTGACAGTGCTGTAATGCCCATGCACAGTTTGTATCGCACTGCGCTCAGCTGCCACAAACACCACGAATTGTGAGCCTTGCACTACAGGGTATTTCCCAGCTGGGGATAGCAGTGTCCCTCGTGGGAAGAAGAGACTGGGCTGGATGTAATTAGTTTCACCAGACACAGATTGCCATTGCAGCTCTCTAGCTCTTGCTCCCTTAGTGAGCATTGACCATGTGCTCAAAGTCTGCTTGTGCGGCTCTAAATTGCTCAAAGCAGTCTAGAGGCAGAGGGACCAGGCAATCCCCTTACCAAAGTGTCTTAAAAAGCTTAACTATGTAGAAAACTGTTTAGTTGTGCTGTTGACATCATCTTGGGCTTTTCATCTTCCTCTAGGGTGAGGCAGCAGCATTATTCTTTGATTCCAGGCATGAGTTTGGAGTCAGGGCTGGAAGCCTCATTACTGACGCATTTCTCAGTGTCATTGATCAGACCACCTTTGACCACTCTCACTTTCCTTCATGGGTCAGTTTCATTCCACACGTTTCTCAGAGCATTGGTCCTAGATGTAAATGAAACATGAAATGTTTTGTTGATAGTCACCTCTGTAGCCTGAAGCCCAGCTGATTTTCTTATGCAGTTGTCAAATGTACTTCATACACACCTGAACATCCATGTTCCCTTCATGCCTGTGCTGTGCTTTCCAAGCAGTTGCATGTGCTGTGAGATGACTGCTTGTGACTTCCATCCTTCTGTTTGTGAGCAACTTCAGCAGTTGTTACTGGGTATCTTGCAGTCCCTATTGCTTGCTCAAGCAAAATCCCACTTGCATCTGCAAAAGCCTGTCCGGTTTGAGTGAAGATCAGCAGGACTTCTGTCCCAACCTTCCCCATTTTGCACAGTGCTTTCCTTGGAGGGGAAGAATGAGCTGGTACCTAGAAATATAGGAAAAGAAGAAAGCTTGGTCCCTCCTGTGCTCTTTCCCATGAGCCAGATGTGTTATGGGCTGTCTGGTCTTTGAACTGTTTTCCTGATGTGAAGCCAGAGGACTTCCATTGACTTTGGCATAGTGCCAGTTTTCCAGTGAGAACCATAATGTACCCTGCCATGGGGGTTTTGGCATCATAAATACAGAAGGAGGCTGGGGTTTTTTTTTCTCATGAGGGCCTGGATTTGAGCAGCTGTCACCTGTGAAGGTGAGAGGAATGAGTCCATATGAGCTGAGGGTAATGTGGACAACACTACATCGGGACAGAGTCATTGTGTTCTGGTGGCACTGGGAAGAAGTGGTTGGTGAAATAGGAGCACCCATTAGACATAGGCTTGCTCCTTCCCAAGAGTATGAGCAAAAGGGCTTCATGTGCTGGATCTGGAGTCACAGGAACATTGTTAATAAATGTTTTGCTTTATTCCAACCCTGCTCTAAAAGGTAGTTAGTGCCTCCCAGATCTCTTCCTTCCAGCTTGGATTGTTAAAGTGCCTTAGAGAAAACACAACAGCTTGCCTTAAAGGCTTTCCTTGGATGGGGATAACATCTTGTTCAGTCAGGAATATCTCCAACTGTGAAAACCAGAGCATGTGCATGAAGGGGAGATGAATGCATAGCTCTAGGGCTTCTGTAGGCTGCACTGTGTGATGTGTCCTCTGTCCCCTCCTGCCTGCTGTGGCTGTGCAGCCGTGTGGATGGGGGTGGCAGCTGGGGCAGCCACAGACATGTGCTGGCAGCTGAGGTTTACAGAGCTTGCTCTTGCACTGAAGGCGGAGGGATGGGGTCTCTGGCAAGCTGAGCTCTCCAAGAAGCCATACAACAGGTCCCAGGGTAGCCTTGGGCAGCAGGCTGGGAGTGTAGCAGCAGTGCCTCTGGAAAGGGCTGCTGCCTGTGGAGCCTCTTCCTCCTTATGCCCCCGCAAAGGGACGCAATGGAAAGAGGGGCCCATTCGAAGGGCAGCAGTGCTCAATGGGGACCAAACATCTCGGCTCCCTGCATGGAGGGGAAGGGCAGCCCAGACTGAACGATGCTCAGGCTGCTGCAGGCTGGTCAGTCACTAACTCTTGCAGGGTGACCTGGCTACTGGGGAAGGAAGTGCAGAATTTCAGGCATTGCCCTCTGGGATGATTGCTGTACAGACTACAAGGGGCAGGGAAGGTGTTTTGTTTTGTTTTTCCCAAAAATCCAAATTTAAGCAACAAACAAAAAGGTCCTACTCTTGCCTCTATATTCCCTCCTGTACGTGTGTGAAATTTATCAGTATTCTGTAGGTTTCCTTAGTGCACTTATTTTACTTGATTTTGTAATTTTTTTGAAGCAGGGGGGTTTGGATATTACTGCCAAATAAATGAAACAAAATTTTGAAAAGAACACTTGTTTGGTTTATTTTTCACAAGCCACACGACTTGCTTTCAAAAAATAATCATGTCTTTGCACACTTATACACAGATCTCAGTGTGTTGGACAAATGTGAGACGTGACTGTTTCTGTTTTATAGCAGGGGAATCAGATGGAAAGAACCCATAGGCAAGTAAAAACAATAACTAAAGGCCTTGAAAATGTGACTGAATGGTGAAATGGCCTTCAGTGGTGTTGTATGACAGGAGGAAGTGTCCTACTCTTCATCTCCCCTGTAACTGTAATGCCACTGCTGTGAGTGCTTCTGTTCAGATAATGGTCTGACAGAAAACTGCCTTGCTTTGTTCCACTTGGTGTGCTCCTTCCAAAGCTGTTTAAAAAAAAATCCCAGACAACTCACAAACGTTGCCTCTTCCATGTTATTTTTCACACCAAATGCCCTCTTTAGCATGTACCAGCTGCTGCACATGCAGTCTTTTCTGTGGCATTCCCTGCCCATTCACTGCTCAACTGCAAAATGAGGCTGCTTTATTACTGCAATTTCTACTGCGAGAATTTCCCAGGATTTTAAGAAGGAATGAACAGAAGTGGCAGCCACAGATTTAGCTAGGTGGTACTATAAATACTTCGCCTTGTGCACCATGCGTATTTACTGAAGCAAAGTGATTTTGAGGTGGGAGAGAGGAAAAGCAAAAATTCTGTTGCTTGTAGAGGCCTGGGAAAAGCTCTTATCTGTTTCTGGAGTTAAGCACATCTGAGTATTAAATTGCTGCACTATAGCTACATACCCTTAATCACAGTTCTCCAGTGCTGTTAAGCTTCAGGTTGAGAAACAGGCTGTTTAAGTGGTTGATCAAGACTCTGAACTGCATATGGAAGGTATTTATTAACTTTAGTTCTGAAGACGAGAACAAATTTATCTATAATAAGACCCAGTTCCTGAACCAGGTCACAGGACACACCTTGAGAAGAGCCAGGCTTAAAGTACTACAGAAGACAAGAGCAAAATCCAGATGGCCTTACTTTTGTGCTTACATAAACTCTCCTAAAACTATCCTGGAACAGCACAATGTTTGTAGAGTGGGAAAAATTAAGTTGATAAGAAGTTAACGATACTGGTGAAGTGTCTGTTCTGCAGCTATCTCTGGGTTCACATCAGGGCTTACATTTGTGAATCCACAGACTCTTGGAAAACAAATGAAACAAGTTCAATGGAAAGTGATCTGTTCATTCCTACCCACTGTGGCACACTCTTGAAGGCTGGGCATAGCCCTGACAACTTCTTCCTCTCAGCAACAGGAGCTGTCACATCAAAATATTTGTGGTGGTAAAATCCAGAGTTCAAAAGAGCACCAAAGGAAGGACAAGTGGACCATGGGTTTCATCCACAGTATTCTGGACACCTTTGGCCTCAGCATTGTTGCTACTTCATGCATTGTTTTAAACTCTTGGCTGGTACAAGCAAACTGTGATTTTGTTTCTGTTTCCTCCAGTCTAAAATGACAGAGACTTGTGTACATGAAGTGTTTTAAGCAAGTGGGAGTTTGCTATTCCCTTCTTTTTGGCTTCTCTATGCATCACAAGGAAGCAAGTCTGCTTCTTAAGCCTAGACTTAGTCGAGGCAAAAGTTCCCTTGGGTTGTGAATCTTCTCGCTGTCATCACACACAGCTGCTTCTTCTTCTGAGGATTACTGACTACACTGATGTTAACCTCTGTTCAAAGAGCAATGAACTGAAATCACGGATCCAGACTTGCCTGTTTGTGTATGTACAGTACAACAGGGGTCAGCTCCATGTCGATCTGTGACCAACATCAGACTGCTCTGCCTGATGGACTTGTGTTATGGATTAACTCCTGCCAATGTCTCGGCTCAAGACCAAAGCTGTCTGTTCACATCCAGGCAAGGACACGCACTGAGGTACTTCTGGGACTACCTGTTTTGGTGCTCCACGGCAGCAGCTCACAGAAGCATAGAATATTTTGGGTTGGAAGAGACCTCAAAGATCACTCAGTTCCAACCTCCCTGTTCTGCAGGGACCAAAGCAGATCAACCCCTGGACAGAACACCCGCTGACCAGAGAGGCTGGGGCAGGCCCCGTCACCAGCTGCCACAACGGAGAGGCCAATGGGGCACACAGGATCAGGCAGCACCTGTCCTTCGGGCTCCGAGGATGCCCAAGAGGGGCAGAGGGTATGGTTCAATTTTACAGTTAGCAGCTCTGGTGTCCCGAGCTTGATGTAAAACACTAGGCAGAGAGCAGGTGGCATTTCCAGGCGGCAGTCCCGTATCAGCCAGGCCGGCGGGGTGCGCACTGTGGCAGCAGCCGGGGGCGAGTAGCGAGGCCCGACCAGCCGCGACCCCCGGGCAGCCCCGACCGCGGGGCCACCTCCCGCCCCGCCTGCGCACCGCCCTCCCATGCTCGTTCCGGGGCCGCTGAACACTCCCTCTCCCTCCACCGCCCACCCGCGGGTGCCCCGCAACCTGTATAGGAGCGCTCGCCCCTCTGCGGCCGCTGGGGCCTCGGCTGGCGGCGTGCCCAGGATCGAGCATGACGCGGGGGAGCTGCGGGGGGGCCGCGGGGGGC
>VZTR01023616.1:112600-185781 GCA_013400775.1 Chaetops frenatus | reverse complement strand
CGCTCGCCCGCTCCCTCCGCGTCCTCAACCTCAGCGGGAACCGCTTCTCCGAGGTACCGCCCGCGCTGCTGCAGCTCCGCGGGCTGCGCAGCCTCAGCCTCGGCGGCAACCGGCTCCACGGCATCCCGCCCGACATCCAGGAGCTCCACAGGTGAGGGACGGGCCCCGCGGGGTTTCCTGCCACGCTCCCCCTCGGGGGCTCAGTTCTCTCCAGCCTCAGGTGTCTCCAAGCACTGCTGCCACTGCTAACGTGGCTCTTCCTCTTCGTCATGCTGAGTTACTAAAATATAAAAGTATCTAAAGTGTGGGTGTTGAGGATGGAGGCAGGCTCTTCTTGGTAGTGCCAAGCAATAGGACAAGAGGCAGCAGGCAGAAAATTATGCACAGGAAGTTCCTCCTGAACATGAGGGAGTGACCAACCACTGGAACAGGTTGCCTAGAGAGGTTGTGAAGTTTCCCTCACTGGAGATATTCAAGTGGACACAATCCTGGGCCGTGTGCTCTAGGGTGACCCAGCTTGACCAGGGAGGTTGTAACAGATGACTTGCTGTGGTCCCTTCCAAACCATCTGATCCTGTGTGATTCAGGCAGCAGTGGGCCTTCTGTGCTCACAAACTGGGTGACTCTTGGGACTGCCCAGTCCCTGGGCTGCCCTGGTGCAGGGGAGCTCTGGTGATGGTGTGGTTGGTGTGAGTGCTGGCATGCAGAAGGCTCTCAGTGGCTTTCCTCTCATGCACATCTCTGAGTGACAGCAAGATAAACCCCATGTGTCATGCAGCTCATGGCTGCATGATGGGTTGCTCAGGAGGATAAAGATGTGTTTGTGGCTCACGCGGACAACAGGGCCTTTCTTCCCATACGGCTGCAGGCTTGCTGTCATGGATGGGGTTTTGTGGTGTTTCTCTCAACCCACTGACTCTTGTAGATGTGGCAGATACCCACAGACCTGAAGCATGGAGCCCCAGGCTGTGCTTGGGTGCAGTGGTACATCTGGCTCTGGGGCAGTGTCCAGCCACTGCAGGCTGGTCATACAGAAACTTACGGCTGAATCACAGCAGTTGGGTACAGTGGTGGGGTGGGAACAGGCCTTAGACAGCACTGGGTATTAGCTGCCTGCATTGGCCTGGGCCAGGTGCTCCTGAAGCCTGGTGTCCTCCTGGGCAGGCTTGGATGCTTGTTGTGACTTAAGTGCCACAGGCACCTCAGGGTGTTCTGCTGGATTCCCAAGTCTCAGACAGGCCTCTGAACGGCTCTCTGCTAAGACTTTGGATCTGAACTTTGTTCACTCTAGCTCTTTGCCAAGGGACTTGCCAGAGGCAGCCTCTCTTTTGCGAATTCCAGCACCCTTGACCCTAAATACCTGGATTCACTCTGATAGCTCAGCGGAGCTGCATCCAGTGGAAGCATAGGATGTTCTGTGTGGAGTGATGTCTCCCATGGGTGTGGGTGGGAGCTACCAGAACTGCTTGAGTGCTGCTGAGAAATGGTTTTGTCTGCTGCAGTATAATACAATTGGGTTTGTGGTTTTTGTCCAGGCGGCATAGCATGCACCTTTTAAGGATTTGGAGCAATTCTGGGTTAAGCTCTCTGGGCTGAGAGATGCTGTGAGACATCTGAGTGATGGAGAATGCCCATATCAAGATCCTGGGACTGTCATGAGAAAGAGGAAGCTCAACTTTTTTTCTGTCTGGGAACAGATGCTTCAGGGATGAAAAAGGAAATGAGGCACAGGAGAGGAGGCCAGTGGAGGGGGGCAGTTGCATGAGGAAGATGATCCTTGTCTCCAGAGCATGTCTGGTAGCATCCAGGATGTGGCTGGGATCTGATTGTTGCTCCCTCCTCTGAGTCAGAGGCTCCCTGCTGCTGTTTACATGGTCTCAGTCTGTGGTTGTGGTTTTCTCTCTCTTTTCTTTTCTTCCCCCAAGAAAGTAAACCTCAGCCCTGCTTTTCTTCTGTGATGTCCCCAGGAAGGTACTGGGCTGTGTAACACCACATGTGGTGCCCCAGCAGGCTGTGACCTGTGCTCCACCCTGCACCTCTGTCATTCTGCTTTGTTCCTCTGACCTGCCCTGGAGCAGGGCTCCTTGTCCTGTCCTGCAGCTTTTCTTGGGCTGGTCATGCTGGAACCCCTAGAAGGAGAATTCAGAGGGAGCAAATGCAGACAAAGCTATTGAGCTGTCTGTTCATCATTGCAAAGTGACGTGTCGGGTGGAAAAGTTACACTTAAACACAGCTTCTGTCTGCTGCCCACGTCACCACCGCTACCTCATTGAACTTCTGCTAACATGTCAACATAATATAATTGAACTTTAGCTCAAGATAGCAAATCTGTGCCCCACCAGGATTGTCAACTTCTTTACCACTCTGCCATCGGTGACTTCTGTATCTGGGACTGCTTAAATAACAAAAGGGAGCTGCACAAGGCTTTGCCAGTGCTAGGAGAAAACAACACTTTATCATGTGTTGTTCCTCCAGAGGGAATCCTGAATCTGTTCATTGGGACCCAGATAACCAGTGACCCTTGCCAAAAACATAGAAAGGACATTCTGGAGAGAAACTGCTGCCAGACTCTGCTCCTACCTGCTGACAAGAGAGGTGTCCTCAGCATGAGTGTGCTTGTTGTGGAAGTGGGTAAAACGAGTCTGAGCAAGGACACAGCAGAGCCAGCTGTTACAGCACAGCAACATAGAGACCTCTGTTAGTTTCTGAGCTCTAGAAGTTGGAGGTTGGACCTGGTGTTGTGGCTTCTGTTAACCTCACAGCTCAGTCTGCAAGTGCCAGTTTTGCTGTTGCTGACAAGCCAAGATCTTGAGCATTTTTCCATGTGCAGCTTCTCATAAAAAGAAAATTTTCTTTTATCTTAGGGGCTCTGAGACCACAGGGGAATGTAGGCAGCACTCCTACTGATCAAGTTCCTCCTGCTGCTACTAGAGTTCCCGAGGCCAGCAGTTCTTCTCTTCCTGTGACCCTGACAGCTTCCCATTTGGTCCAGTCATTGATTATAGAGCAGACTGGAGTTACAGAAATCTAGAAATGCTTCTTAGCTTTCTAAGGAATGTCTGAGCTGTGATGAGATTTTTATTTTTTTTTTTAAATACTCTTTATTACTAAGCTTCATGTCTTTCCTCTACACCCCATAGTTTCCTGTTTTAGTTTTGGAAGGGACAGTATGTCAGTTTTGGTGAGGGCCAGGAATATAGCACGTAAGGAGTCTTGTGTATGTGGTAAAGTTGAAAGTATAAAAAGCTGATGGGTCTGAGCTGCCAAAGGAGAAGGAACATGCTGGTGACTGCGAATGCAAAGGTCCTGGAGTGGGAGGTGTGTGGCATGTGTTGTTACTCACAGAAAGATAATAAATCCACCACTTCGCCCAAGTTGTATTTGGGTCAAGTGTATTGTGCAGAAACTTTTCCCTGGCATGTTCCTGGTGACTTGGCAAGTTGATGAACTTGGTGATAGGAAACACAGCCAGTACTGCTGCTATTGTGTCTTGCTCCTTCCGGCTTCAGCCATCTGTCCCATTGTTGCCCACACACGTGTTTTGTGTGCAGTGCAAGATCCTGGAAAGTGAGTGCCATGTTCCTGATTATTGGTTATCTCCTAGGCTGTTGTGAAAGGACCACCTATGTGCTTGAAGCTTCCTTTGCATGGCTTCTTAAGTGTATGATCATGATTGCTCTGGTGATGGCAGTAGGATGATGCTGATCATAGCAAGCTGGCACCAGGGGTGAATAACCTTTGTTCATGTTTTCAATTAGGAAAATTCAGTGCTCTTTCATCCTAGTTTTACTGTAAGCATCAAGTGTGACCAGCAATAGCCTCTTGTGTTTCTGAGAAATGTAGGTGTTGCCTCTGCTTTCTTGATCGTGTTGAGGCCATGCCAGGTCCTTCTGTATGCCCAGCATCCCCGTTTCCTGTCAGCTGGCATGTCTGTACAATGCAAGACCTGAGCATTGGCTCTTGCTGTGAATTTAGAGTGAGGAATTCACCAGACATGAGAGCAGCCTTCTTTGCATTGCTTCCTTGTTTGTTGTCAGATAAAATACGAGCTTAGCATAGGCAGACACAAGTGTTATCTTCTCTGTAGTTCTCCTTGCTGACCTTGCTGTGGGAGATGTTATGGTCAGTCACTCTCTCTCAGACTCAATTCACAGCCCTCAGCAGCTCCTGAATTGTCATCTGCATAGAGATCCCTCTGCTGCATTGGTTCTGCATATCCTCCCTCTGCTGATCCAGTTGGGGATGCACTATGGGGGCAATGTGTATTACAGCTGGTGAGCTAGAAATGTGGCCATCTACTTGTGCCCATCTTGGCACAAAATTTGTATGGCAAATCCAGTGAGACATAGCTCTAATCTTCACGGTGTAGCTGTGACTATGGCTTAAGGTTTGCTCTGATCAATGTGCAGGCCTGGGGAAATGTCCTGCAAGTGTCCTGTAAAATGAGTAATTCTCAAGGGCTTAGTGAAATGCAGCTGATACTTTGAGTCTCCCATGGGAATTTTGAGTTTAGTCATACTCTCCTAGTGAATACTCTCATGCTCTGTAGAGCACCAAGAGCAGGCAGAGCTTGGAAAAGACCCATGCATGTTCCTTTCCTTCTTGCTGGTATTCCTCTAATAAAGCCTGGTTGTGCAAGGGCTGGGATCAAAGACCTCAGATGCCTAACTGGATTCATCCAAGGTTTGTGCAAAGGCTTAGATGCGTTGAAAACCAGAGCGTTTGCTTTCATTCCTGGGTAGTATTAAGCATGTTAGACAAGCATATGCTTAAAGGACGGCTGTTAGTGTGGGAAAAAGGGCAAGCAGAGCTTTGATAAAGATACAGCATTAGGAAATCTGCTTGCTGTCTCCCTTCTTCTTCCCCTCTTCAAACGTTTTGCAAATAGTGTTCAGACGACTGTTTGATCTTAAATTTGCGTGTCAGCAAAGGCTGTGCAGTTCTCTCAGGAATTAGCAAATCGTAGAACAGGGTTAACAGGAGTGTATTGTGGGCTGCTTTGAAATTCATCCGTTGCATGAGCCTCAAAACTGCCCTGGAAATTTCTTGCTAAAAGGTTTATCTTAAAAAGACCCGGAGCTATTTCAGGCACCATTGTTGGTTTGGGTTTTTTTAGATTACCTATTTAGACGCATCTGTTTGATGTCAGCTGTTAAATTTTATCCGAAGAAGCATCTGTGGGGAAACAGGGTGGATTGAAAATTTGAGTATCTCCTATGCCTGAAGACATTATCCCTTTGAAAAAGGGCTATGGGAGTGCCTGTGGTAATTGATAGGGTATAAAAAATATCTCTAGTGCTCAGAGTGCCTCTTCTTATTTACTGAGTGTTTGGAGACTTTTGGATTTGATTGTGGTATATGATGACCTCAAAACATCAAGGATTTACTCAAGCAAGAAGGTACAGTCTCTTTGCATGTTAAACTTTGCTGCCACTCCCTGAATTGATCATAGTTGTTTGAGCATTCCTCCTCTCCTTTCCTGGTAGGTAGAAGTATTTTCATTGCCACGCTACAGCCCAGTGGTGTGAAATACATTGCTAGAGAGGAGCACCGCATGATGGGCTCAGTGTGCTGGCTGCACTTGGCAGCAATTAGGGCTGGCTGTGCTGAGCAGGGGGCTGCTGGGTGTGAGGCTGAAAAGGACTCTGGCCTTTTATTAGTGTATTCGTCAACATTGCCAAAAGGCAGGAGGGAAAGTGTCAACCCTCATTAGTTACTGTGTCGCATGGTTGTTGGGGTTTTTTTCAAATTCTGTTGAGATTGATTTTGTTAGTGTTTGTCCCCTCTTGAAACTCATTCAGCCCGAGTCTGTGTGGCACGTTGGAAATACATCATTCATTCTAGCTTCAGAAATTGGAACTGAGTTTATGTTTGTTTGATGATAGTTGATCTCTGACTTTTTGAAGATTCTGGACTTTTGAAAGTGCAGAAAAAAATCCAGTTCTACCTCTGTGTACACAGCAGTTCACAAGACCTTAGCTGATCAATCAGAATGACTGTACAGATTAATGATTGTTAGAAGGACTAGGTCTAAGTGTGAAAGGTTAGTTAGAAGCGTTCACTAAGCTCAGTGCCATCCCTGCTGTGGTCCTCCTGCAAAAACCTGGGGCGAATGTTGTGGATTAAGTTACTGCAGGCTCTTGTGTGAAGAGGGCAGAGCTGAGCAGTGCTTTTGCTTGTCTTACCAAGCAGCAAACTGCCCTGCCCTGAGTAGGACAACTTGAGAGCCAGCTTCACCTTGGCCTGTAGATACAGGCTTAGTGACATGGAAATCAAGCCAGGAGCAGATGAGCTGGGAACAAACTATGGTCCCAGTGCTGTGGTCTGTGCTCTTGATAAAAGGGTCATGTCTCTTGAAAATCCTTTCCTATGATTAGCTTTGCTCAGACAGTTCTTGACACTTTAATTTGATGCAGAAATGGCTGTTGTTGATTCCTTCACCTTGCTTAGCCAAGACTAGGCTAGATCCTTCTTCCTAGCAAATTGTACTTTGAAGGATGGGAGTTATGGATTTCATTTTCCTGCTGAGCAGTGTTTCAGTGGAAGCTATAAGAATATCTTTCCTATGCTTTAAGTAAGTTTCTTTATAGTTTCAGAACCTCCTCCCTGTGGTTTTTTAATGAATTAATCATCTAATTAATACCATAAGTTGATGTGGAAATTCTGGATTTGCTGTACCAGACTGGGCCCCATGGGTTTTTAGTCTGCTGACCCCAAAAAGGTGATCCCGAAGATGAGTAAAAAGAAAAGATTTTTTTTTTTTAAGAAGCATTTTGTTGCCAATGGACAAGTTATCTTATTTAGTGGGTTTTTAGTTAGAGACAGTTTCTGTTCTGATGTTAGGTTCTATTCTTCCTGATACGACTGAGTGTTCTCATTGCATTACATTACATTTACAAAGAATGGATTTGAAGCTGTAAGAAGTTTGTAGGGAGTGTTTTTGCACACTTGGTTTGTATAGTAGGCTGCTCTTGGAACGTATGCATTTTATGCCTTGAAATGAATTTCCAAAATATTTTTACTGTATAACTTGTGCCCTCTTCTTCCTTGGTAGAGGAGGTGTTTTTATGCCATGTCACTTTACAGGCATTAGTGTCCTCAAACACAAAGGATGAGGAGTTAATTATTCACTTTTCCTAGGAAGTGCAAACTTGTACACACCTAAACCTTGTTTAAATATTGAAATCCACATTGCTAGAATTCCCTTGCCCAACAGTTTTTGGTGTGGGCTCCAGCAATGGTATGGAGTTGGGAATTGCATGGAATTGTATACTCAGCAGTTACATCCCTAGTGAGAACCAAGCAGCCTAAATCCACTTTGGGAAACAATGGAGGTTTGAAGGAGGAATTTTAGTTAAAACTCAGGGCTTTCTTAGGGGATCAAAAGTTAATTAAAAATAATCTTTCCTTTACGTGGTCTCTGCACAGCAGCCTTCCTCCCACCCCCACTCCTCCAGGTTGTCTGAGTAGAAGAGAGGTTACTTTGGAGCTGTGGCGATTGGTAGTGGTTTTTCCCTGTGTACTTTCTTGCACACTCAGAGTAACCTCCAAATGTGCTGTTCCATTTGGTCTGTAGTTACTGCCTTCTATATAAGAAAATTCAGTTTAAGGCTTAATTTTCTACCCACTTTGTCAAATTTCAATTATTTAGCTTGCCTTACTCCAAAATATAAAGGAATCCAGGGAAAGCTGAGCCCTGCGAGCATCTCCTGGTATGTTGCAAAGGTCTGTCCTTCACTATTGGGCACATGCATTTGTGCTGCAGTAGTGGCCTCTGTAGCCCAAGCAGATGCTGTCATTGGATCTTTGGGGTTCAAGTTTCTTGCAAGACTGAGCAAAATAGATTCTCTTTACTGTTTTCTTGCTCCATCCCAGGGGAAGTCACAGGGGGAGCTTCTCTGTGTTCCACATATGCTGTGGCACAGAGTTTCAGGGCTCAGACCTTGTCTCGGTGGACCACTGTGTCCCTAGGGTGCTCTGTTTCTGTGCCAGCTGTATCCAGAGCATTTCTCAGTTGCTGGGGTGAGATGAAGGTGTCTCCTACTCCAAGGAAGTTATAACCTATACTTAAAGAAAGGCTGATGGTGGATGAGTTCACTTTCCCTAGCCTGTGGGCAATGCTTGCTGGATCAGAGAAGGCCAAGGTGCACTGTAGTTAGGCAACCTGAGTGTGTACTGGAGATAATGAACCAGTACTGTGAGATCCACCTTCTTCAAACATGGGGAAAAATCTTGGCTGGACTGTGATTAGCAAGAAGTACCTCAAATGAGCCGGCCCTTGCTCCTCTTTCAGACAGCATCCAAGAACAGGGAAAGAAAGCTACATGAGTGTGTGGAATGGGGGTTTGAAGCTATTACGTCAAAGAGAAATGCTTGCCAATTTTTCTTCCTAGAAGGGCAGAGATGCACAGCAAATACTGGCTACTCCACGTGGCAGAAGGGATGTGGTGCCTCTCTTTGTTCCTGTCTCCCATATGCTTAGTTTCCACAGGACATCCAGGGATTCTTTTACTTGGGCCCAAACTGCATGAAGCCCAGCTGTGATTGCTGGTGGCTTTGGGCTTCATGACTTCAGAGCAGTGAAATCAATCTCTCTTGAGAAATTGTTTGCATGTACTTGTGTGACGTAGGTGCACTCTGTGCTGTTGCAGCTGTGATGTTGGTATGTGAATTGTATCAAAGGGGGACTGGCTGCCTCTGACTAATGCTGAAAGGTTCCAGTTAGTCACCGAGGAGTCAGATGATTCCACAAAGAGCAACTGGTGCTGGGCCAGGATTTCCAGGGAGAGAGTGTGCTCGTGCTTTGCTCCTACTGAAACTGAGAGCTCCCACTGGCTGCAGCAGGATCTGTGTTGGTGCTGCAGACACTCTGTGTGCAGGCTGCACATCCTTGGAAATAAGAGCAGGAGCTCTGCATAAGGGGTTGGTGTAGAAATACACAGTTGTCTGGTGCCTACCTGCAGGTGTAATGGTGACTGCAGGAGTCTGGAGGTAAAATCTCAACATTATCTATTGTGAAACAGCAACTCTGTTGTAATTTTGATGTGCAACTCAGCTTTTTTTTCCTTGCTCTCAGCAAATTATGTCATAGGTAGTCATCTGTTGGTTTCCTTTAAGAAATGCAGGAGGTGTGAAAACCTAGGTGTTAAAGGAAACTTGAAATTAATGAAATTATACACTTTTTTCTCTTCTGTTTTTCAGTTTAGAGTTTCTATACCTTGGAGGGAATTTCATTACGGCAATTCCACCTGAATTAGCAAAACTGCCCTCTCTGAGGTATCTAGTTCTATGTGACAACAAGATCCAGAGCATTCCACCTCAGCTGGCACAGTGAGTATTTACTGTCATCAGCCACCAGCTGTAATTAACTCTTTGAACTTTTTCTTCTCTGTGTATGGTTAAAAGCACCTGGAAGAACCTATTTGTCCATCAGTTTGTTAATGTGGCTAGACTTGAAAAAGAACATCCTTGGCATGGTGCACTGCAGGCAGACCATGAATATAGAATCTGGAAAACTCAATCAAAGGGTTATCTTAAAAAACCATCACCAGGATTGCACCTTACAGTGAATTAATAGATTTGTACAGAGGGCCCTGAAAAGTACCTTGGCAACTCAGAAAAGATAAATTTCTACCTTAAGAAGTAAGAATGGTACTGTTTTATTAGTAATGAATGCTTGATGTATTTTGCCTTTCACCCAGAACCTTTTTGTGTGTACTTTTGTCTTGTACCATTCCCTGTGTTCCCTTGGCATTTCTTACTTCAGGATGTCACAATGTTTTTGTGTTCATTTAATCCTACAGCACAGTTCTAGGGACTAGGTTACTGCTTTATCTGTTCATAATGGGGGAAAGAGTACACTGCAGCTCTGTATGTGTAGCCTAAGATGGGAAATGAAGATGCGAGGTGTAGCTGTAACCCTAAAAACAACTGAATGGCAGCATGGGGTTCTCTGAGTTGGAATTTGATGGCGTGGTGGGATTATTCTTGATGTACAATGTCTTGTAATTTCTAGAAATTTGGGAGCAGCCCTTGATGCCATGCTGGAGCATTGCTTTGTGCTACCTGAGTGGGGAAAGCCTCATCCAAAAGCAAAAAAATTGGTTGTCCCCTCTGCTGCTGCTGGCCTGGCCTGACCTTGCTCAGATCTGGTGGCATCAGTGTGAGGTGGTGCCGCCGCAAGCAATGAAAACATGGGGCTTTCCAGGGCTGGCTGCCTCCCAGCAATCATCTTTAATGCATGAGACAGAGCAGGTGACTTATTCAGAGCACTGCATGGAACTGTTCCTGATGCATGCACTGGGTACAAGGAAATGTTATGTCCCCTGAAAGCACTCAATTGGAACACTTTTGTTCTACCTTTTTTAGGGGGTGTGTGTGGGGAATACTGAGAGGGACACAGCATGTTTAAGACTGTGTTTCTTTAGCAGGTATTCCAGTGCTGAGCCAAGTTTTCTAGTGTATTGTGTGTACACGAGTAAGAACAGCTCTTTTAGCATGAATTTATGTTTTAAAAGGGAGAAAAGCCAAAGAAAAATAAATTGGTGGGAGAGAGGAGACTAATTAGGTCTGCACAATGCAGCTGTGGGGCAGTTCTGCTTGCACATCTTGACAGGATATCCATCTCCATCCTTAGGCTGCATTCCCTGCGTTCCCTTAGCCTGCACAATAACCTGCTGACTTACCTTCCCCGAGAGATCCTTAACCTGGTTCACCTGGAAGAGCTGAGCTTGCGTGGGAACCCGCTGGTGGTGCGGTTTGTGCGTGACCTGACCTACAATCCCCCGAGCCTTCAGGAGCTGGCTGGGCGCACGGTCAAAACTCGCAACGTTCCCTATGCTCCCAGCGATCTCCCAGAGAGTCTTGTCCGCTACCTGAGCTTGGCCAGCAACTGCCCCAATCCTAAATGTGGGGGTAAGTTCCCTTTCCAGCTCTGCTTCCTGCTCTTACCTCATGGTTTCCTTTCCCTCTGACTTGCCATGACTTTAATAGCTCACTCAGGTTCCAAGTGTTACTGCATCCACATTCTGGCTGTACTTCCCTGGCCCCAGGTCTCCTGGAAGCTTGTCTTTAGGGAGCCTTGTTCACTTAGGAACGGTATTCAGAGTTGTAGTGCTGGCTTACTGGATTTGCATGGGAATGTAAGACAGCACTTCTGTCAGAATCTTTGTAGCTCATCCCACTCCACTATGGTTTTATGATCTGAAGTTTCCGATCCATTTGCCCAGAAATAGCTCAGAGCAAGCAATGGACAGGAGAACTTTTGCACGCACTCTTGCTGAATGGTGAGCATCATTTCTGGATGGAAAAGAGGACAGTGGCTCTAGTGCTTAGCAGCAACTTGTTTAGCTCTAACTTGGGACCACTAGCGTGTAGTTCTTGGAAGGAGAGGACTTCATGAAACAGCCTGGAATGCTTGGGCTTAGTTTGGCTCAATGCTTAATCTTTATCCAGAGTAAATGATCTGCACATTTAGCCTTTAGAAGATTAAGGGGGAAAAAAATCATCCATTAGTATCTACCCTGCAGTCATAATGTAAGCTGTTATCTTCTTACAGGACAATATCAAAGCATGCTCCATAAGCAAAGTTGGAAGGGCTGGGACTTTTATTGGGGGGGGAAGAAAAGTTTCTGTTCTTAAGAGTTTTGCACAGCTTGTATAACAGTGGATTGCTTTTTCACTATGCCTTATGAACTTGTACAGTACTGCAGCATTACTCTAGCACTGCAGGAGAAAAGCTTACTCCTGACCAGCTAGGACTTAAAACACTGCTGGAAACTTCTGAAAATGTCAGCATCTAAAATCACTTGCTGTGACAGGAAGAGAACGTAATTGTGTGTTACAGCAAGACTGTTGCCATGGAAAGTAGCATCCAAGCTCAGCATGGTGACTTCACTCAAGCAGAAGAAAAGTAGAGCTGTGAAGGTCTATTTGTGAATGCTGGTAGAAGAGGTTTTACAAGTTCGAAAATAGAGTGCATTAATTAATTTGGCATTTAAGAAGTTTGCAAATTCCCAGCCTGAGCTGTCTCCCTAATGGTTACAAGAAATCGCCGCATGATTTGGAAGTAAATGCCCTGTGTCTTTACGTGAAGAGTGTGCTGTTCTGAATTTCCTACCAAATACAGTTTTATAGGTGTTTTTTACTAAAAATAGAAATTTCACATTTTCATAGGCATCCTGGTCCCTTCCCTTTCACCAGTATCTCTTGTGCTGCTCCATCCAGTGCAGTGCCAATTAAGTCTTAATTCAAGGCATATGCTCCAGGCACAAGAGCCCTGTGGAGTTTGCAGCCCTCTGGGCACAGGGTCTCATGTTTTTCTGTTCCCTCTCCCTCACAGGTGTGTACTTTGACAGCTGCGTCAGACAGATCAAGTTCGTTGACTTCTGTGGGAAGTACCGGCTCCCGCTGATGCACTACCTGTGCTCCCCAGAGTGCTCCTCTCCCTACAGCTCTGCCTCCCAGAGCTCCACTTCCCAGAGCGAGTCTGACTCTGAGGATGAAGCCAGCGTCGCTGCACACAGGATGCAGAAAGTCCTTCTGGGATAACAGGGAGCCAGAGGGGAAGACAGGAAGGAAAACGGATTTGAAAAGCAGTAATGGAATGGTGAAGCATGAGCCACTGGCCTGAAGGGCTCACGAGAAATTGTCTTCAAGTCCATGCAGGGACAGAACATCTTAGCAAGCCTAGACTTGCTTGGTGCAGTGCTGCTTAGGAGATCTAACTCAGTAGCATGCTGCCTGTAGGTTGCCTGGGGTTGTTAGAAATGTCTCCCGGCTGGGAGGCACCCCCCTCCCTCAGATGGGCTGGGAGAGGGATTTGTTCTCACTGGCGGATTCAGAAGGATTTTAATATATGAAACTTGACTGGACTTCAGTCGTCCTGCAGAGCAAAGGAGACTGTCCAGATCCTTTAACACTGTGGTAAATCAGAAACAGGCTAATGATGCCATGTGAGTATGTCTGGATCCCAGTGTTTTATATAGCAGTTTGATTCTTTTCTGTCTCTTTTGATCTCAGTTACAGATTTTACACTCATCCACTGAAAATGAAAGTTGAAATTTTTTTGTTCAGGACTAGATTTTTCCAAACTCTGGTTAGTCTTTCTTTGCCTAGAGGTGTAGGGTCTCTGTACTGTTACAGATGTTATAGCCATCATAGAACTGAGCCACCTTTTTTCTCCCTTGTTATACTAAGCTGCTTTTGGTGTCTCCTTCAACCAATATTTGTTATTTTTCCTCCTCCTCCCTCTTTCCATTACACCTGAAGTGTTGCCGTGTTTATGGTGCCTTGAGAAAACAGACAAGTTGTTCTGTTATACTTGTTATTACTTCAGACTTGTGACCTGTGCAAGGGACCAGATGTGATACTCTGTGTCATACTTTTGAGTCTCAGCTTACTGGAGCAAATCTGCTTTTACAGCTGTGAAAATTGCAGGAACGGTCTTGATTGACATTATTTGTTTATAAACAGCCACATTTCCCTACTGCAATTTGTTCTGCTGTGCTTGGAAGAGTAACTTTCCATCTTTAAGGTCATGTGCCTAAGGTACACAGCAGCTCAGTGAATTGAAAGTATCTAGAGAGGTGCTGTGGAGAATGTATTTTTTTCCTGATTCCTAACAGGAGAGGAAAAGCTGGTAGGGTGGCAAAGGCACGTTATCTGTGCTTCTTGCACGAGGTGCTTTTGAAATGTCTTCCTTATTTATTTGTTTGCGTTTGCTCTTGTTGCAATATCTTTGGCAGTCTGTTGACGGTTCAAAAAACACACTCAGTTATTTTAAACTATGTTTAAAAGGAAAGCTGGAGAAAACGGCTCAGAATTTTTAAGCATCAAGAAATACCATATAAAATTAATATTACAAATTGACAGGTAGCTATAAATCTGCTTTATGAGGCTGTTGTCTGTTTCACTCAGTGAGAGCTGCCCCTTTATTAATATTTCATGGTAGACAGTCCTTTTGATGCAGTTTCTGATAAAGAAAGTCCAACTGTGCCTTTGAATGCATGAAGGAGCAAAACCATCATGTTAAGAAGCTGAAATGAACAAAAAAAACCTTTCTTAAGCCACTTTGGCCCTACAGGGTAATTTTAAAACCTGTGCTTCTCTCTTGCATTCAGAAAACACATGTACCTATTTGAACATCTTGTGGCAGCTCTGTTAATGGTCCTATTTAATTATGTTTGACACTTTATGTATTAAAGCACTTTGATAATTCTGTTCTTTATAACTAGCTTTAGTGATTTTTTTTTTTAATTAGACTAGTTTTTCCTTTCATGTGACCTGAAGAACAAGGTCTGTGAAACTTTGTATGTTCTAGTCTGTCTCGGTGTGCAGGTTGAATTTCTTGCCTTGCATTTCCTTGACAGCACTCTTTATTTCCCAAGTTTCCCTTGGAAAGAACTGGAATTTGAAAGAAATTATCTGATTGTAAAATAGTACCCTGCCCATCGTTAATCATTGCAACATAGTTCCCACATGCACATGTGATTCCCTGTGTGCATTGATCCACAGGGAATTAATTGCCTGTGCTCTATGCCTTTCTAAATAATGTTTTTAAAATATATTTTTAAGACACAATAAGGTGTATGTGCCAAGCAACTGTATGTCACTTTAGCAAATTCTGTGAGGTTTTCTTGGGAAGAAGAACCTACAGATTTTGAGAGAAACCAACTGCGTGCTGTTAGTGAAATTGCAACCAGTGAGCTGCCGGTTTGTTCTTCTCTTTCAGATGCTTCTTGCTGTCTCAAGTGAACATAGTCACAGTAATGCTGAATGACAGTAAGATGATTCCAGAGCCACAATTTTAACTTGCCTGCTGGTATAACTGTAACAATCAACTGAGTGATCTGGAGCTTGACTCTCCTGCCAGCAAAAGTGAGCCACACAAGTTCAGATCTCAAGATCTTTTGTGCTCAGGGCCATGAGGTACCACCTTTCTTTCTTCTCTTTAGCAGAAACTGCCTTCAAGTCATGCATTTTTTCACTTCATAAAGCTAGATTTCATCAGAGTTCCTGTTTGCACAGTAGCACCTCTGTGTGTGATGAGTTCAGACCAGTGGTGGCTGGTTCTAATTTAGCTCGATTCTTAACTGCAGTTTCTCTCCTATCTGAACAGGCATCCTACTTCTGCCCAAATATTATGTGGTCTATTAGGGTAATATTTTTTTTCTGCAGATTCTTCAGTGTAGCCAGGTCAAAACTTGACAGCTTACGCAGTTGATATCTATGCATTTTTACACTTGATAAAATGTCTTGTCTCTTAAAAAATTATATATATATTCCTGAATATAGCTACCAAGTTTTCTTTTTGCTGCTGGGCTTTAAAGTGCAATTCAAGTAAGTCAGAATTTAAAATAATCAAGAACTTGTAGGAAAAGCAAATTGTTGGTTGGTTGGTTGGGTTTGAGATTTTTTCCCTCTGAAAAGTTTTGAGAGGACTAGGGATACAGGTATATACAGTAGTGCCTAACACATTGAGCTCCTGTGAGTTGTTTTTCAGCAACTGTTAGCCCCCAAAGACTTGAAAATGTATTGGGCAATAAAACAGGTGAGACACAACTTGAAAATACATGGATGATAGGTACTAGTTTCTACATCTCCTTCTCGAGCCCTGAGAAGTAGGCAGTGTTTTTGCCATTGTCAGTTTGTTTGTTTGTTTCCTGTCAGTTTTTAGCAGATTTCAACTCCTAAAGATGCATCTTCAAGTGAAGTCTTCAGTCAGTGTTTTGATATCAGGCCCCTTGTTGTTACAGCAGCCCAGCACGTCCAGCTTTTGAAGCTGTTCTTAAGCTGAGATACAAGTGTGTTTAGCAAAGTTGTTCATTCCTTCTTCCCCATGGGGCCTGGGGCCCTGCCTGCATTCATCTCCTGCCCCACCAGGCCTCTGCCAAGGAGAGCTGCTGGTGTGTTTCTGAATGCAGGTACTTGATGGGAACAGTGGGGTCATGTTAAAAAGAAGCAAAATATCAATTTGATGGGAAGCAACTTAGACAGTTGCCAATTCTTTTATGTTTCTCTTTCTTTAATAAGAGGTGAGACCTGAGGAAGTCAGTAATGAATATTTAAACATACTCTGAAGTGGCCAGATGCAGTTTTCCATGGGCTTCTGTCCTGGTCATTTTAAGTCTTTGAAATCTTGTGTTGAATTATAATGGGAGGACTTGGGGGGAGGGAGGAGAGAACTAACTCCCTTTTGTTCCTTACTCTTGTTGGCAATAATGAATGGAAGGAATTTAATCCAATGAAAGTAATGAAACTTAATCCTTGCAATGCATCTTTGTTGCCCAGTTCAAAGAACTATTTTAATGCATCTTATTTACACCATGCTCTCCCTCCCCAACTGAAGACACTTCAAATAAACTGTTCCAGAGTGCACACTAATACAGCAGTAATTCTGTCTTGGAAACCTTTCTATTGATTATTTCACTTGCCTGCCTGACTAGAGAATTGATCATTTACTGACCAGAACACTAAGGGTAGAAAGGGTTCTCATCCAGTCCTCTTGTTGAATTTTTATATAAGCATTTGTTTTAGGACATCTTAAAGTGCCTTACGATTTTAAAACTGTATTTTGCTTGAAACATATGAATGTAGACTATCTCTAACAGTATTTCATTATAAGCTGTAAAACAAATTGCAAACACTAAACCTACAAAAATGTTATTTCTGCTGTTGTCTGTCCATTATTTTCCGACATCTCAGTTCTGGTGTTTCTGCAGACAGATCTCCGGTAGGATTGGAAGCATTGGAATGGGGTTGTACATGGTTGGGGAGTGGATGGAATTTGACCTGTGCTGTGTAAAACCAAGAGCAGGTGAGACTTCCAAGGGGACTGCTGAAATTCCTGGCTCTTGGGCCTACCTGTGACAGACCAGTGTGTGTTACAAAACCAGACCCTGTTTTACTTCTGGAAGAGTGTTGCAGAGATTTGCTCCACAGTTCAAAGGCAGAAGTAACTCACAGACAGGATAAATACCCAGGCAAGAGCAGGTGGTGTCACGGTGGAGTTTTCCAGCAACATGAAACAACAGTTCTAAACTTTGTGAATTGTTTTCCTCTTAATACGCTAACCTTGAAACCTGTAAATGACTTTTTGAATGCTAATTTTCTGATTGTGTTAACTGGCTAATGTGTTCCCACTTCTTGAATAATCCCATGTTTCCTCCTACATCCTGAAGAGTTTTGTGATCTATTGCCAAAATGTTTTGGATCCTGCTGTGCAATTACCAGTTGTCAGTGCAGAAATGTGGTGTATTGGAAAATGGGACAGTGGGAAACAAGAAGGACTTGATACTAACTTCAGCAGGAGCTATTTCAGAGATGGTTCAACTTCATATGTAAGGAAAAACCTCGCAAATTATGCAGCAGCTCCATTTTGAGTAACATAAAGTACAGAGGAGTGCAGTGACCTTGCAGTAATAGCCAGGCTGAGAATATTCTTAGTTCTTTCTGTTAACTAATTTAAGGATACCCTTTTCTGTGTCTCCTTAATGCTTACATTATATTTGGAAACAAAATCCTAGAAGTGCTGATTCCTGACATGAGTTGCCCATGTTTTAGTCTCTAGGAGCAAATCTTGGCTCTCAGACTCTCTCCTCTGCCTTCAGCATTAAAACAGCAGGAAGAGTGCAGAGGAAACATGAGTGACGTAGATGGCTGAACCAGATGCTCAGAATGTCAAACTGACATTTTAGACTCACGCAGTTGCACAGATCTAAAGGCAAGTGTTATGTTGATGCACTGGAAGTGTGTCATCATAAAGTAGAGCTCTACTTCTACTCAGACACGCTGCCTTAGGTGATCAACACAGCTAGAGCTGAATGTATGCACCTTTTTATCTGCACTAAGGTTGTGAGTTCCAGTTGCAACTTTAAAAGAAAAATTTTGGGGAGAAAGTCCAAGTGCTGCATTGAAGAAGGGTGGGGCCATCTCTTTGTCCTGGCCTGTGACTTAGTGGTAGCAGCTCAAAGTTACTCTCAGAGTAGTAAAGGATTAATGTATCTTCAGAGTGTTGTCCAGGTGCCCTGTCTAACCCCTTTTTGACTCCATGGAAAAAGCAGGACCCAAAGTCAGCACTGGTAAGTGAGTTGTGTATTTATCCTAAATATTACCCTTTCATCAGAATGCCAGAAGACTGGCTGCCATTTACACATCTCTGAAGATCATTGTGTTGCCCAATAAATTATTTCATCAAGCTCGGTTACTCCTGGTGTGAGGGAACAAGACAGACCAGAGTGTTACAGGGTCCTTACATAAGCTTGACTTGGGCACTGATGAACAGGTGAGTTGGGAGGCCAAACCAACCCTTCATCTGAGTGATAGCTTCGCTGGGGGCAGGGGGTCACAGGGTGAGCCCAGCAGGTCAGCATGTCACCCTTTGCATGTGCAAGGATACAGACATTTACTGCTGGTGAAAGGACACGTATGAAAGGCACAGCATTGTTTTGTTTGGGGGTTGTCCCTGAAAGACTAAATTTCAGCCTTAATGCTTTGAAAATGGATAGGAAAATGCCATTGTGGAAAGAAGTTTTTCAGTAATTCCTGATGTTCCTGGCACCCTTAGTAAAAGTTAGTGTATAACAAAGATGCACAATATTGAGCAAACAATGTTCTTTGTGCCAGCCAATGTTACGTGATTGCTCTAAAGCCTTGCTTTGCAAATGCTGATTGTTGACTTAGGAGGGCAGCCTATGGTTCCTCAGGAACAGCCATGTGATGGGTGTAGGTGACCTAACAGATTCTCCTTGTGAGCAGGGTAACACTGAACAAATCTTGACCAAACTGGTATTTAATGGGAATGGTGGAGAGTATGGATGGAGACCTGGATGCTAGAAATAAGGAACCTTGCATTCCCTTAACAATAACCCTCTGCTTCAAACATGCTGGCTATTTTTTGAAGCCTGGGGTAAATCTGTCCTTTTGGGGACATCCTTACATCAAGTTGATGAGTCACTGCAAGTCTTGTACTTCCTTGGCAGAGCATTCCCCTGGGCCACTCAGGACAGCATTTTGTTTCCCTGTGTATTGTCCTGCTGTCTCTCCGAGGGCCCCGAACTCAACCCCTGCTCATAAAACCTCTCCTCAGGCACAGGGGGCCTGGTGAAAGCACTGGCTGAACCCAGCACTTTGTTTCTTCTGTTGTTGAGTAGCACTGCTGAAAGGGCCTTGCTGGAAGACTTTAAAACATCCCTTGCATTTATATAACCAAACACCCTTTATAATCTAAATCAGACCCAAGTGGTTTGCAGCAGTGGTTTTTTATCTTCAGATAAACACTGTGTTTTCCAAAGCTGGGTTCTCTACTTACTCTCTTCAGGTATTTGGAGTTAAATTGCATCTTTTTGTTTGTTTTTCTTTCTTGAAAGCAGCCATGAGTCTTCTACTGAGAGATACAATCATAAAAGGCCTTGCAGAAAACCCCATGCAACTGGGCTCGTCAAAACACGTTTTGAAATGGTCCAGGAATGTCTGAAACTTTGTGTTGGTCTTTCACAATTTGCAACCCCATCTGGCTGCCTTGCACTTTGAAAACCTGTTCAGAAATGACCCTTTGCCGTGGTTTGTAGGGAAAGCCTACACTGTGGTGCCTGGCCACAGCTCATCCCTAGTCCCACGCACAGCCCTCCAAGAATCCTGCCTAGAAACACTTGGTAGTGCTTCTAGGAAAACAGATTTTGTTCGCTGTGTATGTGGAGGGAAGAGCTATGGCCTTGGGAGGCAAAAACTTCTCTTGACTGAATGCTGACAGCTGGCATATGCCAGGTGTGTCATGGCAACAGGTATTTTTTATCCCTGTGCTCAGAGGTCCCTACAATTGTGGGCCATGAGGAAGAAAACCACTGTGCAGCACATCCGGGAGCATCTTGTTTGCTTCCATACCTCTTTGATAGAGGGTTGTGGGAATGTTACATTTCAACTCTGTGTGAATAAGTCTGCTTTGGTTTATTGCTCTAAATATGGTCTGCAGTGGCTGGCAAAGCCCTGGTGGTGTGTATTCCTGCTCCTGTGATGCCCACTTTAAGCAGGTCTTTGTGGCTAGTGAATTCCTCACAGGAAAGAGAGCAAAGGCAGGGCGTCTCCCAGGGCCAGTGTGTTCCTGCAGCAAGGAGGAGCCTGAGCTTGTGCTTTTTTACCTGCACCAGTGGTACATAAGTGCCATTTGCACAGGGGGGGATTAGCAGGGCTTGTCTTCCATGAACAGCCTGGAAAAGGGCATCTGCAAGGGGGAGGGGGTGTTACTGTAATTACTACTGATGCTGCAGGTGGCTGTCCCAAAAACAAGCTCTCCTAAGAGCTGGCCTGCCTGCTGGTGAGGATGTTAAAAGGGCCCATCCCTGCATGGCCCAAGGGAGGCAGTCCTGGCTGAGCAGTGCACCAAGAGGGGCTCATGTGAGGTGCCTCCTTAGGACTGGGAAATGGCAGATGTCTTTGCCATTATACAGTTGAGTTTTTGCATCCAAAAGGTCATTTCTCATGGAGAAAGAGGTTCACCAGTGGCTGCCTCCTTCTGCTCTGTGTTGTCACAGGAGCTTTGCTCCCACAGCACAGATCTGCCCCTCCAAGATGACTCTTGGAGTATCTTGAGAAGTGTATTGAAAATTGGTGGAAAAAGTGTCACCTCTGTGTGACCTAAGTTTTTTGGGGATTCAAGTTATGAAAGAACATCAGCCCCAGGGTAATTCCTCAAACCCAACACCAGCTTCTGAACCAAGGCTGTCCTGACAGAGAACACCTTCCAACACCATTTGTGGTCTCCTGGCAAGAGGAGGACACCAGGGGTGATCTGTGCCATTCATCAGGGGCTCTGAAGGTGGCTTCTCTACCAGTGAGTGACAAGGAAACATCCTCTTTAATGGCGTTTTCTGAATTCCATTCCCTCTTCAGATAGCTTTTCACCAAATATGCCTTCTATATCATTCCACACATCACAAGTGTCTAGTGAGCGTGTCTCACCTGATGCAGTTTAAACCATCATGGTGCTGTCCCCGGATTTCTGTGGCCAAAGGTGAAGCTTGATAATAATTTGACATGGCAAAATGAAGCCCTGCTCTGACATGACTAAATAGCAACAGTAGTGTGACAAAGTGCCTATGGATGGAGCAGAACATACTTCATCATGTGTAAAGGTAACAAATGTTGCTTTTTCCATAGATAGGGATGTAGGAATATGGAATTAGGCCCCACAAATAATGCTTTCACATTCAATAATGCACCAACAGCTGAATCCTCCAGTGATATCTGGGATGGACGAGGAGGTTCATGGTTATCAGGACCCAGCAAATCTTTAAGATGATGGCTGGTTCATCACCAGCAGAAAAGCTTTTTATCCTTTCATAGGCTTGGCAGACAAGTTTATGTTGGTTGTAGTCTTGGTCCAGCAACCACTGGAGTCGTGCATGTGTCTGTAGTAACTTTGCTCATTCAGTGCATTCATCCCTGAAGCCCAGAGTAATAGCCTGGCAACAGGAAGGCTGGAATGACATTTGAAAAGGCTGTTCCACTCATCTTTTGATACTGCTCTGGGTCCCAGCAAATATATTTTTCCAAGGCTTCTTCCCAGAAACCTGGTACATCCTTGGGTTTAACTAACCATTGCAGAAGTTGAGTTGCTGTTTCATGAGGAGACATCAATGCTGGCACTCCTGGCTACAGTAATAAAAACATCCTCTCTTGCCTGTGTTTTCTCTTTGTAATGTGCTTGAACATCCCAGATTTGAGACGTTTCCATGTGACTGTTGAGTTGTACATGGCAGCCCAGCCATTTCCTCCCATCTTCTCTTCTTCTCTCCTTTTTGTACAGTAAAAACATTTTCAAACTTGTAAGTCCTGTTGCTTTTGTCATGAACTTTTCTTCAGAATTCTCCAGGGTGAATAAAGCTGACAAATGTCTTGTCTTCACAATCTTTTATTCAGCAATAAGTGTCTTCTTTATTCATTGGCAAACATCTAGTCAAACTTTTTCAAAGACATCCATTTTTAAAATTTCCTTTTAAGAAAAGAAAGGTGTGTTTCTTTTATTTTTAAAGCAGCTCATGATGAATGGGCTTTCAGAACCTTCAGAGAGACTGAGGAGTTCACGACTTCAGGGCTGGTGTGTGTCGTCCTATGAAGCCTGTGATTATAATCCCTTTAAAGGATAGTAAGCAAAAACTCTTGTGAGTTGTAAAATATTTTCCCATCTCAGATTCTAAATGTTGGGGTAAAGCAATCTGCAGTTGCTGCTTTGAATTTCTTAGTGGCAACAACGCAGCCAGCTTATTGATCAAAATGCTTCACAGCTTAGTCAAAAATTCTGTACTAAAGATCTGTGATTCTTCAGGTATGTGTCCTTGACTCAAAATAGCTTTAAAGGCCATAGAAAAATCTATCATGTGACTTGTAAAATGTGGACATATTTAGATCAGCATCCACCAAATGTGAGGTGTATTTTAGTGGTTGTTAAATTGGGTGTTGCACATCCATGGAAAGCTGTATTGGAAACAATAGTTCTTCTTTTAAAATTTGTTTGTGCCAGCTTTTACAAAGAGTAAGAAACAATTGTTTCCTTGCATGCCAGGCTTGCATTTGCCTTGATTCTCAGTTGTCACCTCTCCTGTTCCTGCTCTATTTTCCCTATTCTCTATTTAGCTGATGAGCTCCTGGCTTTTAACTTCCTATTTACTAAGTTATTCTGGACATTATGGATACCCAAATATAGATGGTGGTAACTTCCATTTCCTGGCTCTGTTTCTCATAACCCCTTCTGCCTTTGTCTCTGAAGTCAACAGCGCTGTACTTGTGAAAGCCAGGGCTTTGCACTGGTTTAGCCAACTGACTCAGCTTTTCAGCATTACTAGCTTATCTTTACTCCCATTTGCCTCCACACAGCACCCCTTTCTTGTCTTCTCGTTCTTCCTCCTGCACAAGGATTTTTCTATGACCCCATGACAACCCTTTTCCCTTCCCTTCCTCATGCAGCAGCCTCTCCTCTGGCCAGCACAGATGTCCACTATGCCAAAGAGCCCACTGTCATGGACGTGCTTTTCCACAGGGCTTCTTAGTGCAAGTTGTTGGTGGCCTTTCCTTCTGTCCTTACATCTTAGTGCCTCCTCTTCTTCCTCCTAGTGAGCCCAGAAACACCTTCCACAGCTGGCCCCCAGCACCCCACAGCTGTCCCCAGGGGGACAAATAAGGACACAGATGGCTGGTCTCTGCTCCAGGATGGCCCATTCAGGAGGGCTGGGGGAACCTTCTCATTCAACACGTTCCCAGCAGCATCAGGAACTAATTGTGAATGATGAACATCTCCCACCAATGCCCTCTGTGCCACTTGGTTCTCAGCCTCAGCTTGAAGTCTTTGTTTCTAAGGTCTGCCATGAGCAAGAGTTTTCCTTGTCTGTGAGGCTCTGGAAACAGGGATGCACTGTCCTTACCTGGCAGCAGAGTGCTTAGCATCCAGGGAGACAAGTGCCAGGCCCCTGCTGTGACAAGGGAACACCTTAAAAGGAAGGCAGTTGCCTGTCTTTCCAGCTCTTAGAAGGAAAAATACTTCAGATGTGGCAGCTAGAGCCAGAAACAAGAGATGCTCCTGTTGTGCACTGCATGTGCATTAGATCTGCATTAATGGGGATTTGGGTTTGGTTTTACTCTCAACTGGTAGGAAGAAAAACATCTTCACTGTGTCAGGTAGAAGAAAGAACATGGTGAATAACTGAGATGAGATCATTATATGACTTCATGAGTAGTCATGGACTGCTACAATTGAAGGAAACTATCATTTACCACTTGTTATTTAGCAGATGGGCACAGCTGAAACTCAGCTCCACTGCAAACTTTATTGTTTCCCTGTCAAATCCTAAGAGGCTGAGATACCTCCCAGGAGACCACTAATCACTGCTGGCACTGGGTGTTGCTGGCAGCATGAAGTGAACCTTAAAAGCTTTGGTGGTTCAGATTAGCATGAAAGAGGCTGAATGCTTCCTCTGGGTTCCAGGTCATGCTCAACATTTCATAAAAATCCTACATTAAGACTCAGTATGAAAGGAGAGTGGGCAAGCTTACTGACTGCATCTGGCAGGACTAGTCCCTCACCTAAAATTAGCTGAACTCCTGGTCTCCTTTGTCAGCATGCACTAGAGCTTGGGCAGAGCCTGGCTGGTCCTTCAGGGGCTTAGACCTCTGCAGGCTTTTCTCAAGAGTGGTACCAGGTGTGGCCTTTCACTGAAGCACCATCTAACCTTTGGAGGGCATGTGTTATTCCCTCACCAAAAACAAAGAGTGATGAAAACCTAGTCTCTAATGGAAAACACAAGTACAAAAAAACAAGAAGAAAACTGTGTGGTTCTTCTGCTCCCCTCCACCCCATGTGCCTACCCTCCTGCACTATTTTTTATATTATGGTAAATAAAACATGTCAACCTGTGGACAGCTCAGTCAAGGATGCCCCTGTCCTCCCACTGGCAGAACCCGTGCTTTGCCATAAAGTATGATTCTGCCTGATCCCATCTCTGTGAGAAGGATTTGCTGATGTTTAGTAAAAGCTGTGCATGTGCTCCTACCCCATGTGGGAGAGGGAATGATCCACTAAGTTTTTCTCCCCCCTTTGTGCTGGCTTTGGCTGGGGTAGAGTTAAGTTTTTTCACAGTGACTGGTATGGGGCTGTGTTTTGAACTTTTGCTGTACACAGGGTTGATAAGATAGGGATGTTTTTGTTATTGCCAAGCAGGTCTTACACAGAGCCAAGACCTTTTCTGCTTTTTGTGCTGCCAGGCTGGGGAGGAGGCTGTGGAGTTCTGGGGGTTGGGAAGAGACACGGGCAAGACAGGTGACCCCAACTGACCAAAGGGATATTCAACACCCTATGATATCATGCTCAGTATGTAAAGTGGAGGGAAGAAAGAGGAATGGGGGGCCATCTGGAGTGATGGTCCTAACTGTTTGGGAAGAATCTCATCAAAGATGAGGCTGTTTGTCTCTGAGTCCGAGGACCAAATCCATCTGAGGATGTATGAACATCGTTGTTTGTCAGAGCCAGAGAGCTGCTTGGTGCCTCCTCCACCAGAAAGCTTGGTGACAGCCTCACTTAATTCCCACACGCTGTAGCTACACACTGCGGTGTAGGATCATCCTGCTGCTTTCCCAGAAGTTCTACCCTGGCTCCCTCTTCCTTGCCACAGTACCTAATTCATAACCTTGTGTTTTCCCCTTGATGCTATCCCCCAAAAAAACAATTAGAAAGCATGTGGGAAACTAGCTTACAGAGGTTGTCAGCCTCTCTCCCACATCCAACAAACTGGCTGAGGGTTTTCTCCATCCAGCTGGTCCCCATCCAGCATTGCCACTGGCAGGATGCAAAAAGTCTTTACTCAGAGAGTTTCTAGCACCCCACAGATTGGCTTCATGGATGGAGCAGAAAGGATTAGGGAAAGTTGAAGCAGACCAGCCTTTCTTCCAGTAGTAAGCACCAGCTCCACTTTTACAGGGAGCTGCCAAATGGCAGCTGGAAGGAGGTCATGTCTCAGGCCCAAGCTTTCTGTGACTTTCTGACCTGGCCCTCTGTCAGGTGATTCTGGGATTAGCCTTACTTTGCATAAGAGACAGGCAGGATGAGCAGGGTGTTGCTAACAAACCAGTTTTCAGGGGTGGGAGGGAGCTACAGTTCTAAGCATGGTGGAAACCACGCTGGAGCTGATCTTCCTGCTCTAGACAAGTTCAAAGTGCTGTAGCTTCTGGTACAAGGGGATGTGGGTCACATGTCACTTGTGCTTCTCTTTCAGCATATTCTGGTTTCCCCCACTCTTTCCTATTCCTTTTTCTACCTGGGTTGCTCCTAAGATCTTTGCTTGTCCATCTAGTAACAGTGGGGTCCACATCAACTATACAAAGATCACCTTTCTGAGAGATTGGTTCAAATCTGGGAAAATGCAGGGCCTTGTACAACAAAGGAAGATTTTTTTAACTTGCCCTGGATGGAAAGGCACTAACTGGGCTCATAATTTGAGTGGCAGGAGTGAGTTACAAAGTCATCTTAAAGCAGTTCATAAAGACATGAAAAATGGGCTTTAAAGGGAATGTGACCCAGGTCCTACTCATGTCCTCAGCTGCACCTAACTACTCCTGGCAGAGATTTCACCATCTGAATGGACAGTCTTTCAGGATGTACTGGGAGAAACAGAGTGAGCAGTGGAAACGTCCCTGAGGGCAGTTCTTTGTCTAAGAGCAGTCCACACATGTTACCAGTTGCCTTATTAAAGCAACTGGTTATAATGGGGAACTTCTGTCAAGGGGAATAAAGAGGAATTGAGAAGAGATTGTTTGGAAACTGTCAGAAATCCAACAGGATGGTGTGGGAATAGCAAATGATTGTTCAAGTCTTCAGAAATCTCAGAAAAGTAGAAAAAAGTCCAAGGTTCTGCTCCTGGGAGCTGAAGAAGAGAGTAGAAACTCCTGGAGGTTGAAGAAACGGCTGGTGTTTGCTGAGAGGCTGCACTGTGTGGGGCACTTAGCCCTGGTTCTTGGGGATGGGTTCTCTGGGATGGCTGCCTGTCCGAAGTCCAGTGCCCAACCTCATGGCCTGGAAATGGGCTGGGAAAGGCAGGACAGCTTTAATGAACCCTGCAAAGTGAACCTTCAAATGGGTAAATCTTCAACAATTTATACCCAAGGGACCATGGACTAGGTGGGTATGTGAAAAAAAATAATCACTTGTTTAAACTCACAAATAGGTAACTTTGTCTGTAAGAGGAAAATGTGGAAAAGTTTCCCTTTTAAGAATGAATTGGACAAAACCAGTATTGCTGAAGTGTGGGTAAATGCTTTCTTTAGGGGGGATGTTACAACTGCTGGCTGCCTCATTCTGGGAAAGGAGGGAGTGCATGAAAGAGAGAAGGGTGGTGCTTCATGCTAATGGCAACATTACCCGTTCTACAGCGGGGACTCAGAGCAGACTATGTAGATCAGGAAGGCCCAAGAGGGAGCACCATGTGCAAGCCTGTGTGTACCTGACTGCCTCATCAAACGAGGCCCAGCACGGATCTCTCTCTACAGGCTTATTTGCAATGTGTGAAGAGAAAACTGTATTTGCATAGATAATTTAATTCTGGGACACATCTGTGGAGATTGCCTGCAGGCCAGAGTCAAGTCTCATGAGAGTTTCTAAGTGTGCTGGATGATAATTTCCCAGCAGAGGATGTGTCCATCCAGCACACCCTGTCTCCCTTTTAGATTCATCATGACGGATAGAGTCAGTGAGGCTTAGCAGTTGCAATGGACTTGAGTAAAGTCAGGACAATCATAGGTCGTCATATATGAATTTGGCTTTTCCAAAACACTAATTTTCCCCAAGATGAAGCAAAAACAAATGCAATACATCCAAAAGAAAACTAGTGAAATTTGACTGCAATATGAGTTGGTTAAGAACAGTTTAGCAGATGACCAAAAGGCTCAGTAAAGTAGAGGGTATTTTTGATAGTTCTGTGTGACATCCTGGTTGGATGTGAACCTTTGAGGATGGACAAACTGTAAGTGTTAAATGGGCTAAAACCCCAAGCCAGACCCCAGAAAAGAAATGTTACTGATGACTGGCAAGCAGGGAGGGTCTCAGTCCACAAAAATCACCTCCAAGCCCCCTTTTTCAACAGTAAACTTGAAACAAGTGTTAGACCGTTGTGTACGTCTTAGAGCAAATGCCATGGGCCAGACCTCCAAAATGAGGTGCTGTGTCTCAGGTGATGACAACTCCCACAAGGGATCCAGCAGGCATAAAATGTTAAATAGCTCCATGCAGGATGAACAAGGTGCTAAGGATGAAGAGCCAGAGCAGCAGTGAAGAGTGATGAGCAGGTGGTTTATCCTTCTTATCAGGCAGTGTTGTGATGGATACTGAACCTCTCCAGGGAGCTCTGCAATCCAACTCTTCAACAGGGTGTTTAAAAAGAGCAAGGACTGAGAAAAGACACGGAAGACAGATGGAGAAAATTGCATTCTGCCTCCTGAAATGAGTTCAGCTTTTGCTTTCCCTTCCTAGGACCCAGCTCTGACATGAGCCGTGCTGCTGCTGGGCTCCAGTTATTCTCTGCATGGGGTGATGTGTTCGCAACACAGGGTTACTGACCACGCTTTAAGCACTGCAAGACCCTTTAGCACAACAGGGGCCTCGTCCCTGCAGTGTCTCTAACACAGCTCACCCTAACTATCAGCTTTCTGCCCTCACTCATGCCTTTCCAGACCTCCATTCCTTCCTGCTCAGCAGCACAAATCCTTCCTTGGTGCATACCTGTAGTGCAGCAGGCACTTTCCTGCCTCCAGACAAAACACCCAGGCATTTTTCCCAGACTCCCTAACATCCTGGCTGCAAATGCATGTTCTCTGACAATGCCAAGTGACACCCAGAAGGATGTCCCAGCTCTTGTGGGGCTGCAGAGCCCACTGGGATGAGGTTGTGGTCCCACTTCTGCTGGGTGATGAATAAGAGGCGATGCATATCCACGTGTCGGTGACAATTGCCAAGCAACTGTCCATACCCTGAGAACTTTGATTTTTTTTTTTTAATTTTTTTTTTGAGAGCAAAACCCGGGAGCAAAACTGAAGCACGCACAAAGCGGCCATTTTTTATTATCACAGTTTACAAAGTGCTTAGTAATAGGCATGAGTCAGTGGGGCAACAGGAGTGCTCTCTGCTAGCTCTGGGAGGAAGCAGAAATAAGGCACTTCACTCCTGTTCCCGTGTGAACAGCCAGAGTGTCACCCCTCTCCCCTCACTCCCTGCTGAGAGATATTTCTACTTATGGTTCTGGTTTTATGGAGGCAGAGACCAGATTGTTAAATTCAGTCTAAGAGCCTGTTTTAAAAGAGATCAGATTTCCAGAGATACTGAAATATGAGGGACCTTCATTATAACCCCTGTCAGTTGCAGATAATCTGCCTGCCCTCTGCAAATTGGAGGGCTGCTTTCAGTGCCAAAATTGAGAATCCATGGGTCTCTATCTTTTAAATCGCTGGACCTTGGTTTCCCAAGGCTTTCCAAGGGGCTTTTTCATTCTTTTTTGTAGGTGGCAGTAACAAGGCTCCTACCTCCTGCACCTGCTCTGGATGTGACCTTTGGCCCCACTGAGCCTTCTTTGCCCATCACTGTCCAGGCTAGAAAACACTTTCTTCTGCAGGGTGGTGTTAGACTCCCTGGACAAGGTATATCCCTCTTTTTTGCCTCAGAGGAGGATGGGAAAAGGGAGTCGAGAGATCCTACTGCAGCTTCTCCTCTGGGACATCAGTCAAATCTAGTAAATGGGAGTGGGAGCTGCTGCCAGAACCCGAGGCTGCAAATTGGATGCTTTTGCCAGGCTTAGGAACTAACGGGTCACTGTCTGTTTATGATGGTGCTGTGGGGCACAGTATAACCTACAGGGCTGTACAAAGCTCTCCGCTCCCATTCAGACCATAGCTGCCCCTGGTCCATGGCTCTGCAGGTTTGGGAGTGGTCACCGTTCATGCCAAAGCCCAGCAGAGTTGGGTAAATGAGGTAAGCAGAAGCGTGCAAAGAGAGAAAATCTTCACGGCCTTACACCTGTCTGCAATCAGCCCTTTCCAGCAGCACCTGGCACTTTGCTGTAGGCTGGGAGAGAAACCGGTGCTGGAGCAGAGCTTTTGGCTTTCAGAGTTGGGAAGAAATTCCAGTAAAATTGAGTGGATGCCTTGAGAGGAGAGAGCAGGAAGTTGATGTGAGCGAGCACCAGGACCGTGGGAGGCAAAACAGGGAAACGGCCAGCACGGGGATGCTGAAAGGGGTGATGGGGTCTGTCCACATGATACCGAGTGCTGCTCACACAAACATACCTACTGCAGTAGTCACGCTGGCTACCACTAGCCATGGGGCGGCACAAGCAGGTCACGGAGCACGAGGTTGGCCGCCCTCGCGTTTACTCACCTTCTCGGGCCGGTTTTGCCACAGACGTGGGGTTTTGTGCTGCCTCAGCTGCCAGGAGCACCTGAGCTGTTCCCAGCCGGGCGCATCCCGCCGCAGCAGCGGGACAGGGCCGGAGATGAGCTCAGCCGCGGGAGCGCGGGGCTGACGGGCTGCGGGGCCAGGTCAGCCAGGGGGCTGTGCCGGGGGGTCCCGCTCTCCCGGCTCCGGGGCTGTTCTGGGGAGGCTTCGATGCTGCTGTTGTCTGGAGGAGGCCGCCGGCGTGAAATTGAAATGGGCTGCAGCCCTGCCGGGACAGCCCCGGCCCCCGGGCTTTTTCCCCGCTGCCGAAAAGTTTTGTCGCGGGTCAGANGCTCCCGCAGGTTTCCGCAGGTTGGCACCCCGGGCACGGGTGCTGTCCCCGCAGGTGGGTCGGGGGCTCCGCCGGGCGCGGTGTGGGGAGAGAGGGACCGGCAGCCGTGGCTGGGACTGCCAGCGGGATGGCTGAGACGAGGGCGCCCAGATTACCGCCCGAGTTGCTTTCCTGCCTTGGCGCCGGTCGCTTTGGTGGTTTTGTTCCCTGTGCCCCTTTCCCCACAGCCTGCGGGGTGCAGCCGGCCGGACCCCGGCGCGGCGAGGCCGCGGGATGGGCTGGCAGCCCCCGAGCGCTCCCGCCCTGCGGCACGGAGCCCTGCTCTGGGCGCGATTTTGGGGGATGCAGCGCTCCTCCTTCGCCCTTCGCTGGCTTGGCTGTGCCCGGAGTGCACCCCTGAGCTCGGAACGGGGCGGGCTTGGGGCGGCGTTTTGTAGTTCTCCAGAAAACAGCGTCCCGAAGGTTCCAAGCAGCCCCCGGAAGGCGCCTGTGGGAGCGGGGAGCCTGCCGGCACCTCGCGATGGGAAAGGGCTCCCTTGCAGGATGCAAAGATGTGAAGCTGCAGCGCTAGGCCAGTTTGTTGTAACCCAACTGCTCTTAACCTGGGCGAGCCTTGTGCCTTTCGGAGATCAAACTAGGGAGAAGCAAAGTTGCAATCAACCCCACAGTGCAGCAGCCTGCTGGGTGGACAGGGAGAGGGACCCGTGTGCCCTGGATTCACAGTCCTGCTCGGGGTGACAGCTCCCCAGGAAACACTCCAGGACCCAGCTTGTTTGCTTCTCCTCGGCTGCCGGAGTTGAGCATGACACAACTCCCAGGGGCTTGGTCACCTCTCAGGGAGGGGTGGCTCATGGACCCAGAGCTGGATTTTCCGCTGCCCTACAGGTGCTCTGCATCCTGAGAGGGGCAGAGAGGAGGCCAAGGGAACCAGATCCCGGGTAACCGGGAGCTGCCAGTGTTGAGTTGCAGCTGGCATTTCTAATGCGGCCTTGGTGCAGCTGCCACATGCCCTCACCCACCTGGTGCCGGGGCAATGCAGGCCCTGCTCTCGTTGCGGACCCCGTGCTGACGCAGTTTACAAGTAGCACTTTCCACACGGATTCGGTCGTGCTTCTAGTTTAGGAGCTGCCCCTCTCCACCCCCGAGCAAGCCCCACCGCTGTCTGCAGGGAGCCAGGCTGGCAGACCTCGTGGAAACCCTGATGTGGCCCTGCCCCTTGGTGGGGGGCTTGTTTTGCCCAGCAAAGAGACGAGAAGCCTGAGCAGGGCAGCACTGGGTGCAGCTTGGCAGCCTGCGGTACCCGGGAGGGGAGCCAGAGGAGCCGTGGACATCTCTGGCTTTCAGAGCCTTAAGTCAAATCTGTCTCCTAGGGGAAAATATTCCCTGCTGCTTGGTCATCAGGGGTAAGGTGAAAGAGCTGTAGTGCTCTGTTTTCCTGCCTCTTTAAGGACTAAATGTGTCACTTGATTTCCAAAATCCTGCCAAATTTGAAAGAAAAAAAGTTAAGTAGAGAAAAACCACGCTGACCTTGTTAGGGATAGAAGCTGTCCCCATGCTTGGGGCTATGTGGCTTTGCAGCCTGGCCATCCTAGCCCTGTTTGTGAAAAACACAGGTGTGCTGGTGCTGCAAGGCGGATGGTGTCTGATTTCCATGAAGGAGCAGCTGTAGCTTTCTGCCAGCTTTGGAAAGGGAGAGCTCTTGAAGGCATATGCTTAATGTGAAACATAACTTCATGGAAATATTCCTTCTGAGGCCTCTTCCTCCTCTACATTTGATAGCTCGGCAGCAACAGCTTCAGTGGGGGTGAGCTTCTGCTTTTAATTAAGTCATACACACCTCAACCACAAGGTAGATCTCCCTTGTAAATCAAAATACTAAATCATCAGGCTTTTTTACCTCTTATTCATGGTGGCTCTCTAAGATAGTACAGTTAAGACAGAAAAAAATTGCAGGCTACACCTTCCTGTAAGGCTGTTTCACATGTTCCTGTTTTTTAGGCTGGTGCAAACATCCCAAAGGCAGAGGGAGCTGATGGAAGGAAGGTATGTTGGAGCCTCCAGCAGCAGTGCTTGGGGCTGAGCTGTGCCTCAGAGCAGCATACTGGGGCACAAGCCCAAAGGAGAAAGTAGCAGGATTTGATGGGAATGGCCTGGGAAAAGGCAGCTTTCTGAGGCAGGTCATGCATGTGGATGGATGGGAGCAGGTATGAAGGCAACAGAGGTACCGGGAATGGTCACAGAGCCCTGAGACCTGGCACTGCTGCACCAGTCACAGCGCCTTGAATCAGCATCCTGGTGGAAAAGTGTTGAGTGTCACACAGTCACAGTGGAGTCTGCAGCCTCCTTGTCCTGTGACAAGGTGCCAGCCTCCCTGGGACAGGGATGCAGGTGTGACTTGTGGTAGAGATTCAGGATTGACTGGCAGATGGGGGCGGTCTCACAGTTTGCCTGCAGCAACTGCCAGGGCAAATTGTCAAGCAGATGCCTGGGGATTTTTGCACACCTCCAACATTTTTTCTTTTTGGCTGTGCCTGGCAGTGTGGCTAGCAGGAGCTGGGTTTATGTGGACATGGGGCATGGTGGCCATGCAGTTTGGCCCTCTAGTCAGCCCTGGCCGCTTCTGCCTCTTCGTGGTGAAGGTGCAGTTCAGCATGGAATTGGCTGTGTGTTTCTGGAGAGACAGACCCTGCCACCCCACATTCAGGTCATGTGCCACATGCCCAGCACTTGGGATAGAGACCTTCCTGACCCAGGCCTTGGGAATTAACAGAGAGGTTGTCCCATGGAGGCAGAAAAATACCTACAGGTGTGGTCTCCCACTAATAAATGAAATGATTGATGAAGTTATTATGGGGTAATGAAAACCCAGGATTTTTCCCAAAGTGGTGAAAAGCCTCTGCGTGTCCTTACTGTCCATGCAGCACAGCTGCTGGGGCATTATGTACCCCAGCCCACAGCTGTGGCCAGAGGCTTGGGCATGGGAAGGGCATCGGAGCAGCACTGCTCCTTCTCAGAGCAGGGCTTGGGGCATGTCCCCTGCCCGTTTCTCGGGGAGGCAGCTGTGCCCGCCTTGGCCCCAAGTGGTGAGGCTGCTGTCTTGCAGCTGAGATCCCACTGCCTCTCCCACTGACTGCAGGAAGGTGAGCTTCCACCTGGGGGTACCATGGTGTCACTAAAATTTGGCTAGAAGGACCTTTTTGGCTCTGTGTGAGGAGCCTGCCAGGCCACCTGGCCAAGCAGGGATGAGCTCAGCACGAGGGGTGATGGGGTCCGAACCCTTGGACTCCCAGGCACTTTGGGGAGGTAGAAACCTGGAGGTTTCTGCTCATTTCATCCATGTGCTGCTCAGCAGCTGCTATGGCTGGACACAAGGGAAGGCTCAGTTCTTCACATGGCACAAAGTTGCTCCTCAGCAGCTCCAGGGATTTGGTTTACCTCCCTATCAGCTCTGGTCATGTTGGCCTCATCTGCGGCATGCTCCCTATGCCTCTTGGTATTCCCTCCTAATTTTCCTTCCTTTGAGCATCTCCAGTCTATTCTACCTGTTTCTCACATGCCTGTCATTATATAGTAATTATGGTTAGAGAGTTAAAAGCCTTATCAGCTCCTTAGTGGGAGAAGTGTGAGTCAGCCCCTCACAGGATTGTGTGGTGGTTCAAAAAACGTAATATAGGGTGGTTTTTTGGTCTTGTTTTCATTTTTAGTTTTTGGTGGTTTGTTGGGTTTTTTTGCATGGAGGTTTCTTTAATTCAAAATGTAAACCACAGAACTGAAAAAAGCCATGTGGGTATTTAACCTGCATTTATAAAGTTAAAAAGTCTAGAGACAGAGCTAAATGTGCCATCCTTTGAAGCTGAGGGAGCTACAGTGGACAGACATGCAGTAAGATCAACATTCAGAAGTTATTGCCTTCGTGATATTGGGACATGCTTTCCAAAATGGTAGGAGGCTTGAAAATCACACCTAGCTTCAGTCAACACAAAATTTGACATTTCAGAGTCACACAGTGGGCTCCCCATGCATGCAGAGACAGAAGCACCTTGTCCTGCATCTCCCTCCTTTGTTTGCAGCAGGTCCTGCAGTTCCTGGTGGTTGTCATCCAGACCCTGGGTGGAAATCATGGAGTGAGAGCACAGGCAGGGACACTGCCTGGGTGGAAAGATGAGCCCGTTTGGGCTCTGTGATATGCTCCATCATGTGCCTGTGCACTGGACTGGCTGTCTATCTGTGACGTATGAAGCTATTTGAGGGGCCTGGAAGTGGCTCTGCAAATCCCAGGACCAAGAGCAGAATGAAGCACGAGCACAGGACAGTCCCTGAGGAGAAGGGTGACAACTTTGTAGCTCCCCAGTGTTCCTGGGGATTGAGTGTTTGAAACTCAGGTTTTAGGATGACATGATAAGGGTTTCTTGGTTTTCTTTCCTTTTTCCTTTTGAATTTCCAGGGGAGAGCATGAAAATGTAGGTGCTGAAGTTTTAAATATAAATTAAAAGTAATCTTCAGATATGCTGTGCATTTTAACTCACAATTTTTAAGTAGTCTCATCACGGGGAGTGTTGCACTAAGTCTGGCTTGTGATTTTTTTTGATCGCCTTGGGGATGGCAATATTGCAGGTTTCTCAGGCCAAACAAGAAGGGATCTTGTTGGACAAGAAGAGCAGAAGGAAAAAGCAAGAGCCTGCCTTGGAAGCGCCAGATTTCTGAATTGCAAAACCCCATCCTGCGGTGTTCGCGTTGCCGGAACAGTTATCCAGATGATTTCCCGCTGTCAGTGTGCAGCCCGGTGTCCTGCCAGCCGAGGCTGCTCCACACCAGCAGAGCTCCCTGTCCCACCAGGAGTGGCAGTAGCAGCACAGCCCATCATGGGTGAGCTGAGGTCCCTTATTCCTCCCCTGAGGCAGCAGGAATGGCTCTGCCCTTTGCAAATTGCTCCTCTCTCCAGTTGTTCTTCTCTGCCTCTGACCACACAGCCGCCTTCCCAAAAGTTCTCAGCAGGTGTTTCTCCATATGTGTTTCTTGCAGAGGTGTGCATGTACCATATCTCTGTCAGGGCTGGTGTGACCAGGCAGGATTGCAGAGCTCACGAAGACTGGCACATTTCTGAATGCAGTTGTTCTGTTGCCTGTGATTTGACATCTTTGGTTTTCCACCTTTTGATTCATGGAGCAGAGATGTCACCCTTGGGAAGAAGCCTCCCTTTCAACATTACATCAAAATGAACCTGTTGGGGTGAAAAGTTCATTCTGCCCGCTCTGGGTCTGTACATGCTGTGCCAATTTTTCAGCTTCTTTAAAGGGTTTTTTTCCAAAGAAGGGTTTTGAAGGGAAGAAGAAACTTTGAGAGAGTCAAGATGTGCATTTAGATGATATCAACTGCATCTATTTTGAGGGCTACGTATGCTTTAGTTTACAGTTGCTCATCATTGTTAGATATTGGACTATCTGATCTTGGAGGTGTTTTCCAACCTTAGTGATTCTATGATTCCTCTATCTGTCCCTGGAAGTGTTCAACAAACATGTAGATGTCGTGCTTAAGGACGTGATTTAGTGGAGGGGTTGGCAGTGCTGGATTAATTGTTGGACTTGATGATCTAAGAGCTACTTTCCAACCAAAATGATTTAATGCTAAGTATTCCTGGGTCTCAACAGATCTAAGGAAACAGGTTTTCCAGGACTGGAGATCAACTTTTGAGGTGCCCACGAGTTGGTTTTATCCAAATAGTGTTTTTAACAGTCAGTGCTTCCCTTTTATCCTATATGATATGATGGTGCTAGTATTTTTCATGTGGTCAAGTCACTTGTTTCCTATCGACTTTTGGCTTTTTGGATCATGTCTGCATGCAAGCTGATGTTCCTCTCTGGCCAAATACTCTCCACCATGTCCCAGGCAGCCAGCAGGTGCAAGGTCACAGAGACTGAGGGTAGGCAAGGGGAGAGCCAGGCAAGCAGAACTGTCGAGTCCCTTCCAACACAAGCCATTCTGTGATTCTGCTCTGGAAGTGATCCACTGGAATTGGTTGGCATTTTGGTCTCAAAATAAACCCCAAAAAACCAAACCCCACAAGTCCCTTTTCTCAACAGACCCTTACATTTTAAGGATGTGGGGTTTTACCTGTGTTGTTGTTTGTCCCCACAACCATTGCCTAGCCTCACCCTGAAGGTCAGTGACCCCTCCCCGAAGTGCTGGTCCCCCTTGGATCCTCTCCAGGCCATGGAGAAGCATTCCTGCCAGTTCTCACAAGAGGCAGGAGCTGGGCTGGAAATGCCTGTTGCCTTTCAGCGACAACTGCACTAGTGCTTGTGTTGTTGCATACTAATGAGCGCTAATTGGCCTCAGCTTGTTATCAACATTGTGTGGGAGCCGTTTGCAGAATGCAGGGGTGGGGGTTGGGGAGACCCTAAGGGGCTTCTGCCCTCCTCCAAGGGGTGGTCTCCTGAGTGGATGAAGGCTGAACTGATGTTCCGTGTGGTAACATCTCCATTTGTGAGCCACGGGAAGGTTGTGCCTGCTGGCCTCATGCCAGCCTTGATAGTGGTGCACCTGCCAGGTGTGTTCCCCCTCTGACATGGCAGAAGGTTACAAGGAATTATAGGGGTTTTTGTCTTTAAACCCACCTGGGGGCATGGGGAGGAGCTGAGCCCCTTGGAGGCTGGGCAGCGCTCACCTCCAGATCTTCTCAGTATCAAAGGTTCAGTGCCTCTCTCTTACCCTGTCCCCACCCTGCCCCTCCACACTGTCCATTGGTCTCTTTGAACTGTTCCACTGGAGCCTGTCTGGTCTTCTCTGCTGCACTGCCAGCATTGTAGCAATCCTGGCATTCACTGCAGCTGCTGGATATCTCCTGCAGCCATGCCTCTTATCCAGTCACTCAGCTTGAGCTATGGAGGGCATGAAAACCCACAGAGGATGATCCTGCTGGAGAGGGGAAGCACCACCATGGTTTGCTACAGGCTAGAAAGAGGGAGGCTCAATGGAGCTGGGAGGCTTCAGCACTCTTGAAAAACACATCTTTTACACACCCCGTGTGTAAAATCTTCAGTCTGGCTGATGTGTGATACTGTGTTTGTAGGACACAGCGAGCTGATCTCATGCTGGGGGAAGTTCTGGCAGGGGCAGGACGGTGCCTGGACCCACAGTACACAAAAGCTTCTGCCAGCAGGAGAGTTGAGGTTCTTGCTTCAGAGGTGGGTCTGCTAATTTTGGACAAGTAGCCCACTGACCTTGATGTGCTCAGGCTGGGACTTGTAAGCAACTTCCTTAAAGCTGCAAAATCAGTCTACACTCGATCTGAGACCAACACCTGTAGCTTTTCTGGCATTTGAATCCTGATTATGCCCTCTGAGGAACATCAAATTTCAGACCAGGTCCTGGTGACCATGCTTCTTTTTAATTTACTCTTTCTTTGTTCTCATAGTGACAGGAGTTTTTCCAAAGAAAGGACTTGTAAGGAGAGGGCATCGAAGTGTCAGGAGCAGTGACAGGGAAGGATGGAGCATTGGCCAGGCACAGGGTATGCTCAGCCAGGGAGCAGCCCCGAGGAGCATGATAGGGATAATTTTTTTCCTCCCACCTGTTGTTAGGAGGAAAGAGAGAGCGAGCTATTGCGCTTCCTCCCCAGCTGCTAACGACGGGAGACTTGCTTATGGTCGTGTGCTGGAAGCTAATTAAACCCGGTGACAATGGTAATTGAGTAACGATGCTTGAGGATAAGTATGACCTCATGTCTAAAATGGTAATGAGGCCTATTAAAATCCACACCAAAAAGAGAAATGAAAGGGGGAACAGAGGCGAAGGTGGTGCAAAGGGAGCAGGAGCAGGCGGGGACAATACCTGGCAGCCACAGCACCGGGAGGGAGGGGGAGCACAGAGGTGTCAGGCTTCTAAATCTCCTTAATAAACAGCCAGCTCCTCAGGCTGCACCTCGGGCCGAGTCAGCCAAAACACTGGGTTCAAGCACCTTCCCCTCTGCTCACCCAGGCCTGAGTGTAGGTCCTGTTAAGCAGTGGCAACACTTGTTGCTGTTTATTGTTGTCTTCACCCACTGGTTCTTTGCTGCAAGAAGGGGACATTCCATGAAACCAGCAGTCACTGCCAGCATAAGGAGGATACTTGCAAAATGACCCTGAAATTACTCCAGTGCAGGAAAATGCATTGGCAAAGGAAAGCTGCAGCAGGTTCAGGATGCCAGGGTGCCATGCTTCTTCTTGGACCAGCACAGCACCTCATTTCAGCTCCCAGCTGAGATATAGGGGCTGGGGGCCACTGTGACCCTCCACACGTGTTGTTTTGCAGGGTGGTGTAGCAGTGCTGGGGATGCCACTTTGCTCTGTGGGAGCCCGGGTCCTGAGCTGACTCTCCTCACAGCAGAGGGACACTGGGAGGGTCACTCCCTGTCCTGGCTCTGGATGTGCATCCCATCAGTTCAGGTGAGCTCAGCCCCGGGCTGCCAGAGCCTTCCCTGCTGACAGGGGGGATGTGGTGTGTGCCAGAGGTTTCTTCTCGCTGGAGAAAGCCAACACTCATCCTTCCAGCAGGGCAGAGGTACGGCTGGATGACGGCTGAGGATGTGCTATGGAGCCAGGATTCAACTGCTCTGAGCTCTGCGATGGCAGCTCCAGTTTTGGCAGCCAGAAGGAGCAGCAGCGGGTGCTGCAGGAGCTCTGCACTGTGACTGTGGTATGTATGGATGCAGGGGAGCGCTCTGGGGCATGCAGTTTGCTCTGCAGAAGTAGGTCTGGGGAAGAGATGAAGAGGGGGTTGCAACTGCCAAGCAATTCTGGTCCAGCTGAAGGCAGCACACTTTCACCTCCTGGTTGGCCTCCGAGACAAGCCCAGTCTAGGTGACACCCAGCAGTTATCCAGAAGGTGAGAAAACATCCACGACAGCCAAGTCATGTCAAGCAGCCCTCCCATGTGTCAGCCAGCTGCTTAGGAGGTGGCCCCATCTGTCCTTGACCTTTCCTGTTCCCTATAACTTCAAGTGCTTTTCAAACACGAATAGAGCAGGATTTAATTAAAAGTCATCATCTGTAATAAATGGTACCTTCCCCCCCCTCCACCAGTAAGCCGGTAGAAATGACACTGGGACGCAGTCAGTTGCAGCTGGCACCACGTGAGGCTGCTGGATGGAGAGGCGAGGCTTGGCCCACTCGGCTCTCCATCACGTCCTGCACGACCATAGGCCTTTAATTAAAAGACTGTAAGCTGCTTGGCTCCTCTGGCTCTGGCAGCCGGCTTACAATTAATATTCCCCCTGCCAGGACCAGGATTTACTGCGCTCAGCAGCCAACAGAGCGCTCCATCAACTTCAAGTAGCATCAACATCCAGGGAAACAGCAGTCAGGTGGGAGGGTGTGTGGAAGAGGAAAAGTGGAGATCATAGGGGTGTTTCTGATCCTTATGTGGTTGCTGGGAATAAGGTGCAGTAATACTTTTGTCAGCAGCCAGAGGTGAAAAGATTTTGTTGGTGGATGCATCTGGGAGTGAAGTGCAGAAGCCACAGAATGCTGGGTTTGCCCGGCTCATCTCACTAGCCAAAAGCAGGTGCTACCCTTGGGCTCCAGCAGGCAGGACACAGAAATAGAATGGCATTACAGCCTTTTACCAGCCCTGTCAGCTCCAGGCGGGGGGGGGGAGGATGGGCATGATCTGTGCTGAATGATGGCATTTTTGCACACAGGGTCCTGGTGTAAGCTGAGCACTGACCTGGCTGACCATTTCCAGCATCTGGTGTGGTCTTCATTCCCTAGAGAGGCAAAAGACTCCCCAGGAAATAGAGAGAGGGAAGAGGAGGTGGGAAGCAATTTGCAGGAGGGAGATGAGTATCCCCCCAGGGATCCCTTCACACTGCTGCAAAGCGAGGCTGAGATGTGCACGCAACTGTATTCCAGCAGCAGCAACTCTCAGCTGGATGTCTCTCCCAGGCAGGGGTTTGCCTTTCCCTGTTGCCCTGTGACCAGCATGGCACCAGCATGTGAGCTGCCAGGAGCCTGCAGATCAGCTGTGCTCATGTGGCAGTGACAGGTTTGAAGAATTATGTGGTAGCTTTTATTCTCCAAGCTGTGTGTTGTTCTTGCTCACCCAGAGGAGATGAAACCTGGCTGGGGAAGAGGGACGTGAGGCATTAGCTCTAAACAAATACCCTTCTTCTGCCTGAAGATTTATTTCTAGCAAGGTTGGACGCAGAAACAGCTCAGATCTTGAAGTAAAAATTGGGGCTTTAGGGCAGTGTCAACTGTCAGGAAAAGTAGTGTTCTGCAATAGACATCATATGCAGGAATACCTGAGAAAGGACTCAACACCAGAGAAGTTAGTGAAGAGGTGTGTGATTCCAGCTCCAACCTCATTTTCCTCCCTCGCCCCTTAAAGGGAATGTGCCAGCACTTTTATTAAAGTAATGCTTTTTTTAAGGAAAAAAAAAGTCACTAACCCACACATGCACACCATATTAAAAATGCTGGAGCATTTTAGATTAGCAGTGGAAGTTGGTTTCTTGTTTCACATAGGATCACTTTATCCATTTTATGTTAATAAGGAGATAGCAGAGAATATTTTTAAATGGAGATGTAAACCTATTAGGTGGTTTGTGTGCAAGGAGAGAGATGCCTCCATCATACCCAGCTTTTTTGAGGGAGTGTTCCTCAAAAGTTGATGTCTGCCTGGGACTAAGTTAGTTTCCAGCCAGCTGGGAGACGGGTGGAGCCCAGCTCAGTGTGTCACTGCCTCTGAAAAACGCTGTTACACTCCCTTTGCTGTGCTCCTGCACCAACCGGCAGCTCTGCTGGTGGCTCCCAGTCACGTCCGCCAGCTGGTCAGTTCTCTTCTGAGGGGAGGGGCAAGGGTGGGAACCAAGAAGCATCTAAAGAAGCATGATACCAACTGGGGCACCACAGGGCCTTTCTCCAAAGATTTCTTTCCAGAAGACAGAGATGGTACCTTCTCCATGTTCCCATGTCCATGTTCCCAGGTCCCAGAGCCAGTGAGGTTTATGAATCAGCTGTACAGCTTCATTATGGATTTGGCTAGTTGCCCATAAGCGGAGGGCTCCTGGACTGCTGTGTCCTCCTGAGCACTCAGCAAGTGACAGAGCACATGTCCTGTCCACACACATCTCAGTGGCCCTACCTGCAGGACTTGGTCTGGTGCCGGAGTGTCTTCTTATTGGGAGCTGTGGTTTCTGGCTGAGCAGGATAACTGTGGGAGTGATCATGCTGGAATAGGGACCTCCTTTGCTGAGAGCTCCAGCAATGTCCCCTTCTTCCTTATCCCTTTTGCCTCCCGCAGACATCTTTTGACCGCAGTGTGAAGAGCTCCCCATCCTTCTCTGCTGGTCTCCTGGGAGTTGTGTGGACATTCCTGACTGGAGGAGTCCTGCTAGCGCTCTTCTTTCTCATCTTCACAATTCGCTTCAGGAAAAACAGGTAAGGGCATCCCCCTTCTCCTGGGAGATTTCCCCGAGCTGGAGTAGCAGAGTCAGGCTCCTTCAGGACAAGGCTCTGAGCTGGTGACAGCTAAGGATCAGGAGGGTGTAAGCCTGACAGTGCAGCACGGGGATGTTGCAGCTTTCTCCACCACACAGAGTTCTGATCACTGGTGGAGACAGTCCTGTTTGGACTGCTCCTTTCCTCCCCAAGGCAGGGAGCTGTAGACAGGGTGAGAGGAAATGGCCTCAGGAAATGCATCAGGGAAAGTTCAGGTTAGACACCAGGACTAATTTTTTCACCAAAAGTGTTGTCAAGCATTGGAACAGACTGCCCAGGGAAGTGGTGGAGTAACCATCTGTGGAAGTGTTCAAGACTGGGTGTGCCACTTGGTGCTGTGGTTTAGTTCCTGTGGTGGCGTTTGGTCAAAGGTTGTATTTGATGGTCTTGGAGGTCTTTGCCAACCTTAATGATTCTCTGACTCTGTGGGTGCCCTCTGGCACAGATAGTGATGCATGGTCTCACCCTGGGGGTGCTACTCAATAAAACCATCAACAGAAGTTAGGAAAAACAGAGCTCGTTTCATTTTCTGCTCCACATCCTTGAGAGCATTGCTCTGAGCAGCACAGCTCCATAGCAAAGCCATCACACTCCCCACAGTGCACCATGTCCTTCCTGCTGCTGGGCCACTCATACTTTGAAGATACTGATAACCCTCTGTGTTCTTGGTGGTTGCTCATATTGTTGGGGAACATGATCTCCATTGGTGAGAGAAGCTGGTGGTAGAGTGTAGACATTTTTTGGTGCTGTTCAGTCTGCACAATGGAGATAAAAAGCCCTGCTCCCCTGAAGGCAGCATAAATCCAGCAGAAGGCTCAGCAATTCCTCAGAGCTCAACCTGTCTCAGCCAGTGCCAAGCTTTCCTCAGCAATTCTGGGTCTTGGCTGCCTCTTTGCCACCTTCTCCTCAGCCTCATTGGTCCCTCTGCTATCTCAACTGCTTCCTCCCCCAGGGATACATCCCTCTCCCAGGCTTCACCTGGCAAAGCCTCTGCTTTCCATGAGCCATTGTTTTGCGCAGATGTTCATCTGAGTGCAGCCTGGACTGATGTCATTTGAGTTCTGTGGTTGCTTTAAGGAATTTAATGCTCCCTTACAACCACTGTGCAGTCCGGAGGGTCCTGGCCATAAGGGTTTGTGTTGAGAGCCCCGTGCCTGCATCCCAAGTGCATCCCAGCCTGAAGCACTTCATTTACAGAGTGGTGTTGAGTTCCGTGGCCACCTGAATTGATGTTCCTGGAACATGCAGTAATGAATGCACGCTATTTATTTGCTTTTTCACTAAATAAATACTGGTCTGCCTTCTGGGAACCTGGGAAGGCAGAGGAGACCTTTCTCAGCTGCAGCTGAGAGCATGAACTGGTAAATATCTTTCTCCAAGGGCTGAGACATGGTGAGGGAGACAGGTTGAACCCCAGGCTTTGTGACTGCAAGACAGCAAGCCAAGAGGAGCTCAAGGAGACAGAAAAGTAATGACTTGGCAGCGGGTTGAAGTGGCAGAGCTGTTGGGGGGATGGTAGGAGGTACAGCTTTCACTCGATGGGCTTGCTGGGGAAGGGTGACAGGTCATGAGAGATCAGTGGGTTGATTCTCCCCTCCCTGAATACAGTTACAGGATTATGAGTGATGAGGTGAAATTACAGAGGGGAGACTGTAACCTGAACATTGCTGGCAGCTTCCTGAAGTTGAGACTGTGCTGAGTGTGGAGGTACCTCCTCAGAGGAAGGAACAGTGGGAAGGGCCTGTTCCTGGGGGCACCCGTAGCTCTTCCACCCAAAGCTTACTGCTGCCGACAGCCACCCTGGGCTGTGTTGGTGTGGTTTTCCACTTCCACCTCTCTGCAGCAGAAGTGTTGGCATAGGGCTAAATGAATACTTGAAGGATTGTGAAGCACTGGCAAGAAAGGAGAGAGGATGGGACCATGGAGTAATGGCTGAACTTCTGGAGCAGTGCTGAGCAGCACAGGCTAGGGGTGGACAGTGTGTCAGCATCCCTTGTGACTGTCATCATCCCTGTAAGGGGGCCTCACCCCTGTGCTGTCAGGTCATGACGCTCAGTAACTGTCACCAACTGTTCCCTGCTTTTCTTCCTGGAGGATTGTGAAGATGTCCAGCCCCAATCTCAACATTGTGACCCTGCTGGGCAGTGGTTTGACTTACACAAGTGCTTACCTCTTTGGGATTCAGGAGCAGAGCCTGCCATCTGGAGACTCAGTGGAAAAGCTTATTCAGGTAAGCGGGGGTTTTGCTGGGATGGGCACCTTGACGCATGTCCAGGCCTGTTGGTACATGCTCTCTCCCAGCCAGCTGTCACCTGTGCACGCTCTGTCCCAGCCACAGCATGTCACCACCTTGCTGCTCAGCTGGGCTGTGGCTTTCACATACGCAGAAGGCAACCAGACACTTTCTGTCTGAATGGCCTTGGCTGTTTTGCAAACCACATCCGCTCCGAGAAAGGGATTCGAGGCAGGTCCCCATGGGAGAGGTCCCACAGGCAGGCAGGCTGCTGGGCATGTAGAAGTGCAGCAGGCAGAAGGGAGCACAGAAGGAGATGGGATCCTCCACACAGCCACCGCTGCCTCACACAGCACAGGCGCTGTGAGGCTGTGAGTGAGTTTTTTCTCAATACACTCACCTGTGTGAGCCCCCATGTCCTGGCGTGAGGCAGCCACCCTGCCAGACCGAGGACTGGGCGTGCACCCGTGTGGGGGAGTGAGACATCGGACACTCTGCATCCTGCTCAGCCACTGGGCTGAGGATAATTAACGGAGGTGCCAGCAAGTGATTATTGGTGCTGGGATTTTCTGTGCCCCTGCTGCTCGCAAGCTGCCTGTCTCCCTGCTTGCCCCTCCAATGAGAGTCTCTAGGGATGGGGAGGAAAAGGTAAGCAGCAGGCATGCCTACAGTATCAGAAGACTGTAGACATGTCCCCAGCCATCCTTATTGCATCCCAGGCTGTGAGGGTGTGTGGTGGTCCTGCAAGCCCCTTTCAACCCCCTCGGTCTGACCCCTGGCAGGTGAGGCTGTGCCTGCTGTGCGTGGGGACCTCCCTTGTGTTTGGTCCTGTCCTGGGGAAGAGCTGGCGGCTCTACAAGGTGTTCACCCAGCGAGTGCCGGACAAACGGGTGGTGAGTACCTAGCACATGAGGCCAGAAGGGAGAGCAGCAAACTTACCAAGGAGGGCGAACACCAGCAAGTCCCAAACCAGTGTGGGATAACAGATAAAACTGGCACATGATGGGGATGGATGCCACAATCATCACAGGTCTGGTTTTACACCTGGCTGGGCATGGGCCCCTCATTTATTCCTGCACATGAGGTAGGAGCTTTTCCACTCTTCAGGCAAGTGGGTATCCTGCCTCTTCCCCAGTAGAGTCCCAGCCTCATCACTGAGCAATGTTGTATTTTACATTGGCCACATACCTTCATTATGCTACACACCAGTGTTTGTGTTCAGGTCGGGGCTGATTGTTTTTGTGGCATGAAAATAAAACAAATGTCCTCAAAAGCATCTGATGTAGGTCCATCCCCAGGTGCATCTGATCTGGTCTTAAAGGCAGGAAGGGAGTGCTAGGGGCACTCCTCTGCAGCTCTTAAGGACAGAGATTCAGCAATTGGGAGGGAAATGGGAAATTGGTGCACATAACAGTGCACTTCAGACTTTAAGTGGTCACTTTCCAGCAGTGAAAAATGTCGGTCTCAGATGAAAGATGAGACAAGAGGGTTTGCAGGGAAAGTGGCTACCAGCAAGGACTCCTGTTCCACACTGGAATCTCTGTTAAACTTGCAAAATGATAACCCTACCAGGTGGTTTTCTCCACCCTTTTTGTCTCTGCTGGTAATATGGGCATAAGGGATAATAGTCTTGTTTTGGAAGAATTGTTTTCTGTCATAGCATTTACCTACTATCCACACCATCAGGCAGGCCCCAAGGTCTCCAAGAATTTGGGAGTTGAAGACAGAGATCTTGTGGCCAACTCAAATGTAGGTGAGCTGCTGGACATCTCTCTAGGCAAAGTAGTAGGATGGACGTGTCACTTAAAAGAAACAAGAAAGGGACCCAAGGGGGATGGAGGTCACTGGTGTCCATTTGTTCCCCATAGTAACTTTCACTTCTTGTGCGTTTGCAGATTATCAAAGACCTGCAGTTGCTGGCGATGGTGGCAGCATTGGTGCTGGCAGACACTGTCTTGCTCCTGACATGGGTCTTCTCTGACCCAGTGCAGTGCTTCCGAAGCCTCGGCGTCTCACTGCGGGTAAAGGGATGAGGAGGGGCAGTGCAGGGTTCTGCTGTGTGCTGTCTGAACTCTGTGGACAGAGCTTGTGGGTGGCCAGGCATTTGGAGGTGGTCTTTGAGAAACGACAGAAAGAAAAACAAGGCAGAAAACCTTCTGGACACTCTGGATTTGGTTTATGTCTGGTCTATTAGAGAGGTGGGAGTCCACTGCAAAATTTCCAGGTCTGTGCAGATCACCTGCCTGACACAGGAGGGCTCCAAGGCATCTGCTTTAGAGAAATGTTTAACCAGCCCTGTTGGCAGCAGAAGGCCAAAATCTTCTCGCTTTAACCTTCTGCCCCTGGTAGCACAAGATTTGACCTCTCCTTTGAGAAATTTACAGAGGAGACCAGCTTAGATGCATCTTCTCATCAGTCTGTGCCAGGCTGCAGCCTTCACTTCTGCCTTTCCCTTGCCTTGTAGGCAACAGAGAAAGGCATGACGTGCTCTGTGAGCCGGGTGCAGTCCTGCGCATCGCTCTATTCCGATCTTTGGCTCGTTCTCATTTTAGGGTTTAAGGTATGTAACCTCTTGACTGATTCTTGGTTATATCTCTCCTCCTCCCTGTCTTTCAACCTAAACTGTTTAGCAGCATTTTTCATTTCATTGCCGTCCCAAGCTACATGCCCATTGCAGATCCCATCTACTCCTGTTCATCTCATAAGCCCTCTTATTTCCAGTCCTTCCCATCTTGGGAAGGGTGAAAGCCCTGCTAGCTGCTTTCTCCCTGCCTCATCATCTCCGTTATGTACACTCTGCACATACAGTCTCTATTGTTCTCTCCCAGCAACTCCTTGACCTTCGTCCATCTCACTTCTCAAAACACATCTTGCTGTTCTTTATGTTGCACTCCTTCCCTAAAGACTCTGGAAAATGGCCACTGCCAAGGTGCTCTAGGTGGCTCAGTTCCTAATTCCTGTGACTTAAAACCAAGGAGGCACTGATGACAAAGGCTCGGTCCCCACCTTTACAAGATGCTTATCAGGTTAATTATACCTCTGAGGTGCACTTTCACTGGTGAATCTCTGCACATGTCCCTTCTTATTCCAGCAGTGTTACTGATGTAACTATGTAGGTATAATTATCACTGTAATTATCTATGGTCTCATGTGTCTCTGTTATGGCAAAGGCTGGACACATTTCAGAAAGCTGATGTTGATGAAGCTTGTGAGATCACAGCCTTTTTTTGGGAACGGCTTCATCTCTGTGTGCAGCACAGGCACTTCCTTTGTGATTCACTGTAATGTAATACTCACTGACCATATACCCAGAATCATAGGGAAAAGAGCAGAAAGGGACCTCACAACACAGCCAAGTTCTTCCACACCAAATTGCAAAGACATTAGTCTAGATTGTCCTTAAAGGTCCTTTGGTTTTAAGGAATGTAGGCACTACCCGGGTTTTCAGTGGTGTGTCTCCACCTCTAATTTTGTCTGCAGTTTGTATTAGGGTTTAGAGAAGTAATGTCTCTGCCTACAGCCCTTACAAAGTCCTCCTAAAAATAAAACATCCCCATTATCAGTTCCAGATAATATTTTTTAGCGTTGCATTGAATCTGGCCCTGTTCTTTCCTGCTTACTTGGGGTGATCGAGTACTTCCTTGGTGGTTTCTCTGGAGTTAGTCTGGATTTACACTAATGTGAGAGTCGGCTTTATCTCTGCATACATAGCACTTCTTAGCATCCACAGCATTAATGTGCTCAGCCCTTTGGGAAGACACTCAGTGTATTATCCTGGTTTAACTGGCACAGAGCAATGAACAGAAATGACTTGCCAAGGACATGGCTGGAATTAGGAGCAAAGTCCTCTGCTCAAGTTTAAAACAAACAAACAAACAAGCCACTTATTCCTGTGCTTACTGAGAGTCCTAGTTTATGAGAGGCAGAGCTGTTGTCTGTGTCCCAGATAGACTGTATGAATTTAAATGGGACTTTGGTGCTGGTTTTTTTCTGCTCAGGGATTAGGGCTTGGCTTGCCTTTGGGCCGTTGGAGGTGTCCCATGGTGGATGTGGTTATGATCCAGTGCAGATTCTACAAAGCAAGGTCGGGCGCCAGCCCGGTTCCCAGCAAGGCAGGTTTCATTCTTACAAACCCACCTTGAGAATTCCTGCTGCTCTGAAGGTGAGAGTCTCACCAGAGATCTGAACATGAACCTGTCTTGCCTGTGTCCCTCCAGGCATTAACCCTGGCAGTGGCCATCACAGTCATCAAGCAGCCACAGCACAGAGGGGTTCAGATGGGTCTAAAAGGCATCTGCATCTCACTTCATAAAGCAGTTTTTGATGCCCAAATGACAATGAATCTTAGTAAAAGGCTGACACTTACTGGGTAGCACAGGAATAATGTAGGTCACATTCTCTGTATTCTGGGTCCTTGCAGGAGCTGGGACATTGTTAGATGGTGTTTCCAAATGATCCTGAAGGCAGACCATGCTCTGCACTATGGAGGCAGGCAAAAAATACTTGGTGTTTCCTGCTAGTGTCACCTAGGGAAGGAGAGGCTCATCCTGCTGGGTAGTTTTATACTGAGCACACTGGAAAAATGCATGCATGAGACCCTGGAGGAGGAGGGTGGTGAGACAGCCTGCTCTGAAACAACTGCTCTGCTCGGGGGGAGGGAGAATCTCTTGTGTACAGAGCACTTCTGTAGTGCCCTTCCCTGCTGCTGGAGTCAGGAAACAGCCAAGGGAAGGGAAAAGAATTGCACCTGGTAGTTTCCTGGATAATTGCTATTTAAAGAGGCACCAAGTACATCCTCTTCCCTCCAGTCTAAACGTCCACTTCTCCTTGCCTTCTTCTTTGAATTCCTTCTGAATATCTTTCCTGCTCCTTCAGAGGTGTGCTGCTGCTCCTTGATGGCACCCACTGCTGCATCCCTGCCTCCTGTCTGTCTGCCTTTGCTCCTTCTGCTCCAGGCTGCCCAAGGGGCGGTTTTCACAATTTCTCCCAGCCATCCCCTGCTCTGTGGCAACACCTGCTGACCTGCCTCTTAGCTCTTCACACCTGTTGGTTGGGACCCCTCATGCCCACCAGCACTGTCACTCCTGCCCTGTGTCTCCAGTCCCATTCCCGGCCTGCAGCAGCGTGCCAGGCGTTTGCCACAGCGTCACCACCGTGCGCTCCAGGTCTGCATTATAGATCAAAGAGCATTAATTAGGATTGTGCTGAGTGTATCTGAGCTCACCAGGCTTGGTGCGAGGTGGGGGTTGACACCATCAGGCTGTAATTTTCCACACTCTGGAAACCTCTTTTTTCTGCTTCCAGAGTATCCTCCTGCTATATGGGACCTACTTGGCCGGTCTGACTGACAACGTCAGCTCTTCACCAGTCAACCAGTCCTTGACACTCATTGTCGGGGTCAACCTCGTTTTCCTGGCTACTGGCACCATCTGCTTAGTTCACCGTTTCTTCCGTACTTGGCACAATTTGCTGTTTGGTTTTACCTCTGGAGGCATCTTTGTGTGTACAACCACGATCAACTGCTTCATCTTTGTCCCACAGGTATGGTGCTACCTCTGTCCTGTCACTTGGCTGGAAACGGGCACATATTCAGAGTTTAACAACAGCAGCCATGAGGGTCAATGCACTCACTTTCCTGCTTTTCTTCCCCAAATGTTTGGACTCACCTGCACAGCTCATTCTCCAAGCCCCACCCCACCCCACCCCGGTGGTTCTGCTTCCCCAAGCAAGTTCCCTGAGTCTCAAAGAATCACAGAATTGTTTGTATTGGAAGGGACCTAAAGATCATCTAGTTCCAACGCCCCTGCTGTGGGCAAGGAAGCTTCCACTAGACCAGGTTGCTCCAAGTGCTATTCAGCCTGACCTTAAACATTTCCTGAGACTGGGCCATCCACAGCTTGCCTGGGCAAGCGTGTTCCAGGGTCTCACCACTCTCATAGTGAAGAATTTCTTCCTTATGTCTAATCTAAACCTACCCTCTTTGGGTTCAAAACTATTATCCCTTGTCCTATGACTGTGTCCTTGTAAATTGTCCATCTCCAGCTGTCTTTTCCCTTGTCCCCTCTGTGTCCTGGAAAGTCTCCAAGGAGTGTAGCACTGCTGCTCAGAAAGCAGCACTGCTGTTCCTCCTGCAGGAACATTCCACAGGTGACAGCCAGGCAGACAGCACACATGCGGCAAGGCAGCCACTGGCCTCCTTCTCCTGCTCCATGTGGGATCTGTCCTTTGTGCAGTTGTTCTCTCCTCATACCTCACATGCCCACTCCCACCAGGAGTTTCTGCCCTTGGCTGGGATGGAGCCAGGCACAGGCCGTCCAGGTGGCCCAGCCACTCCCAGAGACTTCTTTGCTGCTGATGGTCCCCAGGGGAGGCTGTCCTCCTGTGCACTTCGGGAGAAGGAAGCTGGGCTTTGCCACAAGTGAGGAGGAGGAGGAGGTGTTTAAAGGAAGCCTTTTGTGGTGAGGTGAGGCGCTTCTGCTTCCTCTGTCCTCCAGGAGCAGCCTGGTGTGCCTGGCCACCACATTAGTGGGAATAATGCTCCCATTGTTGGAGGGAGAGGAAACAATTATTTACTCAGTTGAATGTTTGGAGGGATGTTTGGGCTCAAGGACATGAGGTGAGAAAGGGAGGAAGAGGTAAAGCTGACGAAAGAGCACATCTGTGCATGGAGGGCTCAGGGGATCTCAGCAATGTATATAAATATCGATGGGGGTGGAATAGGGAAGGGAGAGCGAGGCTCTTCTCAGTGGTATCCACTGACAGGACAGGGGACAATGGGCACAAACTGAAACACAGGAAATTCTATTTAAACATAAGGAAAAGGCTGGAGTTTTTTCTGTGCAAGTTGTAAGGCACTGGAGCAGAATGCCCAGAGAGGTTGTGGAGTCTCCATTCTTGGTGATACTCATGGTCCAGTTGGACACAGTTGTGAGCAGGCTGCTCCATCTGGCATTGCTTGAGCAGGGCAGTTGGGAGGATTTCCAGAGGGCCCCTCCTGCCTCAGTTGAGGCAGTGTAACTGCAGAGCCTCAAGCCTTTAGATGAGCAGCCTTTGGGAGCAAGGATCCAAACCCCCTCTGGTGAGCACCAGGCCTGCTGGCCATGCTCTGCCAAGCTCCGGGGCTGTTGGACTGAGGGTGGAGAAGCTGGTGAGCTGTACTTGCACTCTGTCTGTACCATTTTTCTGTGGGAGCCTGCAGCCCTTGAACATTTTATTTAACTTGGATCTTTTAATTAATTACCTTGTTTTTCCTAATGGGCTTGCTTTTCTATGGCTCATCTGAGATCGATAAACAGCTGGAACTGGGCTGCACAAAGCTTCCAGGCAGACACTGAGATGAGAAAACAGATAATAAACATTACTGGTTTTCAGCTTGTCACCAGTGATTCAGGGATAAGGGGGCATGCATGACACTGTCTTTGTCTGTCATGGAGTCAGGGGGTGGGGAGAAGAGGGAGGGGGCTTTTACAGTGTGCTCAGCAGCCTCAGTGCAGTCAAGCACTGACCCTCTCTGCATTAAAAACTGGAGCCAAGGACAGGGTAGGACTCAGATGGGTGGGAGGCTCCAAGTGACACTGCAGCCCCTTGCCCAGCCATCTCTAGCTGGCTGTCTCTGCTCCCCTGTCACACCCTGCCTTTGTCTCCCCCTCTCTATCCCTTTGTCTCCTTCGCGCTTGAGCTGTGCCTGCCTCCTGCTGTGTCAGCTGGGGCTCTGTGGATAACACCCTCTTCTGCTCCCCAGCTCAAGCAGTGGAAAACGTTTGAAGAAGAAAGCCAAACCATGAGCCACATGGCAAAATATTTCACCAGCCCGAGCAGGAGCTGCCGCTCAGTGTACAGCGAGGAACAGTTCTACCAGCTCATAGGGGAGAAAAACTCCATGAAGAGGCTGCTCACCGAGGTACAAGGCTCTGCTGGCCCTCCTCTTCCAGCTTCTCCCTTTCCCTTTTGTGGGCTGAAGGCTTTGCAGAGTGGGAAGCCCTTCTTTACACCCCTGTCCACACTGGCCCTGTCCTCACCAGCCTCTTCCTTCCTGAGGGGAAGAGCTGCTTTGTTTTGTCACACTCCATAGCACCACAATCTAGGCATAATTTGGAGGGCTTAAAAAAATTCTGTAGGGAGGAGTGCAGGAGAGCCTGGTTCCCACAGCTTTGTCAAACATGGTTAATTTAGAGGGGAGATGCTCTGTCTCAGAAAGGCCTCCAGCATCCTGCTCCCTCACCTGCACTGCATGGGCAGGAACACACCAGCCTGAAGAGCTGCCTGTCCAGTGAGGCCCTTCCCACACACACATCAGGGGGCTGCAGGGGGTCTGAGGTCACACACACTGCCAGTGTGGCTCTTGCCATGCAGAGAGGGGTGATTTATTTTCTGGCAGTGCCTGCTTCCCAATTGGCAGAGTTTTTGTCCTCTCTGCCCGCCCCACACTTCACAGGCTTATTTGTTTGACACAGAAAAACGCCGTGATCGAAAGCCTGCAGGAGCAAGTGAGCAGTGCCAAAGAGAAGCTGATGAGGCTGATGTCTGCAGACAGCGGCTGCGACCCCTGTGCGCTGCCAGCAGCTCCCTGCACCTGGAGCTCAGGGCAGCCTGGGGATGCACCAGGGGACTCCTGCCCCCCAGATCTGGAGAGGGATGGGTGGCAGCCCCCCTGCTTGCTGGGTACATCACCTCTTGGCAGCAATGCTCAGGCCCTCCAGAAACATGCAATCCGGGAGCCTGATTGCTCTCAGGTGCTGCATTTTAACACAGGGGACAGTACTGAACGTGGCCTGAAAGATGTCCAGGAGTGTGGGACACCTGCAGTGCAGGGGCAGTCTCCGGAGCAGCTGCCAGGCCAGGACAACTCAGCTGGTGTAGCCTGGGAGTCATCCCCCAAAGTCAGCTATGTAAACAGTGAGAAGCTGTGGGAAATCTTGCAAGAGTTAAGCCTGGATGGAAAAAACTATAGCCCAGCCTTATCTGCAGGACCCCCACTTGGCAACCGGGACACCTCAGGCGAGCAGGGAGAAACATGGGTGGGCCAGAAGGGCTACCCGGGCATCCAAACACCCTTCAGCCCCTACCTGGCAAGGCATCGTCGGAGGACCCCATTGCCCCCTGTCTCCACACGCTTCCCTGGACATGTATCCCCTCCTGCCAGCTGCAAGACGAAGGAGGTGGGCAGCTGGGGCCGTGGGGAGTCAGCACATAACTCCCTGGGAACGGGAGAGGACATGGCTGGCAGAGGGCTCCTTCACCCCGCAGCACCATCCCCTCCAGCCATCCCAAGGGAGGCTGGCCTCCAGCCAGAGGGGTGGCTGGGATGGCCAGAGTCCCAGGGTGCTTCTGCGGAGCAGCGGCGGTGGCAGGGCCCCCCGAGGGGACCCGCTGAGCCCTCCCTGCGCTCACTGTACTATTACCCAGACTCTGACTCCAGCAGCAGCAGCTCTGAGGAGATGTTTCATGGCTGCCACCGACCCTGCTGTGAGGTTTGCTTCCAGAGCCCACGTGTCTCCCTGGACAGCAGCAGCACAGACACGGACACAGAGCCCAGTGACTGCGAGGATCACCAGACAGAGCACCACGGCGGGCCCCAGCCTGTGGTGAATTTCAAAGACGATCTGAAACCCACGTTTGTGTGACTGGGAGCACCCCTGCCCCAAAGGCAAGTGCCCTCCCACCCCCGAAACACTGCGTGTTCTCAGCAATGCTAAAGCCACGCTTCCCTCTGGGGAATGTCCCTTGTTCTGGAATTTGGGAATTGGGAATAAACCTTGCCCACTTCTGATTTGCAGTGTCAGCCCCAGCCTAGTCAGCTGTGACTGCAACCCGAGTTTGGCTGAGAGGGGGTTGGCAGCACTCAGGGAGGTGGTGGTGGCTTTGTCCTGGCTACTCTGGGCAGCTGCCTGTGTCCCACAGGTAGCCAGCAGTTCTGTCCATCCTGGTGCCAGCAGTGGAGAGACCAGGGCTGGGAGTCTGTGAGAGCCCAAACTTCATCTCCTCAGAGAGCTTTCCCCGTGAGACCTGGGTGATTCACCCTGGCAGAGAGCAGTATCCTGCCCCAGGAACAACCATTGCTTCTTGCACACCACTCCACAGGGACCAACAGAGGCCTCCTTCCCCCGAGGCTGCTCATGCAGAGCGTCCCACTGGCATCACCCCCAGCTGGGGATGGGACACAGATGCCAGAAGTAGTTGCAGGCTGCCTCTCACCTGCGGTGTGCTGCTTTCAGGTAAAGCAAGGACTTTGGAATGGGGTGTGCACAACAAACTTTTGGATTTTGGTGGGTTTTTGGTAGCATCTGAATGAGAAAATGGAGTCCGGAGGTGATGTCCGTGAAGGTGTCTGCATTTGGTATAGTTCAGGTGCATGGTTATAGGTAAGACTCAGGTCAGAGCCTGAAGGGAAAGACAAGCTAGCCATTGTAAAGGAGGATCTGAAAAGGGGTTTCTTTTTTTACCTGGATTTCTGTGTCTTGTGCCCTTCTGTCTGTCTTTGTATGATGTAGTCTGGAATAAGGTTTGTTTAAATTAATATGCTCTGTTTAATTTTTATCTTAGAAACATCAAGAACAGTAAATCCAGTGTGTGTGCCTTTTTGGGGATATTTATCATGGCATTTGAGCTTATCGTCTCCACAGGAGTTCAGGATGCTGAGACCTGATGCCCAGTGCAATATAAGCCTTCTGGAGAAAGGCTCGATTAAAAGGGCAGGTGTCAGAAGAACCTGTTTTTGAACAAAGCATGTTAGCACTGCCCTCTCCACCCTGCATGGTGGTGAAATCCCTCACTTCTCTCTCCCTTCACTGGTGTCACCTTTTTTCTCTGTGCCTGTGCAGTTTTCCAAGCTTGCAAGTAGGGCAAATCACCAAACTCAGTGATCTTATGAGGAACAATATTCCCATAGCCTGTTTGCTTTTAAAATGGAAACATCCCAGACAGAGTGTAATCCTTCTCTCTCTCTTTTTTTTTTTTTTTTTTTTTTTTTTTTTTTTTTTTTTTTTTTTTTTTTTTTTTTTTTTTTAATAAAAACTTTTTTTTTTTTTTTTTTTTTTTTTTTTTTTTTTTGTCTTTTTTTGCTAATAGAAACCATTTTCTTTCAGTTTCTCTTTTTCAGCTGTCTGAGCACTTACGGCTCTGGCCTGGGTGAAAGGCACTGACTGGGAGGATCCCCTGCGAGCCCGGGGGCTCCCTGCAGTGGGACTCGGGATCTCTGTCCCATCGCCTGCAGTTCTGCAGCGCTCGCAGCAGGTGCTGCTGCTGCCACGCCGGGTGTGCCGGCAAACACCGAGTGCGTCCCACTGCATTGCCACGCTGGGACAAGCGGGGGGACAAGCATGCTCTAGGGACCTTATTAAATACGGGTCAAAACCACTTCTCCCCACCCCCAAACGTGTTTAGAATAACACTTTGCTCTTGGGCTGGGAAATACTGCAGCCGAGTCAAAGGAAATGATCAACCAGGAACCTACCTGGAAGTGGCTGATATAAAAATTAACTTTTAAATCTACTAGTGAATGCAGAAAAACCCTGTGGAGGACTTTGGACCTAGGATTTGTTTGGAAACTCACTGCTGGAACTTGAGGCCGTTGCTTTTCTGTGCAGTGACCAGCAGCCATCACCTGAAAACTGCGTAGCCTGTGGATACACCTACTAAGAAGGCCAAGAGCATTGTGGCTTGTGTCATAAACAGTGTGCCCAGGATGACTAGGGCAGTGATCATCCCCCTGTATGCAGCACTGGTGAGGTCACACCTCGAATCTTGTGTTCAGTTTTGGGCCCTTTCCTTGCTGATTTAGGGGAAGGGTCACGTTACAGCCAGGATGAGATTTCTCTCCATGCCTGCTTCTTGGGCCTTGGTAAGACCCAGGAAGGCAGGAAGTCTTGAGGCTCTTGTGCCACAATCTCCTGCTATGGCTCAGTCTGCCACTGTTACCCCATCAACTTGCCACTGTTTAGGAAATTAAAAAAAGTGGATCTTGATTGTGATACAGTTGCCTGGTTAAAGAAAGAAAATAAAAGGGAAAAAGATGAGCTTTGTTAGCTATGGCAGAGAGGGATTATGACAGGCTCACTGGCATGGGAGTGCTGACCATTGGTGTGGAAGTTTCCTCACTGCCTCGTGTTGGCATTAGCAGGTGGGATCTCTGGGAACCTCTTGCTCTGATCTTTGATACTGGGTGGAGTTTGAGAAATAATGAGTATTTGAAAATACTGCAAGAGAGAGAACCTTCTGGTGTCCTTTGGCTAGAGTAACCAGACCATGCAATCTCTGGAGACACTGGCTGTACAGTGGTGCCACACTTCTGTGGAGATATTCCTGTGGCACAGTGGGGAGAAGTCAGAGGTCCTATGACTCCAGGTAGCCTGTGATGCAGGTTTTGAGGAGGTGAGGGAGCACCCACATCTGTACATGACCTCCACAGGTCTGGAAGAAGCTCCAAAAAAGTCTTCCTTGAGTCGGGCAGCCATGAGGGCTGTGGATAAGTGCTCTTCTCCAGAGCAGCGTTGCTCTCCTGAGCCCAAAAACCAGGCCCATCTCCTACCTTGTCCAATTTTTCAGGCCTGTCTTCTTGGCCTCTGCCTCCAGCTCTGCACTGCTGAAACGCCAGCTGCTGCTATCACCCCAAGGTCTGCTCTTGCAGCCAGAGCAGCAAAGCTGCAGGTGTCCAGTTGTGAGGCATCAAACCCATCAGTGTAAGCTGCACCCTGATTGCTGGCCTTGTGCTCAGGCAGAAAGTGCTTGGAGAACTCCATGGAGACAGGTGAAAAATACCAGCAAAAGAATTGTGGATGGCTTAGTGGTTGATGTTAGCTGCAGGAACTTTCTGCTACGTGCCATGGTCATGCCTTATGGACCTGACTGATCCCTGCACACACCTGGCTGAGCAAGTACAGGGGATGCTGCCACACAGTTCCAAGAGTTTCTTTCTCTCGGTAAAACTCTGTATTGAAGCTGCTGGAGCACATTCACCTTGCAATGTGTACCTCTCAGTGTTTACAGTGGGGTTCCTTGCTTTCATACCCATGCCACCACCTTTCCACCATGTAGAGGAGCCTGTAGCTGAGCTGGTTTTCTTCTAACTCAGGCATCCATAGCTGCATGCTTTGTGCTGCCAGAGCACAATCATTTACGTAAGGATTTTTTTTTTGTCTTTCTTGGTCCTTTTTTCTTTTTTTTTGTCCCGGAGGTTCTTGCAGACAGGATGGGTATGAGGGACTTTGTCCTGCCAGGCAGCTAGATAAAGTACTCAGTGATTCAGCATTTATTGCACCCTACACAGATTCCTCTGTTATCATACCAGCAGGAATGTGGGGCTAGAAGGGATCTCCTAGTCATCATCATATTTCCCAGCAATGACAAACAATGAGTCATAAAGTCCCTCTTGTTAATTTATCACAGTCCATCTTAAGTCATTGGGAATTTTCTTGGCAGGTTATTCAAGAACTTCATTTTGACAGAAGGAAACTTGTTTCAGATTTGCAGCCCACATTTTTTTCATAGCCTATTTTTGTCTACTTGTTCTCATGCCAATGCTGTCTTCTAGTTAGTAGCTGTTCTTCCTTCCCATTCTCCAACCTACTCTCTTACATGCCGTTGAAGAGTGTGGCCTCTTCTTCCCAGGATCCCTCGTCTACTCGGAGAAGAGACTGTCTATTTTTAGTTCCCTCTGGCAGCTCATGCCTGCCCTTCTTTGAGTCTGCAGGGAGGCATCGAGGGAGAGCCCTGGTTTTATTGCTACCAGGTCATACCCTTCCCTTGGCAGCCATGTGAGGATGGCTGTATACCCTATTCCCTGCCTCCTGCAGTACAGAAGGCCCAGGATGCTGGGACAGGATCATGCTCACCTTTGAAAAGAGAGAAGAAACACTCACTGGAGTTAGGACATCAGAAGGGCAGGCCAGAAGCAGTCAACATTCCTGTGGGTCATCAGGAAGCTAACATTTTCTCTGCAAGGCTGCAATGGCCCTGGGGTTCCCAGCACCCATCGGGTGCTAGATTTACCACCAGTATTTTAATAATCTCACAGAAGGGCTGTCCATCCATGTTTCCTTTCAACACACCTCCTGCAGTTGCTGAGAGATCCACCTGTGCCTGGTGAGTGTGGAAATCATGAAGAGCTTTTATTTCTTGGAGTTGCCTATGGCTTAGAAAATCTGTAAGGACCTGAGTTCCTGGTACTTCTCAAGGGATTCACAGAAGGGGAAAATGAAAACACACCCTTTGCAGTGTCCTGATGACATGATCCAACATAGGAATAGCATAGATATTTTATTGGAAAAGGTGAATATAATAAGCAAGGCACCCTTCTGGAGTTGTGCACTGGTTTCCACGCAATTACATCTCATATCTAACCCAAATGAGTCGGGTGATATTTCAAACCAAAGAGAACGGCAGGAATAATATTAGCTGATGCAATCGCACCTTGAATTTACAGCAGTGCTAGGCAGATCCATGAACAGTGGGGTACTCTGTACATGATTACAGCAAATTTAAGCCCTTGTTTGAAAGCAGCTGGGTTTTGGTTGGGTATTTTTTAACAGTCCCCAAATAGAGGTGGTGGATAAAGACTTCCTTTCGTCTGACAGGTGAATCTTTCATTGATGGTGAATTACACTTTGGCAAGTATCAGTTCATTTCCTTGCTATTACAGCCTTTTTCATGCCAGTAACAAAAACACATTTAGAGCTCTCCTGCTTCTGCAGTCCATTCGTCACAACCCTCCATGGCAAAGTCTTTTTCCTAGTTCTGCAGATAACTGATAGGAGCATGCTGCAGTCAATGGACGAGCCATGCTCTCCCATCCCTGGAAGCCCAGCATTACTGGGTACCTGCTGTGCCTCAGTATAACACCTTTGGGCTAAATACTCACTGCCTTCTACTGGAAAAAAGCTCCCAGCCCCAGCTGCCTTCAGCCACAGCTGCCTGAGGGCATCTGAATTAAGCCTTTAAAGCAAACAAACCCAACAACAACAAAGTGTATCCAAGGATGACATGGGGTCTAATTTTTTCGAGGAGGAAACTTGGGAGTCAACAGCCTTGTCTTTTCTACTGGCTGTTACACTCATCTCAGAGAGAAAAACCACAGTCTCTTCTGTCTCTCACTGGCACTTGTCATTCAAGTGAACACAAGGCCACCTCCCTGAGCTGCATCAGGGCTTCTTCACTATACATTTGCAAAACTGGCTCTGAGTGTTTCACTAGCAAGGCCTGAGCAAGCAGTTGACCCATCAGAGAACAGGAAAACAAGAGCTGGTGCTCCCAGGTGAGTCCTTTTTAACTTCCTCAAACAGCAGGTTTTGGATGGCAGTGAAAATCCCAAATGTCCTCTTGAAAAAGTGAATGAGAGGCCGGAGGAGGAGTTCAGACAACAGTCTGGAAAATTAACAGGGGAGACCAATGTTTTTGCTGCTATATATGGGTGGTTTGTTCACAATAGCTGGTTTTAGTGAACTGAATAATATTTCTGTGCATGTTCATGCATATATTTGTGTTCTTACATAAAGGAAAAACATCCCACTTTCTCAAGATCATCCCATCATCTAGAAAAATTGGAATTTGACAATCATCAATTAGAAATAGAAAAGAACCCTGCTCCCCACCAGCAAGTATGTAATTTCTACCACTAGGCCAAGATTTTTCTAGATAATGATAGCATTAGAAACAGCCCCACAAGCATGTGTGGTATGTCTGGTAAAGCACTTAAATTAAAAAATCGTCTTGCAGCNTGGGGGGGGGGGGGCACACTCCTGCAAGGAGAGATGACACATCTATGCTGGACACAGCAGGGGCCTATTTATTTTACAGAACTGGGCTATCCACCCCCTGATCCAGACAGTATCAATCTTGCAGCACTAGCAGCAGGAGGTAGAGTAGGTTTTGCACTGACCACCTTCTGTACAGCTGGAAATCCAGGAACAATATAGTTTCCAATATTATTCATGGGATTTCAAGATTGGTGCCAAGCCCTGTGCAGCTAACAGCCGAGCTGCAGAGATTCTGTCTCTCCTTTAACAGGATTATTGTAAAATAATTTCCCTCCATGACCAGTTTAGGCCATTCTAAGGCACAGTCATAAATGAGACATTGACTTCTAAAGATCTTCCTACCCTTAGGGTGGCAGATGAAAGAATGGGTCACAGCTTTGTTCTGCTGCAACATGCCTGGAAGTGTTGAGAGACACACTTTCCTTACAGGGAAATTTCCACTGTCTCCTTGGATTTGCAAATTTGCAACCTACCTGTAGAGTATAAAAGAAATGCTGGGCTGACCAAAACAGATGTAAGAAATTGATTTGCTTGTGCCATTCAAGCAGCAAGAGCTGTTCTGCTGATGTGGGTGTCTGTGGGAAAGAGAACAGTGACTTCCACCTTTAAGATAAACCTTGTGGCTTTTTTTCAGCAACTCAGCAAGCATGCCCAAGCCCAGGGTAACAGAAATACCTTTAATAAACCTGGACATCATCTTTGTAAAAAAAAAGTGATCAGTGTAAGGGAAGTTCATGACACTGTGCTGAAAAGGATGTTGCTCAGACTAATCCAGCTGCTCAAGCAGATTTCTCCTTTAACACTGCCTATGACTTAAGTCCTCAGTATAATACCACTATTTTTATGACTCAGCAGTCAGCAATGGAATAAATTAATTCAGGGGATGTTCCAGATAATGAGGAGTTTGTCCTGCAGCAAAAAAGTCTCCAATGAAGAATAAAATATTAGAGGCCTGGAGTATGCAGCAATTAGCAGATTTTGATAATTGGTGAGAATGGAAATGAGAAAACAAAGGTGAAAAAAAGTGAAATACTTTATGATTGCATTATCTAACAATTAACATTCCTATGCATTGGGATGCATAATATCCCCTGCATATTAAGGCTGCACAGCAGTTCCCATAAAAGTATCTTGGATTCACTTGCTTACAATATTCAGAGTGATGAAGAGTTAAAATGAAAGCAATTCAGGACATTTCCAAGAAGAAGGCTAACAAAAATGCATTTGTCCCACTTCAAGCATGTCTCAATTTTTTGTTTGAGACACTTCCTCACACCATACCAACTGGAAACCTAGCTTTTTATGGGTCTTGACAAAAGCTATCCAAACTGGACCACACTTTACGACTTTGAAAAATCACAGACTGCATAGGTCTGTGGAGGCTTATTAGCACTTACTGGACAAAAAGCCATCCCCAAATCATCCCAGGGAAGTCCTGGCTGAGTATGTTCCATGTCCTTGCAGCTGCTGGAGCACCCATCACCTGGGATGTGCATAGGTGGTGGCCAAGTCCACCCCATGTTGCAGTGGGAGGCTGCACTGAGCTGAGAGCAAAGTGGGGTTTATCTCATTAAGTGGTGACCACCACACTGGCTGTGAAGCAGCATTACAGGAGAAGTGATTGTGAAAGCCAACTGTGGGAGGAGGAGGTAAATCTGTTTGAAGTATCTGCTGTAACTGGGGCTGGAATAGCTGGGGAAGGAAGCAGTGTAAGAGGGAAAGATGATGTGACTGAGGCAGAGGCAGGAAGGGGGGGAGGCTGATTTTCTGAATCAACAGTAAACAGCAGTGAGGACAGAGAGAAGGACTAAGCCACTGAGGACTCAGGGTTTGGGAGCAGCTGTTGGGCAGAAAAGAAGGTGAGGGAGTAGGGAAAAGAGCAGAAGTGAAAAAAAATTGTGATGTCAGGACAAGCCAGGTGACTGGGAGGGGGACAGAGGTAAGGTGTGGGCATGAGTTGAGGTGGAATGCAATTAGTGGAGGAAAGAGTGGGGAGAGGAAAGACCCTAACTTGACAATGGTAGGACAGGGAACAGAGGAGGTAGCAAAGGAGCTGTTTGCTTTCAAGGGTCTGAAAAAAGAATAGGATTGGAGAGAACATGGATGGCAAGAAGCAAAGAGCTCCTGGGTGGTACGTGTTTCCCTCCAGAGTTTGGGACAGAACCAAGGCATCCTTAGATTTTCATCTCATCTGCTCCCAGCAAGTTTCTGAACCAAGAAAGGCAAGTTTCTGGTGCTTCCCCTCCCACTGCCACCCTACCCTTTGTTAGTTGGAGAGGTCACAGTCACCTTAGTTTTCTCTGCCAGTCCCTGGAAGAGGTCTTTGTTGGGGGGCTGTTCCAAGTGGTGAATGTGCATATCAGGGCATCCTAGCTAAGCTGAGTTGGCTTTAAAACAAACTGATCAGGATCCTAAAAAGCAGGACACTCTAGTCTGTGCCAAAATGGCTCTGAAATCAAGCATTCAGAAGTTACAGAAGACTGAAATTAAAACAATGTGCACAAACTTAATTTGGCTTAATTTTGACATGTATGACTTCGTGGAAAAGAGGCCTGGAAGGGACCTCCAGGAGCCATCTGGGGACTCCAGTCCATCTCTTTCTCCCAAGGCAGGAACAATTATTCCTAGACCGTTCTTGACAAATGCTTCTCTAATCTTCTTTTGCGAGACAGACATTAATTATGGGATCCCATATTTTTTAATGGCATCGTGCCTTTGTGCATAAAATATACTGGGACCATGCTGTGAAGGAGACTGGGAACACAGCTGGAGAAAGGACAAACTCATGGTTCAGCTTGTGGACTGCTGCCCTAGAGAACTGTCTGTGCTTCAGAGTTCCTGGGTGGTCATGTAAATCCACATTCTCCCAGGCAGTCATTAATTGTGTTTTCTCCATTTTCTGGATGCACAGTTTGAAAATACTGACTCTGATTTATTTGTCCATGCTTAGTGCCCTGTTTTGATACAGTCTTAGGGCTTTAATTTTACCACCACCACCCAGACTGCCCAGACCTTGTGGCATTGGTTCTCATAGACTGGGAAATAAAACCAAAGTTCTTGTGTGCTGTACTCAGCACTGTCATCTGTCACTCTTCTCCCACTTCTCATCTGACCCTGCCCTGTGCACTCCAACAGCTTCTGTCTCTCTGGACCTTGCTTACTCTGCTGAAAGCATGTCTATGGAACCTCATAGTCAGGAACGTGATTCACAGATCCTCTATTTTTTTTTTTTTAATGGACAAATCTTCTGACTATTTTGTTAAGTTCAGGTTTCTCCACCACCACCTCATCCTCAGAGGTACATGCATTCAGTGCAATTAGTTACACCAATAATTAATCATTACCTCAGGAAAAAATCAGCAAAACGCTCAAGAACCAAGAGCATACAGGACACCAGGAACTACTGTAGCAGATCGCAGGATCATCACAGGAATGCAGAAGTTGGAAGTGACCTCTGGAGATCATCTAGTTCAACCACCTCTTATTCAAGGTGGGTCAGCTACACCTGGTTATCCAGGACCGGGTCCAGTCAGGTTTTGTACACTTCCAGAGATGGAATCATAGACTGGTTTGGGTTGGAAGGAACCTTATAGATCACCTTATTCCAACCCCCCTGCTGTGGAAGGGACACCTCCCACTACACCAACATGCTCAATGCCCCATCCAACCTGGCCTTGAACACTTCCTCCACAACTTCTCTGGGCAACCTCTTTCAGTGCCTCACCACCCTCATAGTAAAGAACTGGATATACAGTAAAGATGACACTCCATGACCTTTCCAGGTCTTTGATAACTCACAGAGTAAAAAGATATTTTCTGGTGTTCAGGTGGAGTTTCATGTTTTAAATAAGTCCTATTGCTTCTTGTCCTGTCAGCAGGCAGTTATCTCCCTCTTCTTCATTCCCTCCCACTAGATATTTATACATATTGATGAGATTCCCCCTAAGCCTTTTGTTCTCTGGGATGAAGACTCCCAGCACTCTGTCTTCCCTCACATGAAATGTGCTGCAGTCCCTTAATCATCTTTGTGGCCTTTGCTGGAGTCACTCTAGTAAGTCCATGTCTTTCCTGTACTGAGAAGGACAGAACTGGGCACAGGACTCCAGGTGTGGCCTCACCAGTGCTGAGTAGAGGGGAAAGATCACTTGCCTTGACCTACTGACAATGCCTTTCCTAATGCAGCTTAGGATGCTGCTGTCTCTCCTTGCTGTGAGGCAACAGAGCTGGCTCATGGCCTCCACAACCCCTCAGGTCCTTCTCTGGAGGTCCCCAGCCTACACAGGTGCATGGGGTTATTCTTTCCCAGGTGCAGGTATTTGCATTTCCCTTTGTTGATCTTCATGTGATTCCTCTCTGATCAATTCCTCGGCCTGTCCAGGTTGCTCTGAAGGGCAGCACACCATCTGGTGTGTCTGCTCCTCCCGGCTTTGTGTAATCTGTAAATTTGCCAAATATGTACTTTGTCATTTCATCCAGCTCATTAATGATGATGTCAGAAAGTATAAGACCTGGTAACAGAATATACCTCTAGTGACTGGCCTCTAGCTGGACTTTGTGGCACTGACCACAACGCTCTGGGTCCATCCATTCAGTCATTTTTTGATCCACCTCACTGCTCACTTCGGTAACTCATACTTTGTCTATGGGGATGTTCTGGGAGACAGTGTCGAACACCTTACTAAAGTCAACGCAGACATCACTGCTCTCCTCACATTCATAAAGACACTCATTGTGCTGTGGAAGGCTGTTGGATTGATTAGGTCTGATTTCCCCTTTGTAAACCCATGCTGACCACATTTGATCACCTCCTTGTTCTTAGTGTGTATGGAAATGGCCTCCATTATTTCTTGCTCCATTGCCTTATCAGAGATTGAGGTGAGGCTGGCCAGACTCTAATTTCCCAGATCCTCCTTCTGGTCCTTGTTAACAATAGGAGTGGCTTTTGGCTTTCTTTCAGGCCTCGGGAACCTCTCCTGGTCAGTGTGATCTTTCAAAGAGTGGCCTTTCGATTACATTATCCAGGTTCCTGAGCACTTTTGGCCCCCTTGCTCAGGTGGCCTGAGATTGCTGAGGTACACTGTCACCAGTAAGGCTTCCTCCTGGGCCACCTACTCCTGCATCCACCTTTTGTGCATTTCCTTTTTATGTGAGCGTTTAGTCATGACGTCTTTGCTCATCCACACATGCCTCCTGCCACTTTTGCTTGATTTTCTTGTCAGGATGAATCACTCTTGAGTTTTGAGGAGATTGAACAGCTCAAACTTTGGTTTCTAGTACAAGACCTTGATCCTTACTGTGGCCAGAGCAAGGTGTTTTAGAACATTTTATAAATGTTCCCATATGCCCACACTTAGAGAGTGATTTGAATTCAAACAGCATGTTTCATACCCTTTACCAAAACAAGGGATCAGTGTTACCCAGGTTCTTGCCCATCAGTTATATCCTGCATCTCTGACTTTCAGAGTCCAGTTAGAAATGCAACTGTCTTCCTGTCACCTCGTGGGAGTCTTCTTACTCCAGAGGCCATTTACCAGGCAGGTCTTTCTAGAGTCCTTCCATGGGTGTGGAGAAGTGACAGGCTCCTCTAGGGTAAGTTTGAAAGCAACCACACTTGAGAATTAGAATAATCTCCTGGAGAAGTGTCTCACCTTCCAGTGACTAAAACAAACTTCTATTTTAAGTGCCTGAAATATACAATAACTGCTTAATTTAAAAATACTCCCTTCTACTGCTTTTGAAAGTGCCGCCTTTCCTGTTAATTGCGTTGTGCCCTTGTTCCCATGCTATGAGGCAAAGAGAATATCCTTTTGAACTCAGAATGGCATCATCAGCTTGATATGGCTTAAATCCAGCCCAATTAAAAATACATAAATGTGGCACTTCCCTTAAGTCAGATATCCTGAAATGACTCCTTTATAAAAAGGCGTTGTTAATTCTGCCAGGCCTTTTCTGCTTGCAGACCCTTTCCTTAGGGGTCATTTGTAGTGTCTCCTGCTCCAATCACGCTAACCTGGTTTAAGCTCGCCCATTTCCTTTCTGTGTCCTTACATGCTTGCTCATTGTTGCCTGTTGAGTTCAGCCTTGCTCACGCTGCTGGCTTGCAGCCTCTGCAGGGTCTGAGAGGAGTGCTCATCCAAGTCTTGCAGAACAGCATGTGAGCAATAGCGGCTGGGCTCGATCAGGAGATAAGATTTGCTGACCATTAGCAAAACAATGGACTGTACGCTCAGTGCTGCTAAATACACAAAATAAACAGGGAGAGGAAAAAAATAGGTTCCTCGTAACAATCACAGTCACAAAATGTTCAGGAGGAAATGAGATTCTGGAAAAGATTNTTTTTTTTTTTTTAAAGGAATGCAATTGTTTCCATTGATTTCTAGGGCTTTTTGGTGCTTTCATGCTACTGGTTTCTTGTTTCCAACCAGTTAGATCTTGCTGCCTGATCCTGAATCCTGCCTTTTAGAAAGGCTTTTGAATTATGTCTAATAGGCTGAAGCAAAAGCAACATGGGTTGTTAGCCTGATCAAATTAGGAGGTGTGCAGAGTGTAAAAGATTTTATGATGTCAAGCAGTCTACAGGGAATTAGGGGAAAGCAGCATGTTTTATGGGAAACACCCAGGACTCGTGTTTTAAAGACACAGCAAAGTCTTCTCTGTTCTGATTCCTGTGCTTACTTTAAAGTTTTGTGTTTGCAGACCCTGTAGCCTGTCCACATATTTGCTAACTTTTTATATTTGGTAGCTCAGTTTCAGTGCCATGTTTTCCCAGATGTTTTAGAGATTTGAGAGAGAGCTCTCCTTTTAAAAACAGCTGTCTCTCCATCTCAGGGCAAGGACAGCTGTCAACACCAGATGTACAATGCAAGATGCAGCAACAATTAGTAACCATTTGCCAGCCAAAGATGAAGGAAGTAGTGTGCGGTGGTGATTAGTGAGCAGCCGGGGACAGGGATCATTAAATCAATTAGAGTGCTTGGCAAAAACTCAATGAAGTAAATGAAAATACTGTTACATTTTGGGCCACTTCATAATTAGCTGTGCATTTTCTCCCAGGTTTTGAAGAGAATCACTACTTTTAATTTAGGGCTGCAAGCTAGAGACCCTGGTTCATAGGTGAGACATAGAACAGTGAGAGGTCTCTGCAGTAGCTGATGTACGTAGAACGACCAAGGTTTGATGGCTCTATTCAGCCATTTTGCTATGTGTTGGCTATTGCAGAGCAATAATTTCTCTCTGCAGACATACTATAGAATAGTTTGCCTTGTGGATATCAAGAATGGCTCTAACCCACCAAGCACTATTGTCCTTTTTCTCCCTCGCAGAGCTGGCTGTCCTGGGGAGACCTGTACCCATGCAGTTATTTTCAGCCAGGGTAAAAACAGCTGCAACAGCAAGAGCTGGATGAGCATTTCACTGCAGTTAAGGATGGTAATTTTGTTCTGCAGGGAGCCCTTCCATCAAGGACAGCATCCCAGGCAGGCTTCACCAGGCGTGTTGCTGCTTTCTTTGCTTCTTTGGTGATGCAGACATCTATTCTCAACAGCCTTTTCTCCTGTTGACACCTTGTACCATGTGCAATGCTTTCTTTCCAGAAACTATTTCAATAGGAACTAGCGAATCCTCTTCCTGCGTTTGTGAGAAGGCACAATAAACCTCATCACCCTGGTGCAACATCCCCTAGCTGTCTGAAGGAGGAAGTGGAGGAAAATCTCCTTTGTTGGCTGTTGTGCCTGGCTCCCTGTACAACTTCTAGGTCACTGTGATGACTTGGAAAGACAGCCTGGCTCTTCTCCCCTGCACATTTCCCTCCCATACATCTACCAAGATCCAGCTAAAGAGTAGTCCTAATTGTGGGGCTGTAGTTAGGGCTGTCTATCCCTCCAAGATTTTCTCAAAAGAACTGAAGGCTTCAGGAATCAGACTGGCTTTAACTTTGTTTGCTTTGAAGGTCTCCTCAACAGGCAGTTTGGAAGTTGATTGGGGAAGCAGGGAAATTGCGAGCATGGGACATTCACGGGGCCTTCCACCAACACTGTAGTACAGACAGAGCAAATGGATGTCAGTCTTGGGCCGCTTGACTGAATCTGATGTGAGTGAGATGATACACACAGAAAAGACCAAAATTTTTTCTACATTTGAACCCTTTCAGATTCCTGAGGAAATTGGCACAGATTTTGCTTTCCAGAAAGCAAGAATCTGGAAGACTTGTCAAAAGCTCATTAGACTGATAGAGCTTCTCTGGCTCTGGACACTGTTGTTTTCCAGGGTTATCTATGAAGACAGTGTGGCCAGACAAATGCTGGGGCAAAGGCAACTGTCCAATTGAACAAGATGTTCTCCTGGCATGATGGGAAACCTGATGCTTTGTCAAGGACCAGTCGATAAAACCAGTCTTAAACCCATGCATAACGTGCCAAGGGAGAACTTAATTCCACAGAAGGATGCATTTGCCTGTTTACTGAGTCACTGACATTTTCCACATGTTGCAATATTGCCATGAACTTGTATTTGGTGTATTAGTTCATTCGACTCCACTACAAATTTGGAATACAGAAGTTGTCTGTAGCTTCTTTTACATTGAACTGTTTTGGACCACTCAGCTTTATCGGTTATGGCAAACTTACCTGGAGCCTTGCAAGACCTAGGAGCACCCACGCATATCCAGATCAGTGAAACATCAGCTGTCTTGTGAAGCAATTGTTGGTGATGACATATTTTGTGACAGGAAGTGATTGCAAAATTGTGGGTTCTCAGATTAAAAACTTGTGTGCTGCTCAGAAACATGAATGCAACTGATATATTCTAAACATAGATTCCTTTGGGTTTTGTTCTGGGACAAAAATCAAAACCACTTTTCAGGATTTATTGTTTAATCATTAACGCCTGGGCAGTCGGTAAATTTGTTACAGTTACAATCTCTGATTTTCCACTGGAAAAAAAATAGCAAAGTTAAAGTTCAACCATAACTACTGAGTTTGCCCATGCCAATCAAACAAGACACAAGCCATTACAATGTCTCACTAAATTGTTCGCTGGATAATTGCCTGGCAATATTAAGGAGTTAGATACAAGACTGGTAGATCCATGAATATATAATTTCGATTCTCTAGCATAGCAAGGCTCAAAACAGCCTTGAATGATTGAATCCTCATCAGACTAGCAGAGGTAGCCCTCTCACCATGCTTTTTGGTGGAATGACCCAGCAAGAACTGCAAGGCAAGCAAACAGAAAATTTTCCTGCTGATCACTTGAAAAGGAAGCAATGGAGAAAGAAAAAAGCAGGAGCTCTCTGTGCAGGAACATGTCTACTGGTTCCTGTTGGGGCAGGCCTATTCGGTGTCTGATAAGAATGATGGCAGTTTATTGATTATATATGAAATGCAAACAGACAAATGAAAACCCCTAAACAAGCAAACAAAACCCCTCCTCTACTCTTCTCCTGAGCTCCTTAGAGCTTTGTTCTACCTAGAAGTTGTACCAAGTTTCCAATTCACTGCCACCTTATGGCATTTCAGAGAGATAACACCTCAGTAATTTCGCTCAGAGACTTCATGTATTCAGGCAACCTCTTTGGGACATTGCACATTACAGAAACACAGCAGCTGAAAAACTGCCCCGTGCATCCAATTAATATTGGAACAATATTAATGCTTGAGATGCTGGATTATAATAGCCTGTGAAAACTGATCATTAAAACGTCAATTCTATTTATATTTGCAGATTCTAAAGGGAGGTCATTTCATCAGCCAAGGGGCCAAAAATAAATATGGACTTTGCAATGTTGTCAAAAGAGAATCTTTCGTCTAAAAAAGCAACTCGCTCACTCATGACTCTCACAAATGGTTTTAATTGTCAGTCCATTTTTGAAATTGAGGATGAAAGCTTAATAGATGCCCTTATTGTGTGTTTAGGGTTTTTCTGAGAGTAGTCTGTGCTAAAGAAAGAATCTATGAAAAGACTAGCAGAAATTGGAGGTGCTTTATACTTTTCCACCTCCTCAAATACATCACAATTTTCCTTTAAAACACACTTGTGGTTTCCTGGTGGATGAGAAGATGCTGTGACTTGAATGGACAGGCTTTGGAGACTCGGTTGCTTAATTATGACTTAGAAATATGTGCAAGATTGCCAAATATAAAATACTGCAGCTGGGATTTTTGTAATATGCATTCCCCCTGTGGATGGATAGGCTTGGTATTCAGAAAAGTGTTATTAGTAGCAACCAAGTTGTGGTTTTGATACAGATTTGGTATTGAAGAGGAAATGGTGATTTTAGAGAATGGCTATACCAGATAAAGGAGGACAAGCACAAAGTTATTTTCATGAAGTAGCTTGTTCTCTGTCAGTGAATGAAGTTGATTTCCCATTTTTTCCATCAGGTTGTAGACTCATTACAAAGCTTTAAGGGACATTTTTCAAATGGGCACCATCAGTATAAATTATGCATCGGTCTGATTGTTACTTACCACTATCATGAGTAACAGCAAATGCTGAAAAGCAAAGAGCTCACCCTCCCCTAGACTGCCAACTTTTTCAAGAAACAAAGCTTGGCTGCTTCTCCTAAGTCAGTTCTCCTGTTTATGTACTCATTTAAAAGAACTTTGTCAGAAAATAAGAAAATGTGATTTGTGTTAGCGTTTTCATGCCCAAAGCCAGAAAAAATAATGACTGGAATGCCTGGTGGTACATTTCAGGTAGAAGAGAGCTGGGCCACTGCCTGGTGGCATATTTACTTTGTCATTTTATATAAGAACGCTCTTCAGAGAGCTAACCCAATCTGTAACCCTAATTTTTGACAACGGCTCTGCCAAACAAGAGAGAAAATGTCATTTTCCCATTGTTGGCAGCTCATTGAAGCTGCATCTAAGCAACATTTGACACAGTGGTGTCTCAGAGGGGGGTGGAGCAATGAGTACAGCAGGGTGGCTTGAGGTGGCTGCAGTACCACGCCTATGCTGCGACTTCAGTGGCTCTTTTAGCCCTCGCTAGGGCACACCACTCTCACCTGTCAGGTTCCCAGCTGTACAGAGCTGCACAGGTAGATCCTGAAGAATCAAACCTTACACAGTCCCATGACCTTTGTAGTAGGTAAAACCATTCATCATTTATCAGGCAGGAAAAAAGGCTTCCAACAAGCTGAGCACCCTGGGGTGAGCAGAGTGCTGAACAGGACCGTTTTGAGAGACTGGGTTTGTTTTTTGCTTTGGAAAACAGCTCTTGTAAAGGATAAATTTTAGCTGCCTTTGGCCAGGTCTTTGTTTGGTCACATAGCACTGGTGTTCAGAACAGGGCTGGAAAAAAAGTAAACCTGGCAATATTTTGATGCCTTGAAAAGAAAACAGCAGCTCTTAGTCTCTAACAGTGGGAAAATATGTTTCTGCTAGTCCGAGTTATTTTGTTTGTGGTATAAACCATTCTGGCAAGAGCACTTCTGTTTTTTAATGGCATAAGCAAGCAGTGTTCAGTTTTTGCTGATGTCTGCCGAGTAATTTCACTGAGGTCACAGCAGGCAGCAGTGCTCCAGTGCTGGCTTTGCCAGGGCTGGGAGCCGCTGCCCTCAGGGATGCTCCAGAGCCCTGAAGAAGGACAAGTTCTTCCAGAACAGTGCCTGGAACTCTGGCTAGGGTCAAGCTCAATATACCTATGGTGGCAGTGGCACCTAACTGTGAGGGTGTTTAGTGGCTCAGTACAAACTGTGTTTCCTGTGAGGAAGCCTTGCTGTTAACAGCTGAATTGGGAGGAATTTCTAGGAGAGCCTTGATCTTCTTTCCCCTGCTTGGCCCAGTTTGTGCAGAATGGGTTCACCATTGCTTCATGAACCGCATCCACGACTGCTCCTGTCTCCGGCCAGAAAGTTGGAGAGGGACTGTTTACAAGACCTTGCCGTGACCAGGCAAAGGGGAATGGCTTCAAACTGAAAGAGGGTAGGGTTAGATTAGGTATTAGGAAGAAATTCTTTACCATGAGGGTAGTGAGACACTGGAGCAGGCTACCTGCAGAAGTTGTGGATGGCCCATCCCTGGATATGTTCAAGGCCAGGCTGGATGGGCTTGGAGCAACCTGGTGTAGTGGAAGGTGTCCCTGCCCGTAGCAGGGCCGTGGGAACTGAAGGGTCTTTGAGATCCGTTCCACCGCAAACCATTCTATGATTCTATGACAGCCCTGCGCGCGTCAGCGCCATTTCCTTCACGGCTCACTGAAGCAGAACCGCAACACCTCTGCGCCTGACGGGTTTTAGGCACAAGCCCCACAATTTCGTGTTTCATTCCGCGCTGCCCCAAGCGCGCTCCCGGGGGGATGAGCCGCGGGGGCGCGCCTGAGGGGCGGTGCCCGGCCTCACTGCGCATGCGCACTGCCCTCCCTCGGCCCCCACAGAGGTGAACAGCCGTGCCCCGTCGGGAGCGGGCGCGCCCGTGGCCCCGCGCCTCGCGATTGGTCCCCTGCAGGCAGCCTCATCGCCGCCAGCCAATCGCAGCTCGCGGCCGCTCTCCGCCTCGGGCTGCGGCTTGAAGGCGTCCCAGGGCTGGGTGACGGAGGCAGCGCGCCCCCTGATTGGCTCTCCCTCCTCGGCTCCACTCGGGTTGGCCCAGCGATGGCCGGAAGGGAGCCCTCCTTCCCATTGGCCGCCCGCCCGCGCTGCTAGGGCGGCGGCGGCGTGCTCCGATTGGGTCTCAGCTTCACTTCGGGGAGAATCGGTCGCGCCCGCGGTGGTTCCGTGATTGGTTCCGGCCGGTTACAGGCATTCCTCTAACGGCCTCAGGATTGGCCCCGAGAAGGCTCGGGCGTTTCCGTAACGGCCTCGGGCCTCGGGCTCGCGGGCGCGCCGGGTTCTTCGGCCGGGTATTCACAAACGGCGCTTACGGCTGCTCCGCAGCGTGGGGCGGCGGCGGGCACAGGCGGCTGCGCGGCTTTGGCGCACGCACAGAGCGCAGCGGCGGGAGCCCGGCACGCAGCGGAGGGAGCAGCGGGGACAAAGGGACTGATCGGCAGGAACGGGGAGGGGGGCCTGGCGGGAGACTTCAGCCGGGCGGACGAGTCCTATGTGCCTTGGCCGCCTGGGGAAGCAGCAGCAAAAGCAGCAACCGCCGCCAGCGCTCTGAAGCCGGGCTGAGGAGGAGCAGGGAAGCCGCCGCCGTCGTCATGGCTCGTGCCGTCGCCGCCGGCCGCCGCCCGCAGTGCAGCGTGNCGGCCGCACCGCCGGAGCCGCCGCCGCCGCCTCAGCGCCGCACTGAGCAGCAGCAGCGTCAGCGAGCAGCGAGGCCGCCCGGCCGCCTCACCCCCCTCCGCGCGCCGCGGATTCCGCCGCCACCACCGGATCCTATTGCGACTCGTTGCCGCATCGCCTCCGCTCGGTGGTGCCCCGAGATCCCTCCGCCGGGGAAAAAATAGTCCCGTTGCCTGCCGCCTCCCTCAGAGGCGGGGGAGAAGGAGAGGAACGGGGCGGGGGGCAGGAAGAGAAGGGAGGAAA
>VZTR01023616.1:99085-112222 GCA_013400775.1 Chaetops frenatus | reverse complement strand
GCAGCTGAGCGAGCGAGGGAGCGGCAGGCGGGCCCGCCGGGGCGAGGCGGAGGGCGAAGGCAGGAAGAGGAGAGAGGTGATCGCCGTTGGGGCAGAGCGGGAGAGACCATGTCCGGGCGGCCCAGGACCACCTCCTTCGCGGAGAGCTGCAAGCCGGTGCAGCAGCCCTCGGCCTTCGGCAGCATGAAAGTCAGCCGTGAGTATCCTGCCCCCCTCGGGTGGGGGGGTGAGGGCCGGGGAGGCTGCCCCCGCCCTTCGCCCAGGCGGGGAGCGGCGAAGGGAGCCCGGCCCCAGCCCCGGCCTCAGCAGCTCCTTTCTCTCCCCTTCCCCCCCCCATTAACCTTGCATAGGCGCACGCCGCCGCTCCATTCGGGGCCTGCTGGACGGAAAATCCCGGTGGGTTTGTCCTCGTCTTTAGCTCCTGGTCGCTGCCAGCGGCCTCTGGCTCATTAAAAAGCCATTTTCCCCCTCTTTGTGAAACGGTTTGGGAGCTCCGTAGCCTGTATTTCCTTTTCATTTCCCCCCCCCTCCTCCCCTCGAAAGGAGGAAACGAATTGCGGGCACACAGGTATGACCGTGACATTCACGTTCATTATGTGTTTTTTCGAGTTTTTTTTAAGCACTCCTGGCTGTGAAGGGGAGCGAGCATGGAAGGTTTTTCCATGCACCCGTAGATCGGGTGTGAGCACCTTTTAGTCCAGCCCATTAAAAAAAAAAAAAAAAAAAAGGAGGGGGAGGGGAGCTTAAAAAAGGTGTCTCTAATATTCTCCAGGCTCTGGTAAAATGATCAGAAGGCATAAGAAAATGCGTATTTTGAAATAACTGCTCTCTGGGCTCACATGGCATTCCTTTTCCAATTTTCTGATCAGAGGAATATTTTTAAGAATGAGGCCTGTGCTTTATTCTACACAGGCATGTTAGAAATGCCCATAACTGTGTGCCCATTTTTCATATTCTGTCTGTTGGGGTTAGCTGGTTTGTGTGAATTAAAAATATGAATTAAACCTGAACAGATATACAGTGCTGATACAAAAAGGCCCAGTTCTGAGTTGCTATTGATCAGCTATGTGTTTATCATATGGAATTTCTTTACTCCTGATTTGAATATCTTCACATTAAGAACTGAATTGTTCTTCCAGATTTGTATGAACAGTGTAGTTTCTAGAGATACTTTATTTTTTTCTTACGGAAATGCAGGAGGACATATTTATGGGACCAAGAATGCTCAATATGCATTCCCATTTGATTGATCTATTTGATATTAGTGTTAAGCCACACCTGACATGGCTCTGTGGTTGCATGCCTGCATCCATCGCAGGGATTTGTATGTTTCATGTCAAAGCGCTGGGAGATTGTGAGCTTTTTGACAGATGAGAAATTTTAATGCTTATTTTCACACCGAAATGTCTTCCGCTGCGGTTGAGGTCTTGAAGAGAGCATTTGGCTCAGGGGCTGTATCCACCTTGTGTCTGCATGATCAGGGTGCCAGCAGCACTCCAGAAACCGGGTGCAGTTAACCCATATCAGCAGTATGACAGCATAAGTTTGATAAGGTCCAGCGTTAGTATTTATTAAGGATTATTGATCTGTATGGAGGAGAACTGTGGGTGACTCCATTTTAATTTACTGGCTTACTTTGTGTGCCTGTGGAATGGAAAGCAGGTCTTGTTGATCAGTATTTCTGCAGGTGGCTGTCTAAACCAAGCGAGACCTCAACCTGTCATACTCAGCAACTAAATTTGTCTTATTCAGGCTCTACGGCTTGATTCTTGAAAGGTCGTTGATGCTCCTTTCCCGTTTATTTGAGGTCAAAGACTAGACAGATGCTTGCCTGTGAAGAGGGTGCTAACTGATGCAGACTAACAAGTTTGCAAATATGATTCAATCCCAAGTGTATAACACTGAGGGAGAAACAAAGGCCGTAACATAAAGCGCATGCACTTGTGATAACCCCCCCAGTCGCTCTAGTCATGTGCTCCTGGTCCTTCTGCTGTCTGGAAAAAAATGTCAGAACAAAGCAAGAGAACCACATTCAAGGATTCTGTGGGAAGTGCAGTTTCTATTTTTGGTTAATCCAGCCATGTAAGACAGCCTGAGAAGTCAACTTTTTTTTTCTTTGCTTTTTGAGTGAAAAAAATTCCAGGTTGTGAAAAAAGGTTTTATTTTTCTGGTTAGCAGAGTCTTGGTAGCATCTTATCACATGATGTAGCAAGCTGTGCATTGCCAGTGTGGAGGGCTTTTTGTGGTGAACAGAGTTTGGTCGGCGCTTTTATTTAGATATGTATTTATAGGCTGATACTTAGTTACGTTCTGAGTCAGTTTGAGTTAAAGCTGGTACAAAAGAGTCCTTGTGAGGAAGGTGAAAATAGATGGATTGGTGTTTCGGAGTGTCTAGGACATCTTTAGTGCCTCTGTCTTGGTGCAGGTCTTTGGGGGAAACAAAACCTGGCCTGTTTGATGTCAGCCTTTTTGCTGTCATTTGTAAGGAGGGGTGAAATCAAATGATGAAGTCGCTCTTGCTCTGATGTCTCTGCAGCTATTGCTTCTCTTGGCTGAGTATTGTAACAGTTACCTACGAAGGCTAGATCCAAGGGGTAAGAAAAGGATTAATAAAATCCTAGAGGAGGGTTCATAGTTCCTTGTGTTTCCTGAGAGGAGCAGAACTAGAACCGTACTGTGATTGCCCTTCTTCCCAAGGTGTTTGGGGAAGAAAGAGTGAGCAAGGATTTTTCATGTCTTTGCTGTGCAGTTTTTTAGATTGAATTTATGATACTTTGTTCTCAGAAGTTGGAAACGGAATGAAGCATTAATGGAAGGATGGGAGATTACCAACAGCTGCTTCTCCTTTGGCTGTTGGGAAGGATGACTTCTCATGCATGCTGTTCTCATCGCTCTGTCAGGGATGTTACAAGGGTTTTAACATCTTGGCCACAGTAGGAACCCTGTGGCCTTTGTGTATCTCTTTCAAGTCATACATCTATCTTCTGAAATCTGACTATTTTTATTAGTCTGTTTATATTTTGGTGGTTGTAAAATCAGTCAACCACATGGATTTCTACATTGAAACAGTTCTCAAATAAGGTATTCTTTGTTCAGGTCTGTATTGCTGGGTTTTTAAGCTTTCCCTGAACAAAAAGAAAAGTGTGAGTACTCCTTGTGTTGAGCCTGTCCCTCAAAAGGAGGGAGCTAAGCTTCCAGTTTTCCACTTGCTGATACTATCAACCTGCTCATTATAGTATGAGAAGAGATAGGAGCTTGAAGCTTTCTTTTGTTCTTCACCTAGTTGCTCTTGCATTGCTTACAGTGGTACCTTGTTTTTCAAATGGGACAAAAATAATGCTGAAATATAAAGGGTAGTCATGCAACACATGACCAAAAATATCAGTATAAAAATAGAAGTCTCAAAGTTTGCAGTTTGAGAGTTTTCATCTAATGACTGTAAGATTGATTTTTTTTTTCCCTTCTCTGAGCTTCTGGGAAGTAAGTGTTTCAAGTAACACCAAGTCCTTGCACACAGCAGTACTTATTGCAACTGTAGCCAATTGTCTTGATGGTTTGCAGTAAATAATGTCTTGGCTAACACTTGCCATGAAGAGTTTTTTTGCTCCGTGTGTGTTATGGGTCTGTAACTGGTTATGCAGAAATTGTCAGCTTGGAGGGTGAGGAAGACAATTTTACTTGCTTTAGCTAATTCTGATGTTGAACACATATTCTTGGTTGCAAAATCTAAAGGACAATCTTGTAATAATTCATTCTGGACTCTGTGGAAGAATGTTACAGTGGTGCCAAACTTAGGGTTTGTTAAAGTTTTCTTCTTAGATTCACTGCGTTTTTTCTGTATTGTAAAATCTGCTGAAAGCACAATAGCTTGGTAAGCCTATATTGCTGTGTATTGTTCATACAGAGCGTGATGGCTCTTTAAAAGTGGTTCACGAAGGAATAAAGTGAGTTTGTTGCTCTTTTAGTAGCTGTTCCGCAAGCCACTACATAAAAGTGACTCTTTTGTAGGTAGCAGTGGTGTCTAGGTGACGGTTTAGTTGGTGCTTTGTGGTGTCCAGGTAGGTGTGTGGGAAGAGCCTTGGAAAAGAGCACCCTGGGCACCTTCAGCGAGACGGAATGAGTGGGGCTGTTGAAACTGGCAAAACGATTGAGATAATACCACCTGGTGTTTCTCAACCCAGTTAGGGTAGGGCCCTCTCTATTGCTTTGATAGCAGTTTCTGCCTAATTGGTTTTTGAAACTGAAAGCCGCCCATCCTGCTCTCCTTGCTGGAGAGAGGAAAATCACTCCCTTCCAGAAGCCTGCTGAGCGTTATGTGTCTGGCTGCCGCTCATCCTAGCCCTGTCCAGCTCTCTGACTGCTGCTGGGTGAGCAGCTTTCCTCATTCCTAGATTGGAAAAAAAATGCACTAAGGGGGTCAGCTAATGAACATGTGTGCCTGAGTGAGAAGTGTTTCATGTTACAGTGCCCCAAAGTTGTGCCTTGCAGTCTGAAAAGGAATAGAACTGTCTGCTGTGCTTAATTCTAACACTGACAGACTCTTTCCTCTTTATTCATACCATTCAGTAGTTGAGCATTCAGTTTCTGTTCTGAACATTTCCTCTTCCCTACACTGCTTCTTGGAGGTGATCCTCTCTTGTTTTAGCCCTTCTGTATTTACTAGCAGTACTGGAATTATCTTGTTCACCTGTTTACACAGCTAGGGCTTAAGGTTCCTTGCCTGTATGCGTCCTGGCTCTGAAGTTGTTGTATCACTTCATCTGTTAGCTTCACAGGGCCTTGTATGTATCATAAAGCAGTGGCAGGGAGATGAGAAAAGCTGAAGACCACCCCACAGCCTGAAGAGTTCTCCCTCTACTGCCCCAAGAGTATTTAATTTTCATGTATTCTATTCTTGAAAGGCTGTTTTAGATAGAATATAAAGGACTTTTCCAATACTAGTGTTCAGTTTACTCATCACAGATCTTCACAATGATTTGAGTCTGTGGAATATTGGCTGTTGCTGTTCCCTCACCCCATGTGCTCTCTTGAACTGGATAGGTGAAGAAGATTCTGAAAGCCTACAGAGTATCTGTGTGCTAAAAGCCTGCAGTTAAAGCTTTGTGCTGCAATCAGCTGTAGCATTTTCTGAAATGAATTAATGCTAAACCCCTTGGTTATTTGAAAACAGTAGCTAAACTGTGCAAGGTGCTTGGAGAACGCTTGAAGCCTCTTGGTTCAATCTACTGGAGTATTTTTGTTTTAAATGACTGAGTCCCATTTTAAATTGAAAAGTCTGTTACCTCTGAATTTCCAGAAGTTTCTGTAGACAATTTAAAACTTGAATATTTTTCTGGAGTTCTCTCCCTTTTGATTTTGTTTAAAAAAAAAAACCAAAAAAACTTTACTCTGAGGACTTTTAGTCACCCATAGCTAGTGTGGGAAGTGCTAAAGTGGCTGTCTCCTGCAGCAGCGATATGGCTGGTGGAGTTACTTGGCTGCTTTCTGAATTTAATGAGCATCAGCCTGGAGCAGCCTTGAAAGACAAACAAAACTTATAAAGTCAAGCAGCTAGGGATAGGAGATTATTGAAAGTTTGAATGCCTTACAGAATACTCAGATGAAATCCAAAAATTTGTCTTTTCAGAACTTTCAGAAAGCTGCACAAATAGGTGCTCTTTTATTTATGTGTGTTGAAAGTAAATTACAACGCTTATGATGTTACAAGAAAAGGTACTCTTTCAGCCATAAAGGCTCAAAAACCATGGTGTGGTGTGCAGGTCTGACCCCTCTCTTCAGATGCAAAACCAGAAACCTTCTTGTCACTTCTCATCCCATAGAGATTGTTTCCAAAGCGCTGCATACTGCCACTGGGGGAGGTGGAAATTTGGAGGTGTAACGGTCCATGCCACTTTATATTTTTTAAAATTGATTTAAAATGTAGCTGCTTGAGTGCACTGTAGCAGTCTGATTAGGGTGAGAAAGTTGTGAGATGTGGTAGCAAGATGCAGATCTGTGAGAAATGGCTACAACATCATAGTCATGTTCAGACAACTGTTCCTAGTCAGTGCTGCTGTAACTCATTAAACAGAAGCCTACAATGAATGAAGCTTGTGCAGACTGTATTTGGATAACAACGATTTGCTTTTGCTACCTCTTCAAAATCCCTCCTGCCCCCATAGGTAGTGGCTTACCTTGGAGAGAGGATCATTATCTAGGTGTTGTCCATGAAAATGGTGCATGTTTGACTTAATCCTATATCCTATAGGTATTGGTGTGTGATGTGGGCAGTAGGAGAGGTGAGATGATGGTATTTCAACAGAAATCAATGTTGGAGCCTTTTCTGAAAGCAGTCCTGTATCACTCTCTGAGAACTGTCAGAAATGTGGATGCCCAGAAGTCATACTGCTGTGCCTCTAAAAGAAGTGGACAGTGATTTTTCTTGTATGTTCGGTGCTATCAAAGAATCTTTTCATTAGGTGCTCTTGCCACAGATGACTTGTCTGTTGTTCAGAAAAGGAAATAAAGCAAAGCAGTTCACTCTGTACTTTTATCTCTTGCAGACGGGAAGTAGATCTAAGCATTTAAGGCAATTTGTGTTCTCACCTAGTCTGTCTTATAATGGAAGAAAGAAAAGTGGAAAGATAGCTTGTCAATGTCAAGAACCCAAGGCTTTTTTTTTAAATTTTTTTTTTTAAACAAAAGCCGTACAGCAACAGCTTCTTCTGAAGGGATGACTCCAGTCCTTGCCAGGAGTTTTGCTGTGTCTCTGTAGCAGGGACTGTGTTTTCTGGCTTGGCCTCATCAGTTGAGGGAAGGGCTGTTAACTGTGTATCAGTGCCAGTGCTTCCTGCACAGGTGAAAGTGGGCTGCCAGTTACCTTCCTGGTCGATTAATTTCTAGATAATTTCCAGGGTCTCTGTGTGGGTGATATGGGGTCAGGTTACCTGAAGGATTAATGCTATGGGGCTGCAGTTGGCCTTGGTGCCTGCCATTGGAAATTCACTTTAGCTTGCACAGAAGTGAGAACACACAGCTAAGAAAAATACAGCTTTATAGCTTTGTAATAAGTCTGAATAGGGCTGAATGTCTCTTTCTTTGAAGGTTATAATGACTAATGTAGCATTGGTGAAAGTATTTTTGTGTCTGAAAAATGTCTCTTAAACTTGGTATAGCACAAAAATATGTAGTGGCATAGTTACATTGCTTGACGTGTCTTTTCAGTCAATTGGACCGAGTTGGAGAAACATTTTAGTAGTACAAGTGCCTGATAGTAGATGATCATAATACGAGACCTGCTGATCAAAAGGGAAAGGGACAATATTTTTCATTAATGCCACTGGATAAGCAATGCTGTCGAGGGTGTATAGGACTTAGAAATACTGGTCCTGCACTGTGCTGTTGTATGTGCATGAGGATACATGTGAGTGCAGCTGCAAAAATTGCTGGTCTTTTGGGTGAGAGCACTTTGAAAGAGAAAAGTTGGGTGTTGGCTCTGAGGTTATAACCAGAAGGGAAGCAGCAGCTGAATTTTTCCAACCGAGGCAGACTTCTTACAGCCACATCATCCCTTTTGACTTTTTTAGTAGGAATATAGTTCTTGTCAGATACAAGGCCTGTAGTTCAGTGTCATATCTTTTGCCAGGAATGCAGGCAATTGTTTAATTTTTAGATAGGCCAAGAATATGTTTTGCAGAAAGATAAACTGTGACTGTTGCTGCAGAGAAGAATTTGATTTTTCTTGCTGTGTAGAAAGAGAAGAACTATTTAGTCACAGTTGATAGTGCCAATCTGATTTTTTGATTCACACCCTCCTGTAAACATTTACATAGAGCATACAATGGTACCCCATCTCATCTGCTTAGTTGTTTTAAGTATCTATTTAAAAAGTAGCACAATTAATTGACCTGTATGAGTGGGTTTCCTAGAGGGAGGAAGGGGTCACAAAATCATCAGCCTAAATAAATGGAATATTTGGATGTTGGCCAAGTAAACATGAATCATTTGGCACAGATCTGTATCCCCATGAATGAAACCCATAGCTATAAATGTATTTCCCCAATCTGTGGGGTTCAGTGTCAGCATCACAAAAAAAATGTTGTGTCTCACTCAGAGAATGAAAGCTCTCTGGCAGGGCAGTCTCTCTGCAGGTGAGTAGATGGAATGTTTTATTTTCTTTATATATACAATTGCTCAATTGAAACCTAAAGAAATGGAAAATGGTGTTCCTTGAGAAGATCGTATCTGTTGATACTTCTAATCTTGCAATCTTACTTGTGATTGTGTGTACTGCCTTGGGAGCCATGGCTGTGTATAGTCATGCACCATAGGAGTTGCAAGTTAATGGTTTTTTTTCTGTGTTCCTCAGGGAACAGAGCCTTCCTAATCACGTTTCAGTTTTAGGTACTTTGGAATAGGTTTACCAATATGTTTTAGTAACCACAATGGATTGCAGAGCTGATCTGAGTCTTGGGGAAATGTTTTAGGGGCCCATGGAAAGCTAGGTGATCTTTTCTGTCTGGGTTTTCTAGTGGAACAATTGTTGAATGTACTGGAGACAAAGGCATGAGGTTTATGTGGAGTGGAAGCGCTTTACTGTTCTAGAAATTGTGGACCCAAACTTCAGATGATACTGGTCAGTGAGAGGGCAGGGAGAGCTGTAATTGCAATTCCAAAAAAAAGGGACTGTCAATTTTAGATTGAGCTCAACTTTAAAGTTGCTCTTCCTTGATCAGTGCAGTGGGCATGAATTGGTTTGGGATTGGGTATAGCTTCTTATTTAAGTAACATGAGGATGGCAGTTGAGTTTGATGGACTCTTTACATGTGTGAGTGAAATTCACCAGCAGGAATGTCTGAATGTCATTCAATAAATCAGAGCATGTTTTAGAAATATATTGGGCTTAATGGAAGATCTTCTTAGGGGAATGAATGCTGCCAAATCTACAAGTCTCTTCTATTTTGTGGTAGATTCAACTTCAGTGAACTGAAGCTTCCCTTCAGCGAGAGTCACTGGCTTTCAGTGTCCATGAAAGCTGACAAGGTTCAAGCATGACAAGTGAGATGGGATCTCTGACAGCAAAAGAATGGTAGCTGTTTTCCCAGGTGGCACATTTGAAATGCCTGTGGGATTTTGGAGACAGGTATAGATATTCATGAGGCAGCAAGCAATGTGTTTCTGTTTGGTCAATGCTTTGGCTTTAAGAAATAGCTTGTGGATTTATTTTTTCTCTAATAACCAGGGTTATTTTTTCAGTGGTTTGAGCAGTTCATGATTGACTGTAAATATTTATTACAGTGGGCCAACTCCAAAAGGGAGTAGTACAAAAATGTTTATGCTGTGTCCATAGCTTTTAATAATTGTGATACTTCAGAAATATTTGCTGAAACTATGACACTGCCTGCATTTCAAAACATCTGGTGGAAGCCTAATTTTTATTCTTACCTTGTGGCATAGTTGCAAAACGTAAATTTTTTCTAGAGTTAGTTTAGAACATGTAGTATCTACATATGCCTTTTAGGTTTTTTAGTTTATTCAGACATTGTGGGGTAAGGTTTTTTGTTTATTTTTTCCTTTTTTCTTTCAAGTGAAGAGCAAGTGGAATTATGAAGGAGCTCCTGGCAGACTAGTTCAAAATCAGTAGGTTTTAGCTGAGAAAAGTAGTGATAAATTGTCCTCTAGCAGCTCCTTTTGCTCTTACTTTTTACGTGCATTTGAGTATAGAGAGGTACACACCTATGCATTGTCAGAAGTTTGATATGGAGGGGAGGAGATGATCTTGAGTTCTGAGATCTGGAATTTAAATCTAGGTCACATGTGAAGGCTTCTGGTTTAAAGCCTTTACAGACTGCTCTACCTGTATGATTGCAACAGTTTATCTTTACATGCAGAGGTGCTCATGGTATTCTTGTCTGAGTAGCTGGGAAGACTGGTAAGATGTAGTTTTACCTTGCTTACTTTGGTTACTCACACTTCCTGTGCAGTCTACTGGGCTGTGGTGCTTTCACCTCTCCCAGCATTCTTGTGCACTGCTGTGCTTCCAGTGAAGTCGCGGAGTTGTGGTGCAAACAGGGGTTTGCTGCAGAGGTGAGCAGCCCTTATTTAGTACTTTACAACAACGCCCTACACCCTTCAGACTTAAAATATGCCAGTGGGGGAAAAAAAAATCCCTAAGCCAAGGCTGCTAGGGGTGGCATCTCTGTTTGGTGTGCAAAGTATTTTTTCTGGGAAATATGAGGAATTTTTCTGGGAAATATGGAAAATATGTCAGTAGTCCCTAGAATTGTAGAACTGATGCAGGGTGTTTATGAAGTAAGGAGAACAAAAAATTGCTGGGTAGGACTCAGCTTTCTTGAAGACTGCTGTACATGGGGTATTACAGTTTTGCTTTGAGACTATAGATGCAAGTTTTTATGACTGTATTTGAAAACCCTGTGGTTTCTAAGTATAGTAGAGAATAAAGGCAAGTACTTCTAAAAATTCATTTAATGCCTAGGAAAAGTAGTTCATAAAGGGATAGGGAATTTGTCTGCAGATAAAGAGGAATAATTAGCTTTTGTCTGACACTGAAGAGAGCAGATGTTCCTGAACTCCTGGAGATTTGTTCATTGAAATCCGTTGAGTTTCTCTGGAAATCTCTTGTGCTGTTTAACTTTGATTTCTTATTTTGTCTGTGTTAATATGAAATCATCTAATTCTTAGGAAACATGCAGTGAATCGTATAGTGATTATTTGATCATTTTTGTTTTCTGCAACTTTTTCAGCCCTTATATATGGAGTTATTCTGTGTATGGAAACAGCTTTGCCATATATATTACTAGTTTTTGTGCTTAGGTGGAAAGTAAGTCATTAAACATTAAATAAACAACTACCTCTAAGAACCTTTCCCCCATTTTGAAGTGGAAATGCAAAGAGCTAGTGCAGTAATTCTCACATTCTACCAGATCTGTAAATTACATCTGGAATGTTCTCCTTTGTGAAATGTGCCTCTTCAGATGTCTAGGGGTAGACTATGTGGAGTGTATACAACTCTTCAAATGTGAAAAATGGGAGTGAAACTATAGTGACATTATTGGAAGCTGGGCAGTCTGACTTGAGATTTGGTGTTCCTACTGAAATTTCAAGAGTGCATTTTCTTCTGTAGGACACAGAAAGGTAGGCTAGTGCAGTTATGAATCACTTTTACTTCAACTTGGCATAGGATTAAGAAAAAAAAAATACTCCTTTGTGCTACTTGCATAAATAGCTGAAAACCCCCAGAAGCTGTTGAAAAATGCCCTTTTAAAAAATACCGTGCTCTTCAGATTCTTACCAAATGACCCATCCCATGGCTGTTCTTTGAAGAAAAGGGTATGTAGGCCACATAAATGAAACCTCTTAAAAGGAGATCAGCCATGGATTGTGCTTGTAAATGGAGTCAGCTATGTGGCATGAAAGTGCTTGTTTAAAAACACATCATCCACTAAAAAAGTCAGATGTCTACTTTTATGGAATATTGTTAATTTTTTTTCTTCCAGTAATTCTGTCACTGCCTCATTTTAATTTCTTTGGCTTTATACAGCTGAGAGCTCTTAGTTCCCTTAAACTAATGTTGGATATGGGCAACAACATGCAGTGCTGGAGAACTGTGTAATTTATTGTTAGGTAAAATTATTGAATGTACTTAAAATAGATGGCATTAGATATATAATTCAAGGCATATGTCTCTTTATACTTCCTGTTAATGGCTTGGATGTTATTCTTTTGGGCGTTTCCTTGTGGCAGCTGTCAAAGACAGGGAAGTGGATTACGCAATACCTTGATCTGACCCAGTATGTCTGTTCTTGCAAATGATAGATCTTTATATTGTATATGCTCACTTTCACAGTGTTAACTATTTTATATATCAGGGCAGAAAATATGACTTTTGTTTGTCTAAGAACAAGTCTGCAGCCATTATAAAATAAATGTTCTTTGAAGTTAGAATTTGTGTCAAACCAGAAGGATGTGCAGAACCAGGACTTTTTGTTTAGTGTAGTAGTACTGTTTTTTTGTAACTAATCTGAGTAAAATTTCTAGACTTGTGGATTGCACTCCTGTCAGAGACACTCCAAGGACTAAAGAGCATGTATTCAAAATTATCTTAACCAAGTGGATGAAATGTGGGATGGGGTGATGTCATCTGTTATTCTTCACGAAAGTTTGACTGTGCGGATTTGACTGTGCTGATAACAGGGTTGGGGGGAACTGGGATGATAGGAGATGTGCAGAGAGGAATCTGGATTTAGATATTTGCACAGTGGCCATGAGTCAACCAATGCTGGAGAACCTGCAAATCTTTTACTGGATGTATTGATGGCAATGTCATGTAAAATACATGGACTTAGCCTTCTCACTTCTTGGCATGTTAATGAGCTGAAGTGCAACACATGGTTTTGGTATTGTACTGGGAGAAGAATAGTTGCAGGCAAAGGAAAATGGTCAGAGGTCTAAAAAAAGTGCTTTAGGGGAAAACTGAAAAAGCATTGGATGATTTTTTTTTTTTTTTAAGAGGAGGAAGTACAGAGATTTCTTTTGATAATATTCTTTCAATACATAAAAGATAGCTGGAAAGAAAAGACAAAGCTATTGTCTGCCATATTGGATGTGAAACAATTTGTAGGCTTAAACTGCAGTGAACACTTATTAAGCTAGTTGAGTCAACTCCTGAGAACAGGAGCACTGGAATAGATTAGGAAGGCTGTCAGATTCCCAGTAGTGCCTGTTTGAAAAATGAAGATGCTTGCCAGGTAGTTTATATATAGAAGTTTGGAGAGGTTTTAATTAAGACAGCCTGTAGTCCCTTATGGTATTACTTTGTCATTCCAGTTATCTCTGCATGGTCTTGGGATGAATTTCAGTTACAGCACACTGATCCTCTTCCTTCTCCCCTTGGGATGAGATAGCCTTGTGTTGCTGGCAGCTGCTGGATGTGGAGATAAGGATTTGTGAAACTGGCCACAGTTTTTAACACTTAAAAGCAAGGTAGATTGTCTTAGGTCATCTAGTCCAGTCCCCTCTGCAATGAGCAGGGGCATCTTCAGCTACATCAGGTTGCTTAGAGTCCTTTCCAATCTGACTTTGAAAGTTTCTAGAAATGTGACACTCACCATCTTTCTGTTCCAGTGTTTTACCATCCTC
>VZTR01023616.1:75824-94594 GCA_013400775.1 Chaetops frenatus | reverse complement strand
CACAATTGTAAACCTTATAAATGAAGGCAGTGTGATAAACTTACTTGAGTTCTATTTTAAACAAAATTTTACTTCTCCATCCAGTTTTTTCTTTAGTAGTTTTTTGTTTGGTTAGGTTGTTTTTTTTTTTTTCTTCTTGTTAGTAATAAATTTTTAAGTGCCTCTTCTTGCTTTTAGTGAAACAATATGTTCTAGATAGAATATATTCTGGATAGAAGAGTTCTTTCTCTAATCTTCCTGACCTGTGTTCTCAAAGAATTTTGTGAAGGGAAAAAAATTGAAACCAAAGCTGGTTTTGGTCAAAATGCCTCACCTATTTCCACTTACTGTTCTCACGTCCCTGACCTACTAACAGCGAAAGCTTTTCTAGAAAGCTTTTTATTTCAAGGCATTAGGCAAAAATCTTGGACCAGTTAAGATTGTTAGTGTTCAGTGTGGTTTGACTATGAAAATATGTTTTCTAGCGCTTCTGCAGGTGAGGAGGTTCAGCATGATAATATGCCCAGACAAGAGCAACAAAAATTAATTTTGACAGGAACTTAACTCTAATCAAGTAGTAAAACATCACTACACTTCGTGCTATTTCCAAGCATAGGTAGCCTTGATGAGCTTTTGTTTGGATCGTGACTCACTAAACTTTTCTTTATTTCAAGTTCTGTTGGACTTGGATAAAAGCGCATGCAAGTGTCTGCTTATCGTGTTTTATTTATTTTTAATGTGATATGCCAGCTTGTTTTTTTATTAAGTATTTTTTCTTTTCTGTTGACTCTCTTGCCATGGTTCTTCTGTACTGAACATTTTGGCTGAACTCATGGTTGTTGGTTTTGTTGTGGTTTTTTTCTTTCTCCAAGTGGCATTTCTAAAGTGTATAAGCACAGCTTCAGAGGCATCATTACAAGGAATCTCTGTTGCTGTTACATTCCTTTGGTAACATGGATCATGTTTTCCTTGGATGGTTGAGCTCAGTGCCTTAACCAGTCTGGTGACAGTGGTGTTGTTGCCAGAACAGACACCTGCCTCTGATCCTACAGGATGCTACCAGATATGTAGCACTGGGAATGCCTACCATGAGCACACTGAGCTCTTGCTGTAAATCTGCCTGTTCCATGAAAATAACCTGCTTTTTTGTTCCTATCAAGGAGTCCAGACTTGTGTGCTCTCTTTATGTAGCAGATAAAAAGAAATTGTGATACATACAGATGAAGAACCAGTTTAATATGCTCTTTGAGGATGTTTCCACTCTCTTGGTTATTGTGAAGCTTCAAGACTGCAGGCAGTGAAATTAATTGTATTTACAAAGTAATCACTTGGTCATTTGAAGTAGCTTGGTCACTGCAGGGTTGAGAAGAAGTTTGCTCAACTCTTGGCAGAACCCTGCAAAAACTTCTATGAAGCCTGGCAAGTCATGTCTTCTGGCTATGAGGTGTCAGCCTCTTCCAGTGCTGTCACATATGGTTTATAACCAGATGTAAACAGCCTGGAACTTCTAAACTGTGGCTTAAAGGCTTCTTGTTTGTTGTGGGTTTTCTTTCTTTTTTTTTTTGGTGAAACCAAAAATGCTTAGCCTTTTTGATGTAGAACCATCTGGTTTAGTTCACCAAACCTGCAGGTGTAATCTGAGGTGCTGTGGCATGTCAGTTGCTGCATATGTCTGAGGGTGATGTTCCACCTTGTAGTGAGGCCATAAAATAACCACAGTTACTATGAAGGTGTGAAATTTTGCATTTTAATTTTGTGTGTGGCCAGCTGTGGCTCTCCTTGGTTTCCTCTGACTGCTAGTACATTTCCTTCTGGTGGCTCCAGAAAGAGGAATTGAGTTAATTTTGCCTGTGTCTATCTTTAAAATGTAAATTCAACTTAAATGTTATCATCTACGCTCTAGGAATGTAGCTGTTTATTTTGGCCTAATTTTTTTGTAAGTATGCTTTGCCCTTTATATGCTGACAAACTGGGCTCTCAATCTGATTTTTATGTAAAAATTTGTAGGTAAAGAAATAAAAGCTCTAGTATTATTGGTTGATATTTGAAAATATAAAATTCTATACATTTTATACATACAAAGAATGAACATTTTATTCTTTGAATAGTTTCCACTAAGAGCTAGCTGCTTGATCTTGATTGGAGGCAGTACAGAGCCCATGGACTGTTATGTCTCTCTGCCTTCAAATCTTGGCCTTCATGTTTCCTTGTGTGTTCAAACTCATTGTTTTGCCTCCATACTTCTCCCAGTATACACCCAAATTAGAGTTGTTTTTGGCTGTGATTCAGGGCTCAGAATTTACTGTTTTCCAGAAAAAAATAACATGTTTCTACTCAGAATTCCTTGAAATACAGTCTGGCTGCAATCCATTGTTCTGAATATGAGGCTAAAACTGTACTTAAATAAAAATGCCTGCCTTCAAAATTTCCTATTTTCCTGTCTTCCCAAAGAAAGTATTGTTAGATTGCCATAAGAAGCATTCTTCACTGTGGTAGTCTGTTACTGGAAAAAACAGTGGTTCTGAAAGTCAATGATTATCTATATGATAAGAGATTTTTGTTTGATATTTTGATGTGTGAAGTGATGGCCATAATTGCTGTACTGAGGGTTGAAGGGTTTCATGTCTTTCAGTGTAACTCAGAAAGAGTGCCAATATATTTGAGCTTTGTAAATTTTCTTAAAGAACCATGACAACTGGGATCTCTGGCTGATGTGGAATATTAGGCTTTTTGAGTCATCTTGGAGGACTCAATTTCTTTCATATTTATAACGTATATTAACTTAAAAATTCTCAGAACATGCAGTGTGCTTACGGAAAGCCACTGCTAATTTGTTGAGACAATGCTAGATTATTTACACAGCAGAGTGGTTGAATCCTTGCTTTAATGGTAAAAGAATTGCTATACACTTAAATGTCTGAAATAACAAGTATTTTTTTGTTTAAACTTTAAAAATACATTCAGTATATTTAGCTTGTCTTTAGGAAGCTTTATTCCAGCAGTAAGCTGGTGAGTTTCTGTTACTTTAGAATATTAAAATAATGATGCACTGAATTTTCTGCTGTGGAAAGAGTTGTGAAGTATGTATTTATTACTTTTCAAGAGTTGTTTCTTAGGTTGTGGTAACGTCTCTAAGTATGCCACCTTTGGAGTTATCAGAGTATTAAACAATTTTCTTTGAGCCTCTGTATCGCAACTACATACCAAATCTAATTGCTGATAAAATCTTGTCTTCCACTCAAGTTCCTGCTTTGTTGACCCTGTCTTGTGATTTAGTTCCCCGTATGTGGAAGTCTGAGGTCCAAAAAAGGTAAAATACACACTTTTCTTTCAAAGAGTTGTCCTATGACATGATGAGTCTTCAATGCAGAATTTAGTTTTCATTTCTAGGGTTGCTGTACAGTAGCTGCAAGCCTTTGCAGGGCACTTGAGTCAAATGTGTTGCTCAGTGCCATGAGCTGGTGGAAACGTGCTCTGTTTTGGGAGAAGTGAGTGTTACTTCACTGTGGTAGTACATACTTGGAAGCTGAAGGAGTTTATAAACAGTTGGAAGCTGTGTAGACACCAAACACCTTATGAATAAGTTGTGGAAATTCACGACTTTTGAAGAGGCTCTGGTCTCACAATTTTATTTTTTTCATACAACTGTGCTTTACTTCAGCAGTGACAATGTTATTTCATTGCAGTCAAGCTCTGCTACAGACAGAGGAAAAGTTGTTGGGCTTGGAGATGTTTAGTGTAAGCCAGCTGTTTGTGAATTTGGGTCACTAAATGGATTGATCTGTGGTTGGCAGGATGCTGTGTGGTGGGGAGGCACCAGCTCCAGTAAATCTCTGCATGGTTACTAATTTTTTACCTTACAGTAATGATGGCAACCATTATCTAGTTTTTTACCTGAGTTTGTGATAAAATCAGCTTGTGGTGTTGTGGTAGATTTTTATGTATTCTTGCTCAATTTGATGTTATAGATGTGCAATGTTGACATTTACAGCTTCCCTGGCTGAGCATGTGCATTTCTGATGAGCAAAAGACACCAAGCTGTTCTGAGATGCTGTGTTTTGTGTGGCGTTTTGTCCTTTCATTCCACGTGGTGTACGTTTTAATATTGATTTTATAGAAGTGGTAGAACAAATATGCGGGATGTATATGATGTGTCTTATCCTAAACTCAAGGTATACCAAAGTTGTTAAAATAATAGTTTCTAGAATTAAAAACATTAGGTGATATTCTCTTTTTTTTATTGCTTTAATTGACTTAAAACTGCAACATGTTGGATAAAATGGCACCTTTATTTAAAAGCAGGTGTTGGTTCCTCTTTAGGTTCATAATTTTTCCCCCCTCCATCTGTTCACATGTGCATCTATAAAACAGAAGATACAATTTTACTATCTTCTGGGATGTTAAGGTTCCAAGTCCCTTGTTATTACAGTTCGTGTTCTGCAGCAAGCAGCCCCTGTAGTCTTCAGCTGATGGAAAAACCATGTTGGTGGAAAAACCTACATCTATCCTTTTTCTCAGATCCTTAATGATGTGGTGTGCCATGTATAGCAAGGTCTTTTGATAGAAGTCTTAGATATGATATAGGTTGATGACTGAATCAACAAAGACTGTGATTTGAAGAAGCAATGAGGAGTTTTTTAATAATGTATTTATGAAATGAGTAGTTGTTCTGGTTTGTTTAGACAATGTTCTGCTCAACTATTAGGTTGTATCTTTTAACTGTAATTATAAAGCCAACTTTTTCCTTGTTGTGGAGATAAAGCAGTTGCATTGACCTTGGCTGATCAGGTCAAGGTATATTTAAAGGTGAGTTGTGTATACCTAATTTGAAGTGAGAATATCTGTGTGTAATGTGTCTTACTTTAATCTTACCTAATTTACTCTTTCCTCTGCCGTGTGTAGATAAGACCTTGGGATGTTTTTTGTATTATGATTTACTAGTTCAGGCAGCTGATTATGTTGATAATACAGACCAGGAAGCAAATACTTATAGCACAGGTACCTCACAAGGTGAAGTATCCAGAATGTAGGCATTCAGAGTAAATTAGGCAACGTATACAGAGGTCTTCAGTTCATCAAGTTGGACAAAACGAGTGTGGTAAATCAAACTATTAGGCTTAATGAGATAAGGTATCAGTGTTCAGTGCATGTTTTTCTAGAAGTTGAAGACCAGCAAAGAATCAAAGGTATTACCAGGTGTCCTCATAACCTAATTTTTCCCAATAAACATTGACATATTTTTTCCTTTTTTTCCCTTTTTCTTTTTTCTTCTGTCTTCAAATTACCACTAGAGGTGGGGACAGTGCACTTTGACACTAGTGAACTGACATTCAGCTGTAACCTAGTAGAGCTGTAGCTGCCTTGAATTGACCCTAACTGGTGACGTTATTATGTGTAAGTGAGCTCATAGGCACCACCACGCACTTCTAAGAATGTGCCACTGTGGAGTCATTCATAGTTCAGAGTCCTCTCTGTTGAATTTCACATCCTCCTACAAAATGTTTACAGGCAGAAGCAGCAGGGTAAGCAGACAGAAATAGAAAACCAAATTGTCAGTTCTGTAGATCTTGAACACTTTGAAACATGTTGGCTTAGCTTTTGTATGCTTGAAGCAGCAGTCTGTTCTAAATGTAAAGGTTAGGAAATTATTTGTTCTGCTTGTGGTCCTCTTGATTAGGAGAAATTAACCTTTTTTTTAATTATTATTTTTTTAAGATTTTTTTTTTTTGGCTGAAGATTCCCTTGTCTCATTTAGACCTATTTCCCATTTAGGGATGTGTTCAGCTAGAGCATGTGTGAATGCTAATTTCCCAGGCAGTGTGTAGGTTGGTTTCTGCCTGTCTCTGAAGTATTTCTCCCAGAAAACCTTGAGCACTAGTGGGTTGGTGGCTTTGCTGTTGAAATCTGTTAGGTGGCAGTAGCATTAAGAAAATGAAAGTAGTCAGTCCTCAGCAGTTTGGAATTCTCCATAGGGTGTAGAATTGAGGTAGATTGATCAAGTATCTCTTTAATGTAGATACATCTGCTTTAAGTCTGTTTTGCTTCGTTGCAAAAAAAAAAAATAAAATTTAAACCCAAAGATTCCTACACCACTTTGAAGATTATGATTTGGACATAAATTCTCATGTTGGAGTTACATTTACTTATAACCTCAGATGGTTTTGTAATATTTTTATCTGTCACTACTTTTGTTATGGCCTGTCATGCATAGATGTAAGTAGTAACTGGTGGCAGAGGTGTCCACTGGTATAAGAAAAGCACATCTGGCTTGCAGTTGTAATTCAATTTGCAGTCTGAATGTCTACTTCATACACAGATAGGTGTAAACACACTGTTGTACTTTGTACTGCCAAAGACATGGCTAGCTCTCACTATTACACGTTTCTTAAGGGTGTGTTGTCAAGATATTAAAACATTTGGAGTGAGACAGGATGGGTAAAGAAATGTAAATTTAATGTAGGTGGAAACAGCCCAGCAATCCTTCAAAGCAAAAGTTGAGAAGTTTGTGGGCAGCAGTTTGTGTAGCACAGATTTCTGAGCAGTTGTATTGGTTTTCTCTGAATGTGTTTTGGGAGCAGGGAGGCTACAGGGGTGGCTTCTGTGAGAACCTGCCAGAAGCTTCTCCCATGTCCAATAGAGCCAATGCCAGCTGGCTCCAAAACTGGCCAAGGCCATCAGTGATGGTGATAGCAGTTCTGTGATGACATTTTTAAGAAAGGGAAAAATACCTATGCAATAGGAATAGTAGAGTGGAGTGAGAATATATGACAATCAGCCCTGCAAACCAAGATCAGTGCAGAAGGAGGGCAAAGAGGTGCTCCAGATGCCAGAGCAGAGATGCCTGCAGCCTGTGGTGAAGACCATGGTGAGGCAGGGTGTTCCCATGAAGGTCCATAGGAGAGCAGATATCTGCCAGCAGCCCATGGAGGAACCCATGCCGGAATAGGTGGATGCCCAAAGGAGGCTGTGGCCCTGTGGGAAGCCTGCACTGAAGCAGGCTTCTGGCAGGACCTGTGGAGAGAGGAGCCCATGGTGGAGCACGTTTGCTGGCAGGAGTTGTGACCCGGGGGGGGGGACGACGACGACACATGAACTGCAGCAGTTTGTGAAGAACTGTAATCTGTGGGCACTACTGGCATTGAAGAAGTTCATGGAGGACCGTTTCCAGTGAGAGGGACACCACGCTGGAGCAGAATGTGAGGCCTTCTTCCCTGAGGAGGAAGGAATAGCAGAGACAACATGTGATAAACCAACTGCAATCATTATTTCCTGTCTCCCTGTGCTGCTGTGGGGAAAGAGGTAGAGAACATTGGGAGTGAAGTTAAGCCCATAAAGAAGGGAGGGTAGGGAGAAGGTTTTTTTAAGATTCATTTTTATTTCTCATTTCTTACTCTGGTTTGATTGGTAATAAATTAATTTTTCACCAAATTGAGTTTATTTTATCTGTGATGGAAATGCGGTAGTGATCTCTCCCTCTCCTTATCTTAACCCATCAACTTTTAGTTATATTTTTTGTCTCCCTTGTCTAGCTGAGAAAGGGGAGTAGTAGAGCACCTTTGGTAGGTACCTGGTATACAGCTTGAGTCAACCCACCACAGCATTGGAACTACTAGTGATGCCCCCTTTATAAGGATTTGCTCAGTCTTATTTATTTGCATGCTGTAACTTGGTGACCTTTGCCTTATCCTCTCACAGGCAAAGAAGGCATGGATCTTGACTTGTCTGGAGCAGAGCATGTTTTTGCTGGTGCCTGGTATGTGTGTATGCTGATCAGTTGGATCCCTGCTGCCAACCAGGGTGTAAGAGCTGGGAGAGTATTCCTGGTTTGCTGGTTGACAGGGGATCCAAAATGTCTGAGATTTCTGCTCTATCAGTCTAGGGTGATAATGACCAACAAGGTCCAGGTCTTTTTGTGGTGCCGAGGAAAAACAGATGGGCAAACTAGTGACCAAATAATCTTAATTAGCTCAGGGAACCAGTTTAAGGAGCTGTAGGGTAACCAAAATTCTGAATCTACAGAAAAAGACAGAGTAGAATACAAAAAACAGAAAAATAGAGATTAACTTTGCTTATAATTTGTCCCTTCAGGCAAAAGTTTAATTTTTTTACCCAACATATCAATTTGCAGGTCGTATTTTAACCGCTGTCATTACACTGAGAGCCTTCTAAGCATTTCCTAATGAATCAATCATGGAACATTGCCTTCTAAAGAAGCTTTCAGCCAGAAAGACCAGCTCACTGTGTGAAGCTTTCAGATCAGTCCTGAGGTCTATCCCGGTTTTTACTTTTGCTGTCTTTATCCCAGTTTTTAGTCTTGCTTTAAGTCACAGGACAGTTTTTCATTAATAGTGGAGAGACAAAAGTTGATTCACAGTATTCCTGTATGGCAGTGCCTGGTGTGAGGAGAACTCTAAACAAATGCTTGGTTACTGTGGAAAGCTCTGGTATGGTCAGATTGTGCCAGTATCGAGAAAATTTATCTCGCATGCATTTTCTTATTTCATGTGGAACTGGCTATACCAATGTAAAAAAGCCTTTATAACCTTATGGTTTTATCCATGGTAGGATTCTTACTGTCCAGACAATACTGCTGTCTGATGTAGGCCAAGAGTGTTTTGTCCAGTGCCTTGGCTCAAACAAGTGATTAATGGCGTTTTCTTGTTTTATCAGATATTCTGAGGCCAGTTAGAGTTTATGAAGCCCTTGAGTATTACAGTGGTAGGGACCCGAGGGTATGAACACGTGAGCAACTGTTGCAGGTCATCTGAGTGAAATGTTAAATTTCGATAGCTGTGTGTGTTCATTCAGAGCCAGAGAAAAAGAAAGTTAATAAAGGACAGTGAAACTATCTCAGGGTGACTGTGCAGGTGGAAAGCTGTAGCACACTATTCTATAGTAAGTTCAATCATATAATTTCTACATGGTAGGTTGTTTGCAAGTCCATTTTCTGAAGGAGAGAGTCACAGTCCACCTGAGACTATTCCTTCATAAGATTTTGGGAAGGGAAGTGTAGCATAGATTACAAGTGTTTTATACTTAGGACCCAGTTTCTGTGGTAACATGTGGGTGCAGTAAGAAGTCTCATGTACCAGGATAGTAGGGCGCTGCCAGGATATAATCCTTTCTGGGACCATGCTCTAATTCCTCCCCTTGAGGTCTCTGTCACAACCTTGAGGCCAACTGTTCACAAACAGAATTGTGACACTCCATGGCTTGAGGTGGGACAAGGAAGTTTTTGTCTTTAGGGTTAAGCCTCTTTTTATACATGCATAGCTGTACAGGACTTTTCTGTACACCCAAGGGGATGTTACCAAGGACTGCTTAAAATTTAAACAAATCTACTTTTTCTAAAGGTCATCATGTAGCTGGAAAATAGTTCATAAATAGTATGTGGTAACCATATTTTTTGGTCTTTTTAGTTAAGTACTGAGACACTGTAATCTAATATGCATTGTTCTATACAAGTTTGAAGTAATTTAGGTAGGAAGAGGTGTAGGGCAGCTTCATCTCAGGACTTCTGGAAGGTAGTGACTAAACATCCTCTTCCTTTCCTTGCTCCTGAATCCCTGCTGAGTACAGTTACTTCATATTCTATATCTGTGGTCTCCTCTCCTCTTCCACATTTGTTAGTTTTAATCTGTTTATGGGAGAGAAGCAATCTTTTGAGTGTACTTCTGAGAAGTCTGGGTGATTTCCTTTCAAGCGAGAGCTCCTCCCTACTCAGATTCACCAATATAACGCAACTGAATCAACGATCTGAACTTGAAGCCTGACTGCTTAGTCCCTTTCATCTGTTCTGTGTTTTCAGTCTTGCCCAGGCATGGTAGTTTTCCCTTTGTCTTCCTTGTCTAAATAACCATTTTTTACCAGTTGATTGAAAGTAATTTCATTACTGTATTTTAAAACTTTTAATATGGGATGTGGCATTTTATTTTTCTCCTTTTTCTTTTGTAAGCATACTCTCATTTTCCTTTTTGCCATATTTGCTCTCTTAGTTTTCCGTCATTGCTCTCTGTCTGCCTTCTACAAAACACGTTGCTTTTGCTCTCTTTTCAGGTATCACTGCTTCTGTGGCTACTGAGCTTTCCTTTGTTGACTTGGCATCTTGCACATCAGCTTCTGTTTTTACTAATGAAGTTTCCTTTCTTGTTTCTATTTGTAAAGCGTGTGGGATGCCATTCTTTCAGTGCAGTCTGTTGTGTGATACATTGGCTGTAACTCTTGTTTTTGTCACTACTTGTTTACCACTTCAAGTAAAGATTATGAAAAATGGTGTCTATCCTGACTTCAGGATGAGTCATACTCACACATAATAGAAGGCTAGTTTTTCATCACTTGAACAAATGAGTTTTGGTCATAGTATCTGTAACAAAACACCTGATGTGAAACTTCTGATAAAGTCAGTTATGACGAGCCAGATGCGTCTGGAATCAGTGAATTATAATGAATTAAGTTACAACAACAAACTAATGAGCTACTTTTCTCTGTCAGCACCTTGCTCATGAGATAGGAGAGAGCCAGCAGACTGTTCTTCTAAGCATTTCTATTTTTCTGAGAAGTGGTGACCAAATAAATGGATACCCTCAAGAGGGCATTGAAATGACAAGTGACTATTGTAATGGTTTTTCTACTCACAGTGCACACCTCTGGTGTATTTTAGGCCTAGGTCTTTCTGAGGAGACCTACTCAGGTCAGAACCTATTTCAGTTTACCCCTGAAAGTCTTTCAAATCTATGACATTATGTAACAGATACAGAGCTACCTTCCCTGTTTTCTGTTCAGTGATATTTCATGAACAACGAAGAGTAGCAGTAACTTGTATGGGAGGTCAAAAAATGCCCTTACTTGTTTTTGAACCCTTTGAAGTAATTGATATATATTTATATATTTGCAGTTTTTTCTCATGCTATCAAAATGTTCTTCCACTACTGGCCATGTTCCTGCTCCTTCCTGTATGGTCTCACTGGAGCTTAAACGACCACACAGCAAGCTGGTTGAACTTGCTTATTTATCATGAAGTTAACTCTGAGAGTAAACAATTTTCTGCCGGGGTAGCAAGTTGAATTGGCTTATTTTTGTAGCTATGATGACAAGGGATGGGACAGACTGTATGGCTGGGGGGAGAGGGAGGATAGAAAGGAGTGTCCCTTCTGATGACAGCCAAGTATTAAGTATTAGGTCACCTTAGCAGCCTTGTTTAACCACACCCATCACAGCATAGTTGAAGACTAAAGGCACTTGCATGTTTGTCCTGAAGGGCTAGCAGACATCCTTCCTTGAGTAGCAGTTTCCTTCCTCAGATGCAAACCTGCAGTCAGATTTTCAGACGCAGGTCTGTGTGCAGATCACTTTTATCATACAGTGGTGACAGTAGGTTAAAGCCGTGCTTAGAGCTGAGGTTTACCGTGGCAGGGGCTGGGAAACACTAATGAAACAGCGTTTCATGTTGCATTCATATTGATGGTTGAAAAAACCAGAGACAGCCAAGACTGGTGTTTTTTTGCAAGTCAAAGTCTCTAGTTATGACTTAAAACAGCAAGGCTCCAGCTTCATTCAGTTAATAACACTTTCTTCTTAATTTTTTTTCTGTGTGTTCTTACCATCCTTCTCTCTTTCACCAACAAACAAATGAGGGTGAGGTGCTTTTTTCTGGTACTAGTGAAGACTGCACTTCAAGAACAAATTGTATCATCTATAGGGAAAGGAGGGGAATGGAAGATGGGTGTACTTGCTAAAGAAATCCTGTCAGTACCTAGAGATCTCTGTTGGCGTTACCGTTACTTTTTAAGATAATGGAATAGGTAAACAGGCTTCAGACAAGCCCTGCTATGTGGTGAGCTGTACTTGGCAGCTGGCTAGTTGTACCTGGAGTTTTCTTGGAAGAGCAGCTATTCTGGTACACCAATTGACTTGCTCAATGTAGAAACTTCTGGTCAGGTTTTATATTTAGGGATTGTCTTCAATACAGACATGATGTTTAGTCAGATACTGCTGTCTGTATATGACCTAATTAAAATATATGGTTCATATTTTGTGTCTACTAGTTGTATTTTGTGACTAGTTTAAAGGTGGAATTAACAGCATTTCAAAGTCTGATAGACTTTTGGTGCAGTAATATTAAATTGATTTTTATATAACTGAAAAGAATTCCTGGGAGTAATTTTTATGAAGGAAATGATTTTGGTGTTTAAGGGCATTTCAGATTTTCAGCTTTTTCCTTTGCAAGGTGGATATCAAGCCTAGCAGGGACCAGCTGAAAGTTAGCATTTAATGTAATTTTATGCACATGAAGCATTCACCTCATGCTGAAACTTGTACTTAAAGGGAAGAATTGGAAAGCTCATTCTTAAAGCTCACGTTCTTCAGCCTGTTCTAGTGGTGGTGTAGCATTTCTTGTAACTACACTCAGCTTGGAAAAATCAGTCAAAAGAAGCTGATTTCTGAAGTTAAGCAAGCAGTTCCAAAAACGATGCACAATCAGTTCTGCTGTTTGCCATCATCAAAGTAAACATCTTCTCTCTTCCAAATTGGCATTTCGAGATGTGGCAATCCAATTAGAAGTGCGAAGCTGTCTTAGTTTAGATGCACACACTGAAGTTAAGTGTTTTCTGTAAGCATTAGCATTTGTTCCACAGGAGTAGCTGGAGAGTGGGGACGTAGTGCAGGATAATACTCTTTCTTACTTCATACTTCATTCTGCTGATATTCTTAAGTGTGTATAATTCATTTTTGTGTATTTTATGGGATGTTTATATTGTGTTGAATGCTGTGATACGTGAACGGCAGATCTGCAATTGTGACATGACAGTGTACTGCATGAGCCTGTGTTTTTCTAAAAACTTGTCTGTATTATAAAGACATTTCTAGCAGGTGTGTGAATTACAGGATGAAATGAACACTGTGAATTGAGGTGTACTTTAGGTAAGTAGATCTAGAACTTAGTAGCCCTTTTGGGAGAGGATAATAAGTTTTGCTCTACAAAAATAGAAATGTTTTGAGTTGCTTTGTTTCTGATGTACAGAAATACAGTTTACTCAGTGCTTTCTAGTCCATCATTTAAAAAAGCATCTATACCAAAGGCATTAAAAGTGACACTCAAAAGCTGCTATAATTGCTCCTATAAACTTGGATTAGGAGCTTTCAACTTCCCTATGAGTTCTGGAAACTTTACAAGCACTTGCTCAACCTCTGAAAGAAGAATATGTTGCAAAAAAGAGGTGTTCTCTTGAGCTGTATGCACGTGCAAGTAGAAAAGTGGCACAATGGGTGATGTACCTGGAGATAACACCACATGGAGAGGACACCAATCTTACCAGTCTAAATGGGTTGTTGGCTGCCAGGTAGTTTGCCTTCAGGGGTTGGAGGGACCTTTTAAAAGGTAGCCTGAGGCTAAAATTGACTTGGATTTTAATGTAATGACATTCTAATAATTAGCTTTGTGAAAGCAGTTTCCAGCTCACTAGCTGGTAGCCTTCTGTTTGGTCCTGGCATCAGACTGGGTACTGCAGGTATGGTCTGTGATGTCTGGCTCGTGTGTTTGAGGAGTGACAGAGCTGATGAGGGGACAGCAGCTGTGTGTGCCCTGTGCTCTGTAGTGCTTTACAGTGTGGGAACAGATGTCTTGCACCCTGGCCTTTAGATGGAATGACTTTAAATTCTGGGAGAATTTAAAGCCTAATATGAATAATTGTTGTCCCCATGCCCCAGGATACTTGTGATTGCTTGATGAATTTGCAGTAAAGCAGGGTTCAGTAACTGCCTGGAAAAGGGTTATGCTGTTTGCACACCTGTGTGCAGAAGTATGGCATAGGGAAGAAGCAGGACGGGAGAAGAGCTGAAAGGAGCAAAACAGATCTGAAGAGCAATTGGAGTAAATGGATAAAGGGTATGGAAATACAAATAATCAAACTGGGTAGAATAAGGTTCGGGTTGACATAACTGGTCTTGAACATTATGCAAGTGTGTTTGAAACATTCATTTTAGTTTAAGTTCAGTAAGCCCACCAGATTTGTGAAGCAAATGTAGTGCAGTTTTATAGGAATTTGAACTTGTGCTTGCCCTCTGAGTAAATCTAAGTGTGCTGAGCTCTAGGTGGTCATGTTTTGCATTAAAACAATCAGAAACTACCTGTTGTACCTAATGTTGCAATAGTCAACTGTTCACAAACAGAATTGCGACACTCCACGGCTTGAGGTGGGACAAGGAAGCTTTTGTCTTTAGGGTTAAGCCTCTTTGTATTCCCCAGGGTTCTTGCTTGATTATGAGATGTGGGTTGCTTTTAAGGAGAGCTGAGTTTATTTTATGATCAAGTGACTTCAGACTCTATAAAGAGAATGCTGCCTATTCCAGGTAGTATTAATAACCATGGGGCTTTGTAGCCTTTTTAACTTCAAGGGATTTTATCACCTTTTTCTTATCTGTTAGTCAATTGACAGAATCTCAGTGTTTGTAATAATTCCTGGCCTTCTTTGCTGTTATGTGTTGTCTCTACCCATTACAATGATAAGTACTTCTTGGTGTTTTCCTTTCTGTTTTAATTGCTTTGATTTCTGTTTGGAAAAACCCCCAAATTACCGGGGGGTAATATAAGGATTCTGTAGATAGACTGCCATACAACTAAAACAGCCATAGACAGCCTTCTTTCCAGTTCTTCCAGTTGAATATGTGATGATAAAAATAGTGCAAAAATTGATTGTCTTGCTGATTTCTGTTCACTGGAAGAAGACTGTTGGTCATGTCATAGAACAAAACTACTATTTCATCTGGAGCTGTAATATTTTTGATACTCACATCTAACTTTATTAGAAAAAGAACATGATTTAAGTGTTGGAGTTAATACCTGAAGTTACCCTGTTAAACTGTTAAAGGATATGTGGTCAGGCATAAGTTACACAAGACAAAATAAAATGAGCTGAAGTCATGCAAGCAGAAGATGTCGGTGGCCTCTGGTAACAGGTTCAGTGATTTCAGTACTGTGATATCATAAACATTATCTTCAGGAAACTGCTTACATTTTAAGAATAAAAATGTGCAGTGCATGTAGTAAAGCATTAACAAGTCAGCAAATCCTGAGTTACATACTTAGAATGGCTAGGATATATTGCAAAACCCCTTAATCTTAACATTGTTCTCAACATCTGTCCACCAAAACACTGAGGTTTTTAATGTCCTGTGAATCAGAAGAGCTGTGTAACTTGTGAACAAACAAAAATTCATTATTTTTTCAAACTGCTTTTGTTGTGATCAGTGATAAGGATTTAAATTGTATGCAGGTAATGATAACAAATTGGATTTTGAACAGTGTATTCTTTCCATCATGCCTTTGCAAGATGGCAGTTCCATCCATATCCTTTTGAAGAAGTTGGGAAGGTTGCATGCTGCTTCACAAGACTCTTAACATGGCTGAACTTCTCTTTATGCTTGGACTTGAAATACTCTTTCAGAAAGTTGTAAATCTAAATTTTGCAGCAGTGTTGGGTCAAAACAAATGAAATCGATGCCAGTTAGTAAATAATTTAGTGGATATCAGTGGATTGTCATTTAGGATTTTTCTTTTACAGACTTTTCTTATTTTGGTTTGGCGTTTGTTTCTTTTCCAACCCAAGTACAAGGTGAACAAAGATATTAGAAAGGACATTTGCCATAGTTAAATGAAGTGAATTGTTGACTTCCAAGGTACCCTAGTTTAAATACATCGATAGAAACTGACTTAACACTTTTCCTAATTTAACTCATTAGTAAAACAGAACTGGTGCTTTTATACTTGTTTGTTGCAAAATGTGTGAATGTGTTGTTAACTGCTTAAAATGACAATTGAAGCATTTAAGTGGGGATGAAACTTGGTCTTTAGTGCCTTTGTAGTGTTTGGAGTATTCACAAGTGCTGTTATTCCTAAGCGAGAAGTTGTTCTTTGTTGCTGTATAGCTTCAGGCTGAATTCTCTTTTTTGCCACTTAAATGGGTAATTTCTTTCACTAGAACCTAAAGCCCCGAATAATTTTTCTTACAATTTCTCTGTTGTTGCCGTGGATGCTTGTTCCTCACGGTCTGCAAATGGAGTGAGAGAGGGCATGGTCTTGTAGAAGATTCTGCTGGTAGATGCTTTAGTCTCCCCACAGCTTCCCAGGGCCCTGGAAGGTGTCACTGAAATCCATTTCCAGCAGGGCTCAGGGTGTTGACCCAAGGCAACAATTGCACTGCGATCGCTTGGTCCTACAAGTGCAGCTGTTTTCACATCCAGCATGGCTGATCAGACCAGGTACTCGTTCAGGGTCTGTCTGTGTTGCCAGGTCTCTGCTCACTCCAGTGCCTGACCACTGGGCAAGAGTTTTATTCTATGCAAGCTCTTGTCTCAAGGGAAAAAGGCTGTGTGCTCCAGGCCTGTCTTCTATGTTATCCATCACAGCATCATGTAGTATTGAAAGCTGTTTTCAGACCATCTTGTAAAGAACAAGATAAAAGTGATGTTACCATGTGCTGGCCCTGTACTGCTGCCCCAAAACTCAGTCCAGTGGGGGAGCGAGCTCTGCCCAGCTGCAGAGGATCCAGTAATAGAGGTTTGGGTCAGAAGAACAAGCTGTAGAGCTGTTCAGAAGCAGAAATTAGGATGAGAGCCTCACTACTTCCCTGCTCTGTGGCACTCATTTCCAAGGCAGAGGGGAATACCAGTGAGGCTGCTGTATTTGTCAGTACTTGAAACCAGTTATGTTCACATGCTTGACATGGCCTTGTCTCTGCTGAAGAAACTTCTGTGGCTGAGATACTGGCCAGTGACTCAGTGTTTTAAGCTTTATTTCTGTTCCTTCTAATTTAAGATTTACCTGGAGAGGATGGGCATTCATGAAGAAACAGATAGCCTTTTAAAGATGTGTTTTACTTCGGGTAGAATTCCCTTGAGATGACATGAATAAGCAGTAACTAAGATTGGTCACACAGCTGGGAGCAGGCAGCCCATTTCTAACCTGGATTGGGTTTGCTGACATTGGAGCTCTCCGAGATGGAGCCTGTGGCACAGAAGTGTGTACTTGTTTTGGAAGCAAGCTTTTCTTGACTCTTCAGTATCCAGAGTAATGTGTAATTGAAATAACTACGCTTTGTGTCTGCTCATTCTTCTCTATCCTGAAAACCAAGCTTCTCACCACATCTGCTTTAGAATCTGTACTTTTCTGAGGCTATGTCTCCTTGTAAGAGTAAATAAAAATTAGATAATGAAATTGTATTTTAATAAGTTTTCCTGGTATATTAAACCAGTTTGAAATATTTAATATTAAAATTTTCTTTTCCAGTTTTGATTTAGAAGGTAGGAAATACCATACTGAGTCAGATACTTGGTGTTTTTATAGCCAAATATGCGGTCCTCAGCTGTGGCAGTGACATTGCTGTTTAGGGAGTACAAGTGAGCATGGCCATTCTGTGACTCACTATCTTCCCACTTTTCTAGGATCCAGTCATCAGACTGGGAACATTAGAGGCTGCATCCTTGTCTGCTCCCTTTATTATCTGCTCACAATCCTGAGGTAACAGATTTCCAAAGTTCTTTGCCAGCTATGTTGATCTTACCTACGACCATCAAGTATTTACTGCCATTCAAGTAAGCTTTGAATATATTACACCCTCCTACCCCCATCATCTTGCATTCAGATTGAAGAGTCCCAGCCTCTTCAGTCTTTTCTTTCAAGGCAGCTGCTCTATCTTTAATCCTTTAATTGACTATTTCTATACCTTTTAAAATTCTGCTTTGCCCTTCTTGTATGCTATTCCTGTCTCCACATCTTGGTTCTTAAGACTGCAGTGCACTAAGTTTTTACATAGCAGCACGATTACTTTCTACCTTGTTCTGAGTTCTTTCAGAACTGGTTATGTCCAATATCTAGATGACATTTTAGTGCATGTTGGACAGTGAGCCTGTAATTTCAGGACAGTCAGTGATGACTTCAGGATCACTTCTTTGAATTGTAAACTCCAGCTGTAAATTCAGAATGGAAGCCTAACATGTATCTTTTTTTTCTCCCTCCTCCTATTTATTTTCATAGATCTGTTTGCATTCTGCATTGAAGCTCATCTAGGTCACTTCACTTTACTCTTAGTGAGGGCCTTCTAGAGTTCGCAGTTACTGCCATTGCAACTGACTGACCTGAAAAAGCTTAGCTTTATCTGCAGACTTGGAAGATTTCACTGTCCACTTCTGTCTAGGTCAGTAAAGATGTTGAATAGAATGATTTTTAGCAATGCTGCCAGGCCAGCTCCACTATTGACTCTTCTCTGTAGTGGAAAGTTGACTATTAAGTGTCACCATTGCTTCCTAGTCTTTAGCCAGCTTTTAGCCTATAATTGGATCTTTTCTCTGTAGCCTTGACTGTTTGCCATAGACTGTTAAAGGAGCAGTCTGGACTTTCTTAAAGTCCAAGTATGTGTTTTCCTTGGATTTCTTTTACCTGTTTCTTGGAGTGGCAGCAGGATTTCTCTTAGCCAAACACATATTCAATTTGTTTCAGCAGGTTGTTTGCTATGCTCTTAATATTGGCAATCTTGCCATGGGTGGAGATGGCATTTACTCATTTGTACCCTAGAGACTGCCACTGGAGAATTTTTTTGGAGACCCAGTTGTTGGAGAACTTGAGAAAAACTTGCAAGTAATGAGAAGTTTCCTCTCCTGATTCAGTGTGCCCAAAAGCATAGGTTTGGATAATACGAAAGCTCAGTTATAATTAGGGCAGTCCTGCAGATTTTTAACTGCACTGTGTTACAGGGCATGTTAGACCCAAACTGGGCAGATGGCTTTGTGTAAATATG
>VZTR01023616.1:64998-75817 GCA_013400775.1 Chaetops frenatus | reverse complement strand
TTACATTAGTTTTCCTGGTGGGAAAGGCTGTCTGACCCTGACCTCAGTCCCCCAGCTAGTGAGATGATCCAGACTTGCAAGTGTATTCTTTAATTAGAAAACACTGGTTGCTTTCCTTTTCTTCATTGATATTTATAGCATAGCCACACAAACATTTTCATCAGCGTGGTTTAGTGTGTGATGAGTTATGGTAGAGGGCAGAGCTGGCACAGTGTGTGGGAGACTTTTTAATCTGATTTTTAGCTACCAGACAAAAGTAACATGCAACTACAATATCAGCTTTGTGTAAAAGCAATAGGTTCTTACGTCAAACCTATCAAGTTAGGAGTTCTAATCCTGTTCTTCACAGAAAATTGCTTTGTAGTTGTGGCTGCTGTGATGACTGTGATATTATTTTCATGAAGTTCACTGCTGCTTTTTTCTTGTACAGTGTCATTGTTTAAGTGCAAAAATGTGATATGCAGTAAATGTTGACTTGTGGCCATAGGGTATGGTAATAGAATATTGAACTCTTGTAGCACTCCTTTGATCTAGAAAGACTTGTGTTTGTGACAGTAAGTCATTATTGAATCCTGATAGGAACTATGTATGACAGCAAATTGCTTTTCTGGTTGAATTAAGCTTTATGTTACATTCAAATTGTTCTCGTTGATGCTGAAGCTGAAATAATAGAATGTGAAAGAACACACACATGTAAAACTGCAGTACCAGTGTGTGACTACCTACTTGCAAGGGATGTTCTAGTGCCAAAGCTCCACCATCATTTCGGGGATGGGAATGATGGCTGTGAAACCCTGGAGTTCAGCTTGTCTTTTTGGAGCTTACAAGCATCTGTATATTCACCAATTTTTGTCATAAGGGAAAAATCCCGTTAAATGTTTTGTTTCTCGTAATTGGACTGGCTTACGGTGATTTGTGGATTGTCTGTGTTGGTTGATCATAGCCACAGATGAAACTGAATGTATTTTGTAGACAATGTTGCATTGATCTGTCCAGTGTGGATTCTGTGGGGACTTTTATATCTGATGGGGTAAATAGTAGGAGGATGGATTGTGAAATCAAAAGGAGTAATTTAGAACTATCAAAAACCAGTGTGTAATCTGCTAATGTTGAAAACCACAGCAGTGGTATTCTCAGGATGGTTTTTTACTTGTGTGGAAATCTGTGAATGCTGTCCTTGTTTGTTCTGGTGACTGATTTTTTTTTAACCTAGTGATATTTCTTATATGAGCTTGAAGATGCAGGATACTTTATGGTTTTGTTCACAGTGTTTTCAAAGCCTATGTTTGGGGAATGTGTTCCTGTCTTAGCTGTAGATCTTTCTGTCTTAATATATCAAGGAAATAATGAACTTCTTGGTTTTAAGAAATATCTGTATGGTTAATTTGACAGAGCTTTCTTGTTTCATAAGCCACATTGTGCTTCCAAGCCTTAAAGGCCACAGGTCTTGTAATGACCAAACGCACTTTCTTCTCTGGATACAGTTGCTAATTCTGTAATAAAATGCCCTGGCTTTCTGCTCTTGAGGCCTAGTTTTGTGTCTAGATTCTTTAGTGATAAAGAAACCTTCCGAAGTACTTGGACTTATGGAGGAAGCAAATTTTTATTCATCCTATACAAGTATGATACCTCATGTCCATTTATTCATCTAATCTCAGTTTTCTGAGGAATAATTCTGCTACCCTGGCAAAAGAGATAAGAGTAAATGTAGATGAAGATCTGTTGTTGGGATAGATGGCAATCAACTGTTTAACTAAAAACCCCATCTTTGGGGTAAATTTGGGTTTGAATATTTCCCACCCATCTACTTTTGATGAACCCACACATTAATCACCTCTGATCGAGAGCAATGCATATAAACATCTGGAGGTTTTTCTTTGTTGCTTTGTTTGTGATGCAGGCAGCAGGCATCACATCCAGTAGTTCTTATCTGCCGTGTTAGCTGTCAGACTGTTCAGATGTGACAGACTGGGAAGGAGCAGTATTTGGATTAAAAAGTAGATTGTATTTTCAGGTCATCTTATAGAGAAAATAAGTATTTTGCAAACATTATTACTATCATAAAATTGTGTACCAACTCAATTACATGCTTCAAGGAAAATACTGCGAAAAGAGCTGGCTCTTTTAATTGCACACATTGAATTGTAGGGCTGTTTGATTTTTATCAAGGATCCAAAGAGAAATATTAGATGTTTTCTTCCATGGAAGTGTAAAGAAAAACAGAATCCCATGTTCGTGCAGATAAAGGACAATTTCTGATTTGATTGTTATAAAAACGTGTTTATTCAGAAGAATATTTTTACTACAAGAATAAAGGAGTGTACTTTGTCATAACTTTATCTAAGCTGAAATATGAGCAATTTTTTCTGTTTTTTATTGGGTTTTGACATAGCTTTTTAAGACGATGAGTCTCATCTTGCCTTTGCCAAAATCCTTCTCTGGTAAGTTTGATTTATGCATTCATTATCTCTCCTACAGTGCCAGGCTGTAATGTCTTAATGAAATTTCATTGTGGCTTTGTGGTTGAGTGGCTGCTACTGTGGAAAATAACTTCTATTCAAGACTTCCTGTCTCAGCCAAACATGCAAGCATCCAAGCATATTCTATATGCTCCTTTTCAAGAACTACTTTCTTCTCAACTCTTAGTCACTGCTACTTGATCTTTATGTTGTTATGACCCTTTTGTATCCCCAAATTCATGCTAAGTGTTTTTGATCTTAGTTTATTTAGTCTATTTAAAGACACCACTTTACATTGTATTGTTTCTGTCCAATTGGAAGATGAAAGATGAATTTATGAACAAGGTTAAGATTAATCCCATGTAATAAAAATTCCTGGATGCTGGGTAATATGCACATGCCTTAGCCATCCTGGGCTTTGAATGGAATTGTCACTTCTTGCTACTGTAGATGTTGAGATAAAATTTCAGCTTTCAACTAGATAGTCTTGACACTGCTATGCTTCAGAGATGTCCCTTTTCCTTGTGCCTGTGTAGAAGTGATTGGTTGGCTCACTGTGGATATTATCTTCAGATCCTGGGCTGGGTTTGCAAACTCAGGAAGAAAAATCCAGAGGTACTGCCTCTGGCTTAGGAAGTTCCCAAGCCACCTATAGCTGAGGTCTGGGAGAGTGTGCTGGGGTAGCTATCCCTGCAAATTTGTCCTGTTCTATACACTAAACACTATTTGCTGCTGTAAGACAAGGGAAAATGGGGTAGATGTATTAAGAATTATAAACACCTGATAGACAGAAACACAGCTGCTCAGGGGAGAATGTTATTCACTCTGGGTTGTTTGGGAAAAAGTGTTATTAATAAATAGGCAATAATTGTTAGGGGTGTTAATTCCTCGGCCAATAGAATATGACGTGTACGATCTATGTTATAAAAGGGTCTTGTAAAATAAAGACGAGGCCTTTTGCCTTTGGCCTTTCACTTTACTTCTGGAGTCTTTCTGTCATTTTGCTGTCTCAACAGCAACATAGGTGAAGCCATGCTTTCTGTTACGTGCTTTCTTTTCTTGATCTATATCGTCTTTGAGTATCTTTTTCTTTTAATATGAGCTGTTCTAATAAAGGAGTTGTGTTCTTCCAAGTGCTTTGTTAGTTACTGTCTTCTGAGGCAGGTAATGAAACCTTTGTCTGCAGGAACATTAGATTGTTCTTCTGTATTTACTCTCCTCTGAGATGGATGTCTCTGATATTGTGTTGAAAGTGGCCTCCTTACCTGGACAAAGATAAAGCACTGCCATTATTCTCTATCTGTGACAGGTGTAGAGAAATATTAGGCTCCATTGTTTCCTTCTAGAAATGGAAATCTTTTGTATGTACTCAGTCCTGGCTTCATAATACTTGGTTTATCTTGCCTGAGATTCCTGGGATGAGGGTATATGCAATAAGAGAAGGAGAAACTAGCCATGTTGAGAACTAAGTCTGTTTTCTCTTCCCTCCAAGACAGTCAAGCTTGTAATTAAGAAAACTTGCTGCACTGCTGGCAAAAAAGCCTAGGTGACTGCAAAACCTGCATAGATTTGGAACAGCAACACTTGAAAAACCCCCACTCCTGGATAGGTATATGACTTTTGCAGATACATGTATAGATAGGTATAGACATATAACATAAACGTTTGTTGCCTTCAGAACGGTTACTGTGTTTTTAGGCTTATCTTTTACTTAGTATCACTTACTTTCTGCGTCCTGATATCCTCCAGAGTGATGCTGCCTTTGTCTGATATGAAAAGCGGCAGAATTTGGGAAAGGCCTGATTTTGCTACTTATTTTTTCTCTTACTCACATAATTGAGAGGAATTTTTGCTAACAAAAGTGGTGCTCTGTTCTCCCTGTTTCCAGGATACCTGGCTCTATTTGAGGATTTCAAGCCTCAGCAGTCTTCCTTAGCAAACTTACAGGAACAATTTGAAAATCTCAGCTGTATGTGTATTTTTCCCTGAAAGCCTCTGGTCATATGCTGGCAGAAGAGAATTAAATCCCCAGAATGTCTGGGCTCATTCTTAAGAGAAGTATTACTTTTGTTCATGTTTTTGTTTCTGGAGAAAACTAATTCCCATTTGGTAGGATTTTATTTTAGTAAAATCTGTATAATGCAATAAAATATTTGTAAACAGCTTCTATAGTTTGAATTATATTATTGTCCTTTTGCTGGGGAAAAATTCGTATTGAAGTAGGTGTATTGTTTCTGAGAGAGGAAAAACAAACTTCTTAGTAGGTTTAAGAAGCCATAGGAGAAGGTGATACTTTCTATTATATAAAGCATGCATTTTAAGGCAGTATAGTTACTCTGAAGAATAAAGGTCTGTGCTGGTGTAATGTGACTTGGTTGTTGGGTTATTTTAAACAGAGGAGAAATATTTTTCAGTTGTTTGATAGTATGAGCTTTGCTTTGAGAAGGCAGAGGATGTGGTGCCCAGGTGCTTCCACTTTGGTTCACCCAAGCCCGCAGCTTGGCTGATTCAGCATCTCCTTGGCACAGGCTGTCATGGCAAGGAATTGCTCCAGCTGTTTCCCTCTTTTTCCTCTGCCAGCCCGAGTGCTCACGTTGCTTTGGGCAGGCAGTTCTGTTTCTCCGGAAGCAGTTGGGATTCAGTTCACCTACAGAGAGCAGTCATTTGATACCTGGTAGGAGGGCAATGCGGTGTCAGGGAATGGGGAGGGATTGGAGGGCCAGGATTGCCCCTCCGGAGGCTGCCTCCTCCACAGGCTGCAGCTCCGCCGTGCCATTGGGTGTGGGTTTGTGTTACACTTAACGTGGCTTTCCTGGAAGTACAGGCAGTAAGGAACAGGCTTGTTCCCAGTTCTTCCTTTCGTCAGATCTAGCAGCGGCCTGTCCTCAAGATGAGTCAGTTCGACTTGCAGATTTGAGGCTTGCTTTATTTTGGAGATGGATTAGTTTGTCAGATCAGTAGGCTAAACTGACTCATCCTCAGGCTACAAGATTGCCAGATTTCCTATGGCAGGAACATGAAAGTGGGAAGTAAGACCATCTTTTTTTGGCAGTAGCCCCCACTTTGATCAGATTACGTGTAATGTGAAAATGAGCTGTAGTTTCTCTGGTTACCTCAAATAGCTTTAGAGATGTCCAACACTTAGTTCTCTTGCTCTTCTATTTTTGTTACTTTGAAAAATAAATGAATTTCAAAAGCAGGACTTGCCCATGGTGAATAGCTTAGGCATCTGGCTTCTAAAATGCTGCCTCATCTGTAATAATAGCTCCTTCACCAAGATAGCTACTCCTGCCTTGGAGAATATCTGCGTTGCACTGATGGCATGCCTACAGTTTCCTAATGTTAATTGAGATAACGTTCTCCATGAATTCCAAACCATCTTTAACCTAAACTGACTTGTTCCCTTTTTGTGCTGTTCTGTGGCACAATCTAAAGCAGTAATTTGAGATGAATGCGGAGGCTGTGGAGTCTCTTAAAGCTGATCTGTGCTCTGCAGCATGAATTGAACAATGTAGCACAACTTGATTTTGCTCTCTGAAGAAATAATTGCAATGCCTCTTTTGGACTTAAAATGGTGTTCAGCCTCAGCTCAGGGCCATCTTAGGGATTCATATTGGCTACTACTAATTTTTGACTTTTTTTGTTCACTGTATTTCCTATCCAGGGTGGATGTTGGTTCTGAACAGCTGGCAGTTCTCTTACTCCTCCTCCAATCTTAAAACACAGTCACCAAATGCATTTTCATAATTAGCTTCATCTGTCTTTCTCTTTGGGATTTGGTTGCAGTCTCAGATTCCAAGCAATCTGTTTCTTACTGTGATTTTGATCTGTCTCATTCACTGTCTGGGCTGGACTCTGGGCTCAAGATGCTGTTTCTTGGAGGTAGAGAGAATAGCATGACAAGTACATGCTGTATTTCTGTGCTGCATTCAGTGAAGCTGAAGAGTAAGAAAACATGTCAGGTCCTAATTGGACGACATAATTATGGAGTACTTGACAGAAAGGAGAAATTGCGAAGGGAAGGAGAGTCCTCTGATATTCCAGAGAGCAGAAAAATGTATTTGAATCCAGGGCTCTCACAAGGGGAAAGCTTCATCCTCTGCCCTGCCAGGAAAACTTAGCAGGTTAAGTGGATGTTACTGTTCATTGCACCTGGGCTTCCAAGTCCACCTATGATACCCATAAATACAGAAATTACTCTTCTTTTTTAAGACAAAAATTTCAGTGTTTGAGGGTGCACCTTTGTGATAAGGATCGGCTTCACAGTGTGGCAGAAGGGACCTGTCAGTGAAACTCCAGCAGATGTGGAAGTGCTTGCTTTGTGCCCTGCTTCTTTGTCCACAGTCTGGCAAGGCTTGCAGAGGCCACAGAGAGCTACCCGGAGGCTCTGCTGGCCTGGGCTGCCTGCGGAAGTGGTGACAGCAAATGTTTCACACCCCTGGAGAACTTGCTTGTGGGTTCTCTCAGTTCAGTGTTAATATGCTTACAGTCGTGCTCCGAATTCTCTCCTTGATTCTCTGCTCTTGCTTCTGCTTCCCTGCACTTTTTGATATTAGCATTTTGGGAGGTTGGGATGTTTTGCAGTTTTTTTCACCTGTGTTTTTGCTGTTCCTTACCTTCACTTTATTTTCTTCATTCTTTAGCCTATTTCCTTTTTGGTTCCTCCCTCCCAGCCGGGGCAGGAGCTGTCTCTTGTTCCTGGTGCTGTGCCTAGCGCAGTGGGGTCCTATTCACACTTCATATTTAAGCACTGCTGTAATTAACACGATTGAAAGATGTTTTATTTAAACCTCCAGTAGGAGAATAGAGACTCCCTCTAAGATGTATTAAGATGTTCTTAATTTGTGCAAGCGTGTGCTAGGGAGGGTCTTGGTAACTTGCAGCTACTGCAGGTGGCTTTCTGTGGTTTTTGCTTAATGGTACGGTGTTAGGCATTTGAAGTCTCTTGCTGGATGCAAAGAGAGAATGAAAAGGAAAAAACAGCGTTGATGTGTGTTGTCAGGGGTCAGAGATGTGCTTGTCTCGGTGATGCATACCTTTAACTGGATTCAAATATTCCAACAAATATAGTTAGAGCTGAGCCAGGAAGGTCTCCAGCAAGTAGACAGCCTCCCTATTTAAACAGTTTGCAAGAAACTACTTCCGTGAGAGGTTTACCAAGTATTTTGATGGGAAGATTGTAGACCACCTGGGAATCCCCCAGATGAGCTGTTCATTATTTGGTATTCTTTGAGGGGTGGGAGTTTGGGAGTCTCTGACAGTGGTCTTAAAGCAGGCGTGTCCATAGGTGACCAACAGTGGATTCTCTCATCAGCCCTGTTAGAAGACACCGATAGACACTCGTTCAGGGTCAGCTGTTGAATGGCACTAACAAGTGTATAAACACGATCTGTTTGTAACTTGGGGTTCTGCGTGTCAGGGCTCAGTTACAGGTGTTTGTAAGTTACTACGTGTCAGCTGAACTGCTGTAGCTGTCTTTGGCAAATATTTGCTAAATCATGTTCCCTGATGGTATAAGAGGAAAGAATAACTAAAGGAAACTTCAAATAAGAAATCGTAGTCCTGTATAGGCTGCATTTCTCAGCTAGCAATTAACTCAGAGCTAAAAAGCAAAGGAGAATATTACTGAGGCCACAGTCTTATGCTAAAATGACGTCATACTGTTTCTGTTCTTGTCTCTTGTGCTGCACTTAACCTGTAAGCTTTTTGGGGCTGAAGTGACCTGATCTAAGATTATGAAAACAAAATCTGTTATGATTGCTTTGATACTTGGTTCCTAATCTGTGGAATCACCTTATCTAAATTTAAAGTTGATTTATATAGCTAAATAACTTTTGTGGGGTGGGTTCTTTTGCATGTGGGTGGAGAGAGAGGAGAACAGAAAGAGGGCCTACTAAAAATAACTTGTTAACAAGCATGAGACTGCTTATGAAACCCCACTGGCAGCCAGTGTTTAGATTACCTTAATTGTATGTTTCTGTGTTTTTTTCCAGAGCAGAAATGTAAGTGTAAGCATTCTTGTGGATATTTTGTTTAGTCACAGAAAAAAAATTCTTTTTATGGTACTCCCTAAAGTAATCATGTAGAATTTTTTCCCCACCTGAGTGTTAACTGCAGCTCTCTTCCTTAGGAGTTTACAGTTTTGGTCTATGTTTGCCATGACAGAAGGAGTACTTGAAGCAAGCTCTGTGTTAATGAGAGAGAGAGATGGTTAACACAGACATTAAACGTGCCTCAGAAAGGTCTGGGCACCACCAGTGGTAGGAAGGACAGCTTATAGTAAGATGAATCTTTTTTCAGACACTGCAAGTAAACATCTCTTCTGGATTCAGCTGTTTGGTTTATAAATCAGTGGGGTGTTAACTTGCTGGGATTTCATGGTGGCCGATGTAAGCAACTGATTGTTGGAATCCCATCTGCCACAGTTGGATCCTGGGAGGTCATCTGATGGCCAATGTGATAGACATCTGGGCTAGATCAACAGGGTTCTTCCCATCCTTTTTCATCTTGTGGTTTTTTGTTTTGTTTTTTAAACTGTTCAGAGTCAAGTTTATGCTGGAGTAGAGCAGCACAACTGTGTGGCCAATACTGTGCTGTGCTCACTTTGACTTTGGTGGTTAAGATATGAAAACCTGTAGAAAGTCAGTGACTTGGAACTTAATATGACCTTTTAGTGGACATTTTAACAAGCTTTATCATGTGAATATTCTGGGACCTGCTCACTGCCCTGCTTATTCTTTAATGGCTTGTTTACAGTCTTTAGCATTAAGCTTTCAAAGGGAGTGAATTGAAGATCCCCTCCAAAAGTCTATTACTACCTCTAAAGAAAGACTTCAAGCCCCAATGGCATTTTGAATGTCTGAACTGGGATGCAGTAAATCCAGATGCTGTTCCTTCTGCTAAATTTTAGTTTTTCTTTTTTTTTTTCAACAGGTAAATAATAGGGGGTAAATGTCCCTGCATCTTGATGTAATTTTATGCATTTATTACATCAAATATAGGCATATGAGGCATGTCATTACTTGTCACAGTCTGCTGCAAATACGTTTAGTTTCTTTTTCCTTTTTTAGTGACACATTGACCTCAAAAAGAGGTCAGTTGAGTTACAGAGTTTCATTTTTATAATAAAGTTATATCACCTTTCTAAACCGTTTACTTTTTATTTTGTAGTGAGAGTATAGTTTATTTCAGTAGACAGAAGTCAGTCACTGGTATTCTGTTTACTTTTTGCTCCATTTTTCAGTTCTTTCTTACATAAACTTAACACTTAGTACTTTGAATTTGCCATTTTAGAAACTGTTGAGCAAAATGCAGAGCTACCATTTGTGAAGTTACAGGTTTTGCCTTCTGCAAGGTAATTAAAAAAAATTATTTTTTCAAATGATTGACATGTAAAAAGCATTGTTATTTGGTGCAAGTGGAATGAACATTATCCTTTTACTTCCTTCCTTTGTGTCCAGCTAGAGGCAATGGCAACTTTGATTTCAGGGTATTGAGAAGCCTTTTGCCTTGGTGATCTTTGACTTGGCAAATGTTGCTGAAATTTGTCCTGATTATTTGTTTTGGGATTGAGCTCAAGTGAATTGACACATAATTAACTGTGCCTATCATTTGATCATTAGCAATAAATCCAAAGAGTGACCTGTCACTCTTCACATTTTCATTATTTATCATCTTATTGTGTTTTTGTTTAAATTGAATACAGATTTTGGATTTTGACTGTTGCAGAAAGCAGCATATTTAATATTAAGTTATGACACCATTGCGTTAGTGCTGAGTTGAAGGAAATTATTTATGTGGATATTGAAACTTTCTGACCTTCTTAAAACCATAAGAAACATTACATTCATCCTGTGCATGCTTTCTTATTTTAAGCCTAGCAGTTGCAGTTCAGTATTATTTTTAAAGAAAGAATTCCAATCTAAAATAAAAATCGGTGTTGCAAAAATAACCCAATTTTTTTAGAGTTTTTAATAAGGAAATTATTTTTTCTAAGTTTTGTCTACCTACAGTTCTGTCCTAAACTCTTGCAATTTCTGTTTCTAGTCATTATTTGCAATATTTGTCCTCTACCTGCAGATCAGAGCTCTCTCTGAAATGTCTGTTCCTTCTTCCTTTTAGAGATAATCCTCCAGCTTTCTCTTTGACTTAAATTATTTGCACTTTCAAGTTTCACTCAAAGTAATGCATCTTTGCTGACCTTATGATGTGTGAGGCTTCTTTCTGAATCTCTAGTGTTTTGAATCATCACTGCTGAATTTCAGCTATAGGGATTAAGCATGCTACTCCAGTAGCTGTTCAATGGGTGTGAAATAGCAAAGAGATTTTTTTTTTTTCCACACGCGCCTCATAATCTGCTT
>VZTR01023616.1:25767-63071 GCA_013400775.1 Chaetops frenatus | reverse complement strand
CTTAAAATAGCCTGGTCAAATGGAGGTTCCCTGCTGATGCTGGGGGAGTTGGAACTGGATGAGCTTTAAGGTCCCTTCCAACCCAAACCATTCTATGATTCTGTATGGTTCTAGGATTTTTATCTTGTACTGTTTCCCCCTAGGTAACATTCATGCACTTCACTGATGAAGAAAGGAAGATGTGTAGTAAAACACTTAATAAATACCATTTTAATACCTTCTCTGACTGACTCATAATAATTACCTCTGTGTGAAACTAACTTTTTGAAAAATGTAGTAAGAAAAATTAATTAGAAAAAGAAAATTAGTTGTGGTTTCTACTGCTGACTGTGTCTTTCCTCAAGCATACATTGGCCACGTTAGACTTTCAGAGCAGCTGACCTCCTTCCTTCACATCCCATGAACAGTTATCTAAGTCAGATGTTTTTATTCTGTAGACTTATCTGATGATCAGCACCAGATTCTAGCAGACAGCTCAAGAAAAGTTTTCTGTTAAAACATTTGTTTCACAAAGTAGCAAGATCTTTGACCTTCCAGTTATCTGCAACTGAAAGGAGCCTTTTTAGTTCTAATAGACTTCCATCCCCCTCTGGTTGCTCATTTCTTTCTAGGTAGTTGTGTCAGCTGCTGGTTGTAACCTAATCCCATTGGCAGAGGCTGGATCCAGCCGTGTCAGGTTTCTGTGGAAGTGACTCCTTGCTGTATTAAGCATTGACCAAATGAAGATGAAACAGTGTGGCAAAGCCTTGTGAAGGGGAGAAGTAGTCAAGTGACTTAATATTGAGCCGTATCTTAATAGGGAGATGATACTGAGATTTGAAACAAATCAGTGAAGATATATAAGTGAATACAGCTACGTGACCTCAGACATTGTAGGGAGTGTGTTGTAGGTCTGTGAAGTTTTCTTTTAGGACTTAAAAATAACCTAAGTAATACCTAATGGGAAAGCCTGTGAGCATACCATTGATGAGGAATGTAGCAGTTGGAGGAGGGAAGCCAGAGGAAATAGGTAAAGCCAAAAGAGAGGAAACGGTGGAGTTTGTAGACAGTGAAAAGGATCAGGTTGGTTTTGAAGTAGGAGTAGAGCTGCTGTAATCATTGTACTAATACATTGTTTCTTCACTTTGCTGTAAAACACATGGAAGAGGAGGAAGAGGGCACACATATATAGTTGAGAGGAAAAAGGGAATCTTAGATCTCTGTATGTGCATTAAAGTGTGTTTTTACTGCTCACTCAGACACTAGACAGCTAAAGGGATGTAGGGCAGACATAATTCTGGACTTTGTCCAGGCCCACTCAGTAGTAGGTGTGTGTGGGTGATCAATAGCAAAGGATGCCTTTCATGGTCCCTGGGGACTGAAGTGAATTTTATTGAATGACACCTCATTTGGCACAGGCCAAAAGTATACATGTAGTACACTTACAGATGGTCACCTTTGAGCTTAGTAGTAGGAATCAGCAGCTGGCAGGGAATATGTTGTGGGGATGTTTTGTTGTTTGTTTGTTTTGGGGGTTTTTTTTGAGATGCAAAAATAGGGTTGTAGCTTGCACTGATGGTCTGTGGTCTTCTAAGTGAAGTATGCTCATTTCTCCCCACAAACTGCTGAGTAGTCTCTGCTTTCAACAATGCTTTCAGTGATTTTACCTAATGCTTGTCATTTGTCCCATGCGGTCATCATATGCTAAAGGTAGGAAGTGAACTAGATCAATCAGAGCACTTGGAAATTGAAATGTCTCAATTTTGTTTCCAGTTTCACATCAGAATTGTGGAAAAAGCTCTTCATCAAAAAAACCCAAAACCAAATACCACATCACAGATGTTAAACATCTGTAGTATGTGGAAATGCTTTAAGGGTTTCCATGAAACATACCAAGTGCAAGTGTATTATAGTGTGATAACTATTTATTTTTCCTTGTGCTTCTACCCTGGATGTTATAAAGGTAGATGTTATAAAGAATGTTATAAAGGCATAGATGATGGTTATACAGTCACATGAATTTGCTTTTTTGTTACAGTAAAGCAAGGTCATACTGCTAGGTCAGCCCCAGAAAGCAGCAGCTTCTGAACATGTGCTAGTGATGCTTTTCATGTGAGCTGTGCTATAAGAGCTGTTTAGTATTTTGTTATTTAGTCCTTCCTTCTATAGTTTTTCTTTAATGTCCTAGTTCTGTTGTAGTCCTTACAGTCGAAGGTGCTGAGGGTATTGTGTGTTTGACAGTGCCTGCCTGTCCACTGGGGACACTGCATCTGACAGCCCTAAACAAATTAAGAGGTGGAGGGAATGAGATGAGAACTGTCTAGGCTTCTCTTTAAGATTTGCTGTGGTATAATGCTTCTTGGTGTTGACTGTTAGGAATCTGTTTGGAGGTACTGAAGATTGCTGGGCAGGGCTGTTTCCTCTCTGCTATCTTCCATCATGCTGAAGCTAAACCCAGTATTTCTGAAAACTGTTTAGTGAACCCCTTTATGTGCTGTTTGGCTGGCAAGTCAGCGCTTGCTGTCCAGACAGTTAAAATGAGGATAACCATTCTGAACTGTGTATGATCTTGTGAGCAATACCTACATCTGTGTAGTGTGAGGAGTGGTGAAACAGGCTTGGGCCTCTGGATGCTGCTGTGATACAAACACATTATTTGTATACTTTGAGAAGCAGTGAGATGTTTTACTCGAGGAAGTCAAAGCTGTCAAGGGTACAGGGTGAATTTTACCCCTGTAGTCTGTCAGGTTCAACAATACTGTAATGGAATATAACTGATACTCTAACAGGCTTAACTTTTCTGCAGATTGGAGTTGTTGTGGTGTGTGTTGTGGATGGGTTTCCAAAAACCGTTGTTTCCTGAAAGCAAGAAGCTGGGAGAGACCTCTATGAGGTTTCATGCTGTGTAAATTTTGGTAAAGAAACGAAGTAATTCTTGGTGTAGTGTTTAAAGTGTCACTGCATACACTTCAGCAAGTTTAGTTAAGGCGCTGTTTTCCAGTGGACTTAAAGGAAAATGTCTAAAGCTGACTGTTTCTCATTTGAGCTCTTCAAAAATTGGCTGGGTGGTTGCAGCTTGTGGGCTGCACATTGGGACCAAACACTTGAAGTGGCCTGAAATTCAGGGTTTACTTTTATGGACAGGGAGAGAGTGGCAGCTCTGAAGAAAGTCGTTAGAGCAGATCTCTTTATACCACGTACTTCAAATCTCAACCAGTGTTGCCAGGGACAATTATTTTTATCTCTAAGAGTTCATTAGTCTTGATTTTTGGAAAAATTGAGAACAAAAATAATTAACAATAATCTCAATACTGTGGTCTAGTGAACTCTGCCAGGAAAAATGCCCCTCAAAATTGAGCAGGTAGGGGCTTACCTTTTTATTTGATGAGGACTGCTGCAGTAAAGCAGATGTAACTTATTTGTATATTTGATGAGTTAGAATGCTAACCATAGAATATTTGGGCAAATAAAANAAAAAAAAAAAAAAAAGTTTATTTGTTTTCTGGCTTCCTTTCTTTTATTTCTTACAGTTATCAAAGAGGAGAGTGAATTTTCCATGCAGCTAGTATGCTTCTATTTATACTTCTCTCTTTCCCTATAAGAAGACATTCATCTGTCTAGTGTTCCTTTCTACCTCCTGCCCCATTTTCTCTCCAAATCTATACATCTGCATCTCAACTTCCTGTCACTCGTATAGGGAAGGGCTATGCCTACTCTGTATTGCTTGGCAAGTAATTGGCACCCTTAGCACTAATGTCCTTTATTTATTTTTAATTTAATTTGTTTCAAGGAGCTGTTGTAATCGTGAAAGGAGGCAATTTGTAAGAGCCTAAAAGGCAACATGGGAGATGAATAGCAGTCAATGTGGGTTTTTCAGGAGGAAATTGTGTCAAGCCACCTGCTTTTCTTCTGAATCTTACAGGTACAGAAGAAGTAGTAGTAGGTGTGAGTATCATCTTGACTCTGAAGTTTTCAAACTAATTTTCTCATGAGAAATCTAGAAAAACAATGGACTACGGGAAATCCCATGCATACGAAATGATTTTATTATTTTGTTTGAGCATAACAGGAGGTTCACAAAAAAACCAGGATGAGACATTTCATGGGTTTTTGCAGGGCCTTTAGGCAGTCTGATAGGATTCACCAGTTTTCACCAATTTCTTAGGTAAATTTCATGTAGCATCAGGAAATGGATCTGATAGTGACTATGCTTGAAGGGTGTGACAAGCTGGCAAGAGAGTTCAGTAATCTTGGATGCAGTTCAGTCAGGACAAATGCAGAATATTAGGCTTTGATAAGGGCCATCAGGTGTGTAAGTGGAAAGTGGATGAGGATTGGACAGGCAGCAGCTCTGCAGAGTAGAGTTTGGTACACAATCTGATCATGAGGTTGCAGCATTGCACAAGCTGCAAACATTGTGCTGGGCTATACAAACAAGTGTGTTGTAAGTCAGACACAAGAAGTCACCAGCATGCTGGGTAGAGCTGAGATAAACTTTCTTTGCAGAGTCTGGTTTTAGGTGCTGTACCTGAGATGTTTTTAGCAGTGAGGGGAGAGGTTCCCCAAAGAGAAGTAACTTCTCCATCATAATAACTTTCTTTGCAACAGCCCTCATACTTGAAGGAGGCAGTGAGGGGAAAGAGCAGGGATGAACTGTGCCATTTTCCATGCCCTCTTGGAGCAGAACAAGGAGCATTTTGCCTAAACAGCACTAAAGCTATTGATCAAGCTATCTGTTGGAAAGATTCTTCTAAATGCATGAGGAGTGAAGAGAATACCTGGAGAAAGTCTTAGAGAGAAGGTTTCTTGATAAGCAGATGTGATGAGCATTTCTTGAGTACTGTTTCTGTAGACTTGTGGTGACTGCTATGGGACAGCAGGTTCTGGTTTTCTTGCAGACCTATTTGTTCTGTAATCCGAGCCTGACGGGCTCTTTTGTGTAACTGAAGGGCAAGAAATGCTTAGTGTGTGCTTGTAAAATGCCTAAAGCTTTGGTCCTATTATGAACAAAATCAGACTTTGAACAGGGAGAAGCACTATTGGTAGTAACAGTGGGGCTAAGAGTAGGTGATAGTGCCTGAGTTCTTGATGGGAAAGTGGCTGGGAAAGTGCCTGTGAAACCCACAGCTACTTCATCCACACCAAAGCACATTCAACTCTGCGGCTTCCACTGGTGTCTTGCATCCTTAGCACTGTCCTTGGCTATGTTCTGGTTCATGTCAAGATACCAGCTTAGTGCCTGCTGTTGTCATCCTTCTTCCCCTTCCTCTCCTGCCCCAGCAAGTGCCTCCTTTCTTTGCAAGGAAGTCCAGACATGGAAGAAGGGAGGAACAGGACTGTGCCATCTGATGCAGCCTAGGTTTTGCTTCAGGTGCACACAGCCAGGTTTGACAAAGATTATGCTTCCTAGTGCTCCAAGCTTAAGCTTTCCATGTGGGTGGATTTGTAACAAACTTAAAGTGCACCTGGTTTTTGTTGCCAGATAAATGCCTGCAAAGATCAGAGCGCTGCTCTGAGCTCATACTGGCAGTTTGGTTTCTTCAGTTATAGGAAGAATATGGGAAAATGCTTGATTTTGGTCATACAAACAACACTGTGTTTAATATCTCTTACTTTATAATCAAGAGTAGGGATAAGTACTTGACTTCTTTGTGCGTTACATTTTATTGCTCAGTTATTTGCTTCTGGAGAGCAAATTTTTGTTAGCAATAATCTAAATGAAAAATAGTCACCACTTAATATATATTGGTAAAAAACATGCTTAGTCTTTTCTTTGAATTTGGTCAGAGGTTTTCTGTTTTTCTGTATAGTATTGAAATACATATGCTAATCTAAATCTTTGTCTTCCCCTTTTCTATTTTAGTCTTGTTGGTCATCTTGTTTACGCATGTGTTTTGATTATTTGTGTATCTCTTGCTTTGCAGGAGACAAAGATGGCAGCAAGGTGACTACAGTAGTGGCAACTCCTGGACAAGGTCCGGACCGACCACAAGAAGTCAGCTACACAGACACCAAGGTGATTGGAAATGGATCTTTTGGTGTTGTGTATCAAGCCAAACTCTGTGATTCAGGAGAGCTTGTGGCCATTAAGAAAGTCCTGCAGGATAAAAGATTTAAGGTGAGCCTATGCGTAAGTTCAGAATATTTTCATGAATGTTATCTCCTTTTTCATGTCTTTGATGGCGGTGTTTTTGATTTTCTTAATGTATTTTCATTGGAGCACATAAATACACATAAAAATTTTTGAGACTAAAAATTAAACAGATGGATTATGATAAAGCAGTGTAGTTTAGCTTGAAAATAAGTGAGTCACTGTTACGATTATTTGTATTAGTGCAAATCAGGAAGCTAAAAATACTGATTTGATGTGCTGTTTCCAGGTTGCAGACCAGGTTTCTCAGACAGTGAGCTGTGGAAACAAGGGAAAAAGCTTGTCTTGAGGTTACTTTTTTTTAGGATAAACTCTTCTCCTGTCATTAGTAATCAAACTGCTTGAAGGAACTGAAGCCTTTGAGCTTTGTTCTTAGTTGTTCCACTTATAAAGTTAGAGGCTATATTTGAGTAAATCAGAAATTGTGAAGGCCAAGCAAAAAAATAACAAATACTGAGCCCAGGGCAGTTTGGGCTGAAGATCACTCACTTCCTTTGTTACCTGATTTGTAAATGTGTTCTATCCTGGTGGTTGTAATAAACTAGTGATCCTTTATTCTAAACAAGTAGCCTTCCAAAGAGAAATCTTTTTATCTCATGATTTTTAAAACAAATTAAAGTTAAGAACCATAAGCCACCTCATCACTTCTGTTAGTCCTCTGCTTGGTACTTAATGTACTTGAGTGCATTCCCCTTATAGGCAGGTGACCTGCAGATCAACTTGTGCAAGCAGTACATGATAACAAAGATACTGGTTTTAACATTTCTTGTTTTTACAGTAAAACCTCATGCAAAAACATTGTTTTGAAGTGTTTTGAAGGAACTAGTGTATGTCTTGTCCGTGAGTCTTCAAATTTTATGCTATCATCACCACAAGCATCAGCATATCACAGATGCATTAGATGAAAATGGGAAAGATACCTTTAAATTAATGGGATGCAGAATTGTTTACTTCTAATTGAGAAAGGCATATAAAGTTCTTACATAGTTGTTACATCTGAGTTATTTCTGGACTGTATTATGGGTTGAAGGTAATTAGTACTTGGGAAGCATGCAATATGATGTAAGAGTGCCTTATTTTAGAAGAATAAAGAAGAGGTAAAACAGAAGAAGAAAAACAAGTTCTAAACCTAGCCATACTTAAAAGGAGATTTTTTTGTCTCTTCCCATTGCATAGGTTTACGGGGAGATGGTCAGGATATTTCCTATACCATGTCATACTCGGTAGGTGTCAGCTAGTGCTTTTGACAAGAATCCTTGATTTCTTTAGTCTCATAACTCTGGGGTTGTGCAACGTGTCAAAATGAAAACTTGGCCGAGCATTTTAGTTCCTGACCATCAGATATTAATAGTTTGTGACATCTTAGTTGGTTTTTTTTTAAAAATGAATCTCACTTTGGCATCTAGAATAAAATGCTGGTCTTTGACTGCTTTTGTTTTGGTAGTTCGTTCAGCGGCGTTTTGTTATCTATATCTTTTTTATTTTGGAGTGTTTCTTCAAATGATTTTTTAAAAATTACATCTCTTGAATATTAGCCCATTCTTTGTTTCTATTAAAGCAAAACAGCTAAACTGAAAAGCTAAGTAGGATGCTTCCAGTTTGGACTCTGAATTAATTGTCTACATTTGCTAAAACAAGCTGAGAACATCCAACACCTGGAGGCTTTAATGCCCCTAAACCAGGTGTAATTAACAGTTAAGTCCATGTGTAGATTTGCAGATAGGTAGCATTAATTTAAAAGTATTTTTTTAAACCTCATAATTTGTATGGATCACAATTGCAGTAGTATCCAAATTATGCATTTTTTCATATTCTTATCCCAAACGTTTATCCCAACTGCACAGCAGCATCTACCTTTGGTCTAGTTTTGGCTCTCTAGTTTTTCCCATCATTTGTCAGTTTAGTGTTCCCATTTTTTTCACATTCTGATCTAGAATTGTATGTTATGTTGGCAGGAGGTGTAAGTTCTTGCAGGCTGGATGAAAACCTCTGCCTGGACAGATTTGGAAGCTGGACAGATGTATCTGATATTACTTCAGGGTATGCTACTCTTTGGGAATGCCTGATCTAGGTAGTAAATGCTGGACCACATAATGTACCAGTTTCAGAGGGAACTTAAGAGTCAGTTGGCTGAATGGTTTGAGTGCAGTGTGGGAGCAGACCAGTTCTTGAGTTCAGAGAGCTGAGCTGTGTGTGCAGCTCAGCTGGGCTGTGCCATCCCTGCTTGGCTGGCCGAGTCCAGATCCAAGGCCTGGTCAGTGGAGTTCCTTAAGGAATTTGCTACTCCCCTCTCATTAGTGCATATTCCCACTCAGCCATGATGGAGGGGAAAAAGCCAACCTTACTGTAGATAGCCAAAGGTGGTGGTAGCTTGTTTGATTTATTATCACTTTCTGAGGGAAGAGAGGGAGCACTTTAGAATTACCAGTGTGCACTGATCCCAGTGGTGGGCAAGCAACAAGAGGAAGGTGATGTATGAAAGTTGCTTCCTGATCATGAATTTTTCAGCTGTATGCTTCTAGGTGGTGCCTGCTTATCCTTGTGCTTGTCTATCCTGATGTATTTATCTTGGTACTTGCAGTATAATTCCTTAGTCATGATTTAGATCTTCAAAAAAAGGCTTGAGAAGAGCCAGCAGATAGTCTTGAAACTTAAAGGGCATGATTCAGAAACTTTAGGAAGTCCCCCCCAGAGTGTAACTTCTAGAGTCTCACTGCATTTTGTGAATGTGGAGGGCAGTTATTGTGTAGATCTGGAAAATGCACCTCAGTTGCCAATTTTGGATCTCTGTCAGGAAGCTGAGATACTTTTGTCCAGGTTTAAAGCTAGCTTGAAAGCTGGAATTACCAGAGGGGGGTTGTCTTTTCTTTCTTTTTCCCTATTTCCATTACTATAACAAGTCAGCCTCTCAGCTTTGGTCCGAACCAGAAAGAAGTTGAGTGTTAAATTATTGCTGAAGAGTTGAAACTTACAGTTTCTGTGATGATAAAGAAAGATAGTTTGCAATGCTCCTACTTCTTTCTCCTCCCTCGTTTCAGTTCAGTGGTTCTTCAGTTTGACATTGCAGTTCCTGCATGACTGTGTTTTTAACAGGGTCTCTGAATTGTTCTGGATTTTAGAATGTGTGTCCAGAGTTCAGTGTAATGTAGAGAAGTAGTATTGGTATGCTAGGGATAGTGGTAAGTCATTGAAGGGAATAAATAAAATACCACCTAGAGACTTATGCTTTATTTCAGTTTTGTAGTTTTACCTTCAGTAAGCTATTTCTCCATACTAAGTGAGAGGAGTTAAGTAATGTAATTTTGGACAATTAACCTGATACTTGATTGAGTAGTTCAGAAATTATGTGCTGTTTGCCATTAATCTGTGAAGCAATTTAATTTGTTTAATTTAATTAACAAACTCTTATGGAAGGTTATCTTTTTGGGGTGGTGGGTTTGGGATTTTTTTTTTTTTTTTTTAGTTTAATTTTAACAGGGGTGAGAGGGATACTTCCCTTTGAAAAATAGTGTAAGGCAGTTGTTCACAAACTTTGGGGCCAAAGTGCTTTCAAACAGCAAAATTTGCAAAAGACAGTGACCTGGCTTTCACAGATCTATACTGTGTTTCTGCTTCTATCTCACAAATGCATAATAGGTTCTCAGGCGAAGAATCAATAGGTGCAGTTAAAAGATTCGTAATATTTTTCATCCATGTGTCTATGCAGGCCCTCAAGTGACACAGCCTAATTGTGATGCTTGAGAAGAAAATAATGGTAGCATAAAAATTCTTGCACTGCTTTTGGTAGCATTTTCATTGGAATCTTCTTCAGATTAAGAGTCTGTCATGTTGCTGTCTAATTGTGCAAAAACCAATAATAAGCAAAGAAGTATGTTAGCATAAATAGTTATTTTTTGTTATTTGTACCATTCCATTAAGATTTTTAAGAAATCCTAATGGAATGAATGTGTGAATTGCTAGAAATATTTCACAGATGACTTGAGAGTAAGTAGTTAAATTTTTTGTATCTGAATTGCAGTACTTGATGTTTCTGCTTTTAGCACAGGACTGTTGAAATCTAAATGATGAAGAGAGTTGGTACTCCTCCTGCACCTTTTCAAACAGTCTACATTGGGCATCACATTTCTTGTTAATGGCTCACACAGACATAAAGTTTGCAGCAAGAGAAAGCCAAATTCTGTAATGGGAACCGTTCATGCCATCCAGTCTGTCAAATCATTCAGGGACTGCCTGGGTTTAGCCATCCAACCGTGTGTGCCCTCGGCTTAGTTGCCTGAATTATTTAAATAGGCAGATCTTCTGGAGTGTGAGAGGATGTCAAACTAGGGCCCTGATGACCCATGAATGTGAAGCACTGTATTGGTAAAGCTGAGGCCACTGAACAGTAGGCAGTGCTCTTTCCTATTTTTCATTATGGAAATAATAGGTGCTGTGACTATTTACATGTTTATTGTTTCTTTGTTTTGGTTTCTTGGTTTGTTTTTTGGTTTGGTTTTTTTTTTTTTTTTTTNNNNTTTTTTTTTTTTTTAATATGTAAAGTCTTAGTGTTAATTTGAGCCTTAAAGCCCAATAAAGCAGCAGGATGGAAAAATAAGTCTGTGTTGAGGTTCTGTTTTCTTTCTTTCTCTGCTGGTGCATGTACTTTTGTGAGCTGTTTGAAATGCTTCTGAAAGCAACAGTTTTCCTTCAGTTCCTGCCTCAGATGTATCAAGATGCTAAGTATAGAAAGATCCTTTTCAAAGTAGCCTGTATCCGCTGTTTGTGTTAACTTATTTACAGAAACTTTGATCATAACAGCTCCCATGAAAAGTGTAAAACCATAAGGAAGAATTCCCATTGAAAAATGACTAGGTGTTTAGGTTTTTGAGTTCTGTTAACTTTTCTGTTTAAAGCATTCAGAAATCTGGAGCCGACCCAGTTTTTTTCTTAATAGGTTTTGTTTCGCTGCTCATGGTTGAAGGTGTAATTCTGTAAACATGCACATGAAAATGTGAACCTATTGATTATTGATTTGTACCTTTGCCCTCACAATCTCAGTGCTTGACAGACCACTGTGAGAATATGCCTTCAAATTGGGTTGAATTAGTTACACTCTTGCTGACTTTCCCCTAGCTTGTTTCTTAGCTCTTGCTTAGCCATGGTCAGTTAAGATACAACAGATCAGCATTATACTGGAAAAAAAAAAGGCTCAATTTTCAGGGGGCTTCAGTCTATTAAGGCCACTTTTGGTGTATCTGAGCTGTTTAGAGGAGGGATGTATTCAGGTAACCTGACTGAAAGAAGAGGTAAAAGAAGTTTTATTTTGCAGTCTGTAAGCTTAAGCTACAGATAGTCATGTCTATAGACTGACAAGCAGACAGGAGTTTGACACCCAGCCTCTTGATGTGTGTTGGGGAACCCAGTTGTGAACCTTTAAGGGAAGTCTCTTCTGTGCAGGGTTGGTTTCCCTTTCCTGGGTTCAGACAGGATGTGTGCATCATCTTGCTTTTTAATGTTTTAGCAGATCCATCTTCCAGACTCCTATTTCTATGTCTAGTAGCTTTGTCATGAGAATGTTAAAGGTACAGTTGAAGAGAAGCCATTGTTACTGCTGGATATCTCATAGAAGCCTTGATTTCCTGTGTATGTGCTTGAGTTGTGGACCCTTTCTTTCAAGTACACAAGTGGATATTGAAGTCACAGAAAAGACCTCCAAGATTGATTCCAGCCTTGGACTGATCACCACCCCTTCAACTAGACCATGGCATTAGGTGCCACATCCAGTTGTTTCTTGAACACCTCTGTGGATGGTGATTCCACCACTTCCCTGGGTAATCCATTCCAAAGTTTAATAACCATTTTGTGAAGGAATTTCTCCTGACGTCCAGCCTAAGCCTCCCCGGGGTGCAGCTTGAGACTTGTTTCTGGTTGCCTGGGAGAAGAGACCAACCCTCACTTTACTACCAACTCCTTTCAGGTAGTTATAGAGAGCAATAGGATCACACTGGATCCTCCTTTTCCCTCCTACTTCACTCCTTTCTAGAAGGGAATTGAACATTATCACAGAGGTTCAGAATGAATGCTATCTTCATCTTAAGTCAGTGTTTAAAGTCTTGAATACAGTGTAGAGGTTGGATTTGCTCTGATGTATTCATGATTATCTTTCTGTGACCTCTTGTTATCTGCACAGGTTTCCTCTGAACTAAGGACTGATCTTCCTTTTTTAATTAAATCTGTGTGTGAGCTAGCTGAGTTCTCTCATATCTCCATCTAAGGATCACTGAATATTCAAACATTAATCTCTAAGGCCTTCTCTTAGAAGAATGCCTTTATTTATTGTATCTCAGTTGAGTTGGAAGCACCCATGGGGTAAAAAGTCACAAAGGAAAAACATGGTGATGAGAATTAGTAACATTTAAGCACCTTTGTTTTAAGTCTTTGGGGACTTGGACATCATGGCTACTTTGAAGATCTGAGGAATAGTGAATCACTGTTCATAAGATTATCATGGAGGTGTTACTCTCGAAAGGATGCCTTAATTTTATTGTTAAATAGCTAGAAAGATTACCCAGAACAATAGAGCTGTCTTCTGACTAGTGAGATGTTTTGTGTTTGTATCACAAGTGGGGATGGAATGCTGAAAATATTTTTCAGTGACTTCAGCAAATATTGCAAACATTTGTAAAACTAGCAGTAGAAAGATAATTAAGCTTGATCAAAACTGCCCTTTTACTCCTAGCTGTCCTCATCTAAGGGGATACAGTCCCTCTTTAAAACTGAGGCCATCAGATAAGATTTCCAGAATGGGAGATGCCTGAGCATGTGTTCAGGTTGTTTTTCCATTTTCTAAACAGCTGGAGGGCTATGTTTGGTTTCAGAGAGGTTTTTTCTAATCTATGCTTTAACTATTGTATAGAGGCCAGGTTTGTAGCTCTGGTACAGCTTAGTTTAGCCAGTTTATCAGAGGCATTTACCAAGATAATAGCTTTTCTTATAGCATTACTTGATCTTTCCGTCTCCTGGAAGCTTATTGGAGCCAATTCTGTCATTTGGCTGTAATTGCGGTTGCAGTGTCTGTCTCTTCACAGCAACCTTTAAAAAGGCTGGGTAGAGATCTGAATTCTCACTCACAACCGTGTATTTCATGCCATTTTCCAATTTTATCAAACTTTCCTAATGGATAAAAAAATCTGTTTACCCTTGCTTTTGACAGTCTTTGAAGAAAGCAGTGTACTGTTAATTGTATCAGTTGTAACTTCCCTGGACATACTTAAGTGGCCTAGAAGATCTAAGAACTCTAAGAAGCATATTTCTAACTTAGTATTATTTTCAAGTCTGTATAATAAAATTATTTGTAGTTTTGGCTGGTCCTGCAGATGTTTTCAAATCTGACAACTGAATTGGATGCATAATAGCTATAGCTGTTAGTGCAAACTCAGTCTTCAGTTTGGCATGTGAGATGAAATGGAGTTTGTACTATAAGCATTGATTTCAGTTTTTTCTTTTTAGTGGGGGAGTTTGGACTTGTAATTAATGTCCAGTGTCATCCAGCCACAGTAGTCATAGGAAAGAGGAGGAAGTGCTCTTCATCTGCAGATGTGGCTTTGTGCATGTTTAGAAATGTGTTGCCATGTGGAAACCCATGTTAGCAGGGAAATAAGCCCTAGGAATGTGTTCTTTGAAAAGGGAAGAGTCAAAAGAGCTTTTGAGGGCTTTTTTTGCTCCTACCCCATGGATATTTGCATGAGGCCTTTTATAGATCCATGCCACAGTGTAAGTGGTGCATTTATTTTGGATTTTGAGCATTTTTATTTCCATGAGTTTTTCTGTGGTACTCCCTAGACTAGGACCAAAGATGGGACTTTGAAACAAGATATCTATTTTGTCAGTTTTCTCTCTTCTTGGTCACTTCTAGTGTATAACTTGAGACTAAAATTAAACCAATCTATCCTATGTGAATTTACTGACCAACAAAAAGAACCGGAAGATACATTACATTTATAAGAAGTCTTTTGCCCCACTAGTCTGGATAACTCATATAGTTGTTCCAATAATGCTTTGGTTTATTTCCTCATGTCTCTCAGATCTTCTAAAGGAAGTGAGTTCATAAGTCAGATTTTCATAAAATACATATATTTATATACAGTCAATTAAATATATATTCTGTATATATATATATCCCTAAATTAGCTAGGGACTGTTTTGAGAGACACAGGTTAAATGGATGCTATTGTGAAATAATTACATTCAGAGTGGAGATTGCAGTTTTAAAAAATTCCAAACACATCAAGGTATGGAAAGGCGTAGTTTAAAGCACACATAGTTTAAAATAGCTGTAACTCTGCCACATACTGACAGCACATTATAACTGTGAGAGTGTACTTGAACTTTGTGGAATTCCTGATTGTGGTCAAATTAAGTTCCACTTTGAAAGATAATTTCCTTTGACTTTTTAAGATTGGTGCCTCTTAAGTGCCTGAGATGGACTGGCATAGAAAAGCAGTAACCCTGCATGCAGTAGGGATAACCACTCTATTTTATATTTATAAATCAGTTTTACATCTGGGTCACACCTGCTACTTAGAGGGAGCCTTGATTATGACATGGACTTGTAGGTCTGTGTAACAAAGTTAAAAATGGATTTTAATGTTCTTCATTTTGTAGTTTTTTATGGAAAGACCTTTGCTAGCCTGTCAGGATCACTACCATGGAGACTCTATATCTTTGCATTTCGGAGGCTGGTGGTGCAAATTTGGCTTTTCTCATTCTTACCTAAAAATAAAATATTTAATGGCTGACAGTCTTAATGTGGCAATGGAGTAGACTTTCTAAGTGTGCAACCAGTGCAAGTGGAGAATCGAGGGCAGTCTTAGTTCTGTGAATGGAGACTGAACTTCGTCATTTAGAAAGTTACAGTAAAATTCCTGAAGTCCTTCTGAAGCTCAGAGATTTAGTGGTCCACTGTGCATGAGGCTGTACATAAATTCTCAGCTAGTTTTATCTTTTTTCGTCTTGGAGTAGAAGCTGAGGTGATCAGGCAGAGAGCAGGCATGTCCAACGCTCTCGAGACCTTGGGAATGCTGCTGCTATGGAGAGCTTGGGCATTAACGCTGGTGTTGGGTGGAAATGGTGTCCCAGAGGAACCTTCCACACCTGTCCCCTACTTAGGGAAAAGACTATTGTGTAGAATATAAATAGAAGATTAGCTTGATGGGATAAAAATGGTGCTTTTGAGACTACTTGGATGTTTGGTGCATGCAGATACTTCAAGGCTCTTTGTTGTACCATTATGTATTCTCTTTTGGAAGTCCCACAGCATGAGATAGCCTGGCTATGGAAGATTTAGCATAAACAGTCTTTATATCTAATACCATTACCTACCTGTGGCTCTCACTTGCTTACTAAATTCTTACCTGGTTAAATTATCCTTAGTGCAACATTCCAGTCTTGGAGCACGATTGGAATATATCATTAAATAATTTGTCTTCAGTTTTTTCCAGGGAACACAGGGTTTTTTGTCTTTAAAATGGATGGCTGCTAAATCAGGCAGTGGCAAACTCTGTGTCCTTTTTGAACTCAGTATTTGTTGTTCAAGTATTCTGCTGTGGCAGCTATTACACTTGAGGGGAAAAAGTGATAACCCACAAAATGCTAGTCATAGAAAGGACAGAATAGATCCACCTGCTACTCAGTGGAGGCTTCCCAAAGCAAAGAAGAGGGACAGATCTTCTCATTTATCTGTCACCAAGACAGCTGTACTCTACCCTCTGGCACTGTGCTGTAATTCAGCCCTCTTGGCTTTGTTTAAAACCTTGAAATTGAGCTGTAATTGAGTTGTTTGCTTTGGTTTTTTTTTATTTGTAACTCTTCCTTGAAGAGGATTAACTCAAAATCGGCAAACAAAAAGAGGAAGGTTTAAATAAATGTGAAAGTGGGAATAATTTTTGTGTTCCAGTTGTCTTCTTGAGTAGACCTACACTTTATAACCAAATGGCATGCTCCTTCTGGGAAGTGTTTAAAACTCAGAGCCATTTAATGGGTAATTGTTTTCTTTGTGGCACCGCCCATTGCTTCTTGGAAAAGTAGTACCAAGATATGGGGAAATAATAAAAGGTAGCTATTTTAAATATTTTGTCAAGCATCTAAAGTACAGAGGCAGTTCAGACAGTTGGGCATTTAAAATAAGCAATGGTGCCATTTTTTTTGTGTAACTTGGATACTTCCTGGTCCCTGATGACTGAGAAGGTGAGATGTTTGTGACCAACAGAATTATTTTCAGCCTATACAGTACAGGGAATTACTTTTCTACTGCTTTACTTTTCATGTTTTTGAGGAAAGATTGTTTTGGCTTTTTGTTCCACTTTGGTTTTTCCATCACATTTTCTGTCTGCATTATGCAGTGAAATATGGTACATTTGGAACACTGGAAGATGAAATTTAAAGGGTAATGTAGACTGAGGTTTTGTTGGATGACCTAGACTCTCCTGTATGATCTACTGCAGGAAATAAAACTGAATCTGATTTTTATGTGAGTGGTTTTCTAACATTTGTATCATGTCATAATGGAAAATAAGAAATACTTTTGGAAAGGTAACAAGAAACTTACTCTATTAAGGAAAATTCTGATTACAGTCCTTGATGCTTTTGGCATGGTGTCGATACTTACTTTAAAATATAAGGAGTGATGTCAAAGAAGTGCTCGTCGTGCATTTGTAATGATTTTTTGGCCAGGAGCAAAGAAGGGACTCACTCTTCTTTAAGATGAAATGTGAGGTGTGATGTTTATCATATTTTTAAATACACGTTACAGACTTTGAACTAAGGAGAGGGCAGTCTGCTTTCTTCAGGGTGGGTTCTTGTTTATGTAGTACTTAGTACAGTGAACTGAGATGAGTAATGCAGGCTCTTATATGTGTCATGATGCAAATAAGCAGACTGCAGACATCTATATTCTCTAGTTCTTTTAAGATTTGAAGGCAGGTCTAATTGTTACAGGCCCAACAGAGGTGCTCATTTCACATCTTCATTTGTCCTGTTCCTTTGAAAGCCCAGCCATGGTGATTAGACTGCGTAGGTCCTGAGCTAAGTAGTCAAAATACAAACATTCAGTCTGAATCACTGAAGCATAATGATGCATGTGGAAAACAACAGCTGGATCTAATTTTAATTTTTTTTAATTTCAAAAATCACCCTGTCACAAAAAGCTTCTTGTTTTCCCCCCCCTAAGCTTTACCAAGTGATGAAGACAGAATCTATAACTTGATGTCTTTTAAAGATTCATCCTCTCTTTTTCTTTGTTCAGAGATTTGTCCAAGGATCTGCTTATCAGTCTGAGTTTGCAGGCCCTTTTTCATTCATCTTACTTTATCTCAGGAGGCACATTGTCATGAAGGCTGTACTAGGTTTTTTGGACTTGAAAGCAGGCATCTCATTTACGCCAGATGAGTTTAACAGTGTAAGCACATTGATTGATTATAAATGAAATAATTTTGCAGACTACTTAGTCCCTGAAGTGGAACATTGCAACTTCTCTGGGTGTTGTGGTGAGACATGAATACTGCTTGCTGTGCTGTCCAGTGGTTGCACTTGCTCTTGCTGCAAGTGGACAGAAGAGGATTTTTTCCTTTCTTTTATTTTTTAACTTTCTAGAGTAAAACTTCATAGTGGATGTTGACATGGCCTGTGGGCACTTTAGTGGAAAATTCAGGTTTGCTGTTAAATAATAGAGGAACCTTTAAAAAGATTTGTTGCTGACTGTGTGGGAATTAGTGGTAAGTGTGCAGGTGTGGAAATGAGGACATAGCAGTTTGCTACTCCATTGGCTGGGGAACATTAGAAAGATTCGGTTCAGTATCTTATGTGGATGGACTTGCTTTGTTTTCTGATGCTGAGCAACTTTGTAAGCACATTTCAGATGAAGTCTGGCAGGCATAACAGGTTGTAGAGCAGGAGAACTAAGGTGAGAACAGATTTCTGAAGAATTCCTAAAAATGAGGATAAAAATTTTTTTTTGTCTATGTCCTCTGCTGAACATATTTTATAAATAATGAGCAATTCTGAATTATAACATTAGAAGGTGGTAACATCTTCTTGTTTTTAATAATCTTAATTGAGGCAATGGTACTAGAAGCTCTGTTGTTTTTTAAAAAGTTGTTTTATCTTCTTTCTAGGTTAGATTCTTCTGTTAGTGCAACATCACAGTAACCTGTACTAGAATTGCCTATCTGTGAGACCGGGGGCTTCCTTGGTTATACTGGATTTATTAACACTATCTGCTTGTCATTTAGATATCTGCAAAAGCAGCAGTATGAGAACATATGAAATGGAAATGTTCTTTCCCAGTGTGCAGGAAACCACAGCAGGTTGACTGGAGTCAGCATTTGAAGAGCCACAGCAAATAGTCAACATAAGGGCAAGAAAGGACATGGTTTGCAGATAGTATGCTGGATTTCCTGGTAGGCAATGACTCTGTTTCTGTAACAAGCATAAAGGTTATCTGCTTTCATGCAGGGCTAACAGATCTAGTAGGACAAGAAAGTAGTATGAGACATAGGAAAACTAGGGCATGTTGAGGGTTGCCTGGAGTGTTGGAGGCGTAACAGAGTCACTGTATTCATTGAACAATTTCTGTGGCAGCATGAAGGCCATCAATTAGCAAGAAGGATAAACAGTGCAAGAACTCTTGTTTGGATTTAACCTGATGAATATCTCTTGGAAAGAATCCTCCTTGCTAGTGGGAACAGCCTGTACTCAGTCCAAAAGCACAACTCTGTGTGCAGGTGGTAGTAGAAAGTCCCTTTCTGGTGGAGCACTGAGCTGTGGCATGCTGTCCTACTGGCTTGTCTGCATGGATCTGCTTGTGGGTGATAATGCTATAGCTGACTTCTTGAGTAGATAATGAACTTCCAAAGAGAAATAAATGTGTCTGAGACCTTTCTGAATTCAGCTATCCACTTACACAATGTAGAAAGTTTTAACTGATTCACCTTCAAAATTTATTTGAATTTTCCTGAGTATAAGTATACAGTGAGCACAAGATACAGTGACTCTTGTCTTAACCTGACCTTGTGTGCAGAATGTGTAGGGAGTGATACTGTCTTGCTTACATAAGCAAGGCAGGCATTATCACATCCTCAGTAGGCAGTAATCTTCATTATTTCATACTGTTGGGACTTTGAATGCAAAAGGGTCCCAGCACCCTTTGTATACATAGAGTTTAATTTCAACAAAATGTGAAAAAGGTATTTTCACTCGTCAGGTGTGGGGCAAGAAAATTCATTCACAGAATCATAAGATGGGCAAGGTCGTAAGGGACCGCAGTAGGTTGTCTGTTCAGCCCCCTTGCTCAAGCAGTGTCATCTCAGAGCACATGGCACAGGATTGCTTCCAAATGGTTCTTGAATATCTCCATTGAAGGAGACTCCACAACCTCTCTGGGCAACCTGTTCCAGTGTGTGGTTGAAGGCACAGTACAGAAGTTCTTCCCTATGTTAAGGTGGAACTTCCTGTGCATCAGTTTCTACCCTTTGCCTCTTGTCTCATGATTTGGCACTACCAAGAAAAGCCTGGCTCCATCCTCTTGACACCCTCCCTTCAGGTACTTACAGACGTTGATGAGGTCCCCAGCCCCCTCAGCTGTTCCTCATAAGTGAGATGCTCTAGTACCTTTATTGTTTTTGTTGCCCTCTGCTGAACCCACTCCTGGAGCTCCTTGTCTCTCTTGGACTGAGGAGCCCAGAACTGAGCACAGCACTCCAGGTGTGGCCTTAGTGAAGCCAAGTAGAGGGGCAGGATCATTACTCAACACCAGGTCATCTCCACAGCATATCTGTTCTGCCTGATGTGTGTAGTGGGAAATCTTAAACAATGAAAATAAGATCTTGTAGTGGGAAATATTTGGCAAGGTCAGTGAAGGTTTTGCCACTTGCAATATTATTAACAGTGGATGTTTGAATGAATTAGTTTATGAGAATCCTCTGTAAAACTATATGTTAAATGCAAAAAAATGCATAGTCCATTGCAAAGGTGATAGGTAGTGTAGTAAGCAATTTCTGACATAATTTGTGATTGACTTGCATTGAGCCTCTTACCTTCTACAATTGTGTTTTTGGAAACAACTTAAAAGATCAGTAAAGAGAGGTTAAATGTCCATGTCTCCAGGCTTTAAGGTCCCAGGTGACGAGGAACTTCCTTGGAAGCATCTGGTGTTGACTGCTGACAAACCATTGGATGATGTGGTGCTGAGATGACTGGTCTGACCAAGTCATCTTTGTACCCTCAGTCCCTTGTTTGCAGCAGTTATCTTCTGTTGACTTGCTACAGGGTTATGTGCAAGTTCTCATTTTATTCTGGAAGCAAGGTGGGAGTCAGTGTGCTCCTAAAGCTACCTGAAGCAGCTCTCCTATGAAAACAGGCTGAGAGAATTGAGGCTGTTCAGCCTGGAAAAGAGAAGACTCCAGAGAGATTGTATAGCAGCCTACCAGCACCTAAAGGAGGTTACAATAGACCTGAAGAGGGATTTTTTTATAAGGGCATGTATGATAGGGAAGGGGGAATGGATTTAAACTGATAGAGGTTAGGTTTAGAGTAGATGTTAAAAATAAATTCTTCATTGTGTAAATGGTCAGACACTGGATCAGGCTGTCCAGAGAAAAACTGTGAATGCCTCATTCCTGGAAGTGTTTCAAGGCTGGGTTGGATGGGGCTGTGAGCAACCTGGTCTAGTGGGAGATGTCCCTGGCCATAGCAGAGAGGTTGGACCTACATGATCTCAAAGGTCCCTCCTGACTCACACCATTCTGTGATTCTGTGATTTTTGTGCATACTGGGGGAATGGTAGTTAGGTTGTCCCTGCCCTGTGTTAGTCCAGCTGGACCTGGTACTTGGGAAAACTCTGAAACTGGAAGCCCATGAGGTGGTAGTGTAGCCTTTTTAAATTTGCTTAAAGTGCGCCACTTTAAATTCATGGTGCTCACCTGACACATGAAATAATTTCTTTCTGCACCTTCCTTTTTTTGGGAAATCTCTATTCCTTTTCAGTGTGACTAAGCTGTGAGTCTAATCATAGTGCTGTGTATCTGCTTTTAAATTTGTCATTAAAAAACATGCCTTGTCATGCATATAGTTACTAAAACTTGCTTTTCTCTATACTTTTTATTTTGGGGCAATTTAGGCCAGAAATGAATGTGAAGATTTCCTAATCTTTTCATTTTAGTGCTGCCACACCCTTTTGCCAAAGGAAATGATTTCTTGAAAAATGGGACAATGTTTGAAAAGTGCTAATGCTGACTAAGGAAAAAAAAAACCCCAAGCAAGAAGTCTGATAACCTGTTTTATCAAACTTGGAACACTAATTCTTCAACAGCTTATAGTGAATTTGTACTTTGACATAGCTGGCTTTCCCTTTCCAAGTGTATGATAGGCTGCTTGTATCTAGCAAAGGTCAAATTTGGTGAAATTATTCTGCAGCTCTGGGAAGAATGTACTGCTGCCTTTTAATATGAAGATATGTATTTGAGGAAGCTTGAATTGTTTTTATATATAAAATTATGAAGGAGTGTGGAAACATTCTTACATGTGTGGCTATCATCTGAAATTTAGTTGGGTATTTATTATATTAGGCTTATCATAGACCTGGTATTCACATGTGGTTTTCTTAGTTACAGCACTAGCTAATACATTTTGTTATCTGCTTGTGACAAATTTAGCAAAGCAGAGGGTGGGGAACCCAACATGAATTTGGGGAGAATAGCTTATTATGTATGGGCATAAGGTAAGGAGTGTAAGTTCCAGTTTTAACTTCCCTGCTGGAGTTGAGCCAGTTTCCTCTCCCATTCCCCCAGCCCCAGAGGAGGAGCTGCCCTACCTCCCTCTGAATTCAGCAGGGAATGCTTAACCTTTTAAAAACTTAGTTAATCTGGGAGGTCATTATTAAGAAATTGTACTTCTTGAAAATTTAATTCTGCTTGGCAAATCATCATCTGCAGGCTGATTCCACTTGCCAGTTCCACTCTCCTTTTTCTCCCTGCTCAGTCTTCACCTGTGATTTCCCTTTTTTATGTCTTCTAATTTGAACATTAACTCTCAGGTCTGAGAGAGTCATTTGGATTGAACTGAAAGCCCTTCATGACTTGTAACATCAGGCATTTTCATGTCATGTAGCAATAGGCCTGAGACAAAGGAAAAATGAACATTGGAAGCAGCACTTACCTGCTCCCTAAATAAATACTTTTCTTTGAGGGTGAGGAGAAATTATTTTTGTTTTGCTAGTCCTTTGGAATCTGCATGAAACATTTACTACATAATATGTAAGAAGAGAAGGCCAAGAGTAATAAAACATTTCATTAATGTTTAATAACATAGTGATTAGCAACCCAGCAAATGTCTGATGCCCGTGGGAGATTGGAATTTATTTGATAATAGATTTATTGCAACCTATTCTGGTTATGATTGCAGGTGTAAGGTTCTATGGATGTTGCAGACTCTCTGAGGACTGATGTTAAAGGCATTTTTATACTTACTTTCTTCTAAGGTGAAGAGTTAAAAATCAAAACATGAGGAAAAATCTGACTATTTCTATGAAAGGAAAAGGATTTTTACTGTTTTTTAACAGAGATCCTCTGTGCTTCAACTGAAAAGGGATGGCTGTTATTATCTCTGAAAGCATAGGGCTGCCTTCTACCAAATAGTTTTCCTTTCAATTTTTCTTCTGCACTTTATTTCAGTCTTATAATGGACTTGAAGAATCTCTCTGAGTTTCAGATTTAGTTCTGTTTTTCTAACTTCAATCTTGGGTACACTGCAATTCCTCCTGCATCTGGACTTGCTGCTGGCAGAGCACAGCAGATGCTGCAGAACGGAAGTGTAAAACTGAGCTCCTTGTCAGGTCACAGTATTTGAAAAAAACACATAAAAATGATTTAGTGAATTTCAGGTTGTGGTCTAGAAGTGACCTGATGCTGGAAATCAGTTTGTCTTCCAAATTCAGTAGCAAGCTGCCAAAGCTGGAAGGAATTTAGATATGGTATTAAGTCTCTGAGAGGGTCTTAAACTCCACTTCCATTCAAAGAGGCAACAATGAGCTAATGAATTTGTCTTCCACTGCTCAATTAACTGCTGGGATACAGGAAGAAAATGAAAGAAAAGTCAGATTTTTTTTTCTACTGTTCTTCCAGGAGAGATCAAGGCTTGTTTTATCTCTTAAGAACACAAACAAGCCATTTCTGTTTGCAGTTATAGGAAACTATGTGTAATAACTGTATGAAGATCAAGTTGTTCACTTAGAGACTGCGTTCTGCGTTGGAAAGAGCAGCCTGGAGATGACGTAATATGGCACTTGGCATTCCTAACTGCCTAGGGGGAAGAGTTAAGAACTGGAGAGCACTGTGGTCTCTTCCTGAGAAGGGATATAATGCCTGAGTTTATTGGGAGCAGTAATAGAATCGAAGGAATTAACAGGGTGAAAAACAGGGTGTGTGTTTGTAGCATAGATTTTCACCCAGGCCTGTCCGCTCACTCATTACTGCATGGTTGTAGTTCAAATCTGTCTAGTTCTGAAGGGGCTAATGAAATCTAGCCCACCTTTATGGTAGCTGTGTGACTTAGTTTCACTGGTTATTCTAGAGCTTTCGTTTGAAGCATATTTTTGACTCCTGCAGCCACTGCCCGCTGTTTAATTTCAGTAGAGCTGTTAATAAGTCACGGGTTTGCAGGTTGGGAGTGTGCTGATGGCCCCACCTACGCTTGCCTGAACCCTGCGCCTTCAGCTTGCCCTGGCCTGGCTCCAGCTCCAGCCCAGCACATTCTGCCCACTGGCTCCTTCAGGCAGGTCCTGCCTGCTGCTGCTGCATTCAGAGCTGACACTTTTTGCCCTGCTCTGTACCCGTGCCAAGGCTGAAGGTCGCTGTGCTCAGTAATAAATTTTGGACAGAATACAGCTGATGCAAGTGTTTTGTGGCTGTGACTTGTTCTGGGTGTTCGCGGGCCAGCGTATCAGGAACACTTCACCGTGCAGCCTTGTTGTGCGTCTCCATTATTTGGTGCTTCAGGATCTTAATTATCAGATTCTTTGGGATGAAAAATAGTAAAAAGTGCAGCAGTGTTGTGGATCTTGGTAGCAAGATGTAGCTGGGTTTGGAGCCTTTGATTCCTTCGAGTTATGTAGTAAAACAGAGCATGATGCAGCCACAATGCACCGAGTTGCACAGAAGTGCATACATAAGCGTTCTATATCTTGGACCCCCTGGCAGCTTCTTCTGCCTTGCATGGCACGGTTCACATGCACTCGTTATTCTCATGTTGTAAAGGTACTTACCCTCCGGGTTTTCCCTTTGGGATTCCTGTGAATGGCAAGCAGGAAGAGATATAAAGAAGGGGTGGAGGGTGAGAGTATTTAAAGCAGCAGTTCTATATTTGAACTGTAAACTGCTGATGGCTATCACCAATTTTTTGTTTAGTTTTGTTTCTTTGTTTTTTGTTTTCCTCAGGGAATCTGAGAACATCAGCAATGTATAAATCAATATTTGATCTGTTTATGGGACTTTTTGGATTATAAATTTGAAGTGTTTCTACAATTGCTAACCCTCAAAACTGCTTCTGTGCACGTGCATGTGTTACACATTTGTAGAGGTTGCAGCAGGACAGGGTACATGGACTTTGTGATCTGCTGGGCTACAAGTATTTAACAGTCATCAAAGGAACAGCAGGAACTGGGTGGTGGATGTTGTGACATTACAGCTCTTGGTATGTCATAGATGCAGATATTTCATAGATAGTATTTGTTTGTTGGCATTGTCCTCTATTTTTGGATTAAAGGTCATGATTGCGTGAGTTCTAGACTAACAGGTGTGCTAAAAATGGAGACCACCCCAAGTTAGATCTGCTGGTGCTGTAAATATGCTGTGACTGACAGGAGGGGGAGTCTGGGGCTTTGTCCTAATCCACACCTCAAACATAAATGAAGAAAACTGTGATCCCTGTTGATATTTATCTCTACTTTAAATTGCTTACCTAAAAATTTGACTTAATGTGGGTGGATAGCTCTTGATGGCCAGCATGGACAGATTCTGAGCTTTGGTAGTTAAGCCCCTTTTGCACTACTTTTTCCTTCAAGCACTTACATATTTGTGATATCTTGGGGCAAGATGGATGTAGGAATTGGCCTTTATTCTGTAAAATGCCTGAATTATCATGTATCTGTGAAAGTCAGTTCTGTGACAGTAGTTTCTGTAATACTTTTGTGGCAGCAAGACAGTGTTAAAAGCAGTTTTGTGATTGATGGAGTTTGAAATCTGTCTTTGGAGGAATGGGTAAGACAACTTCAGGAATTTTTAGAGAAGATAGAGTACAGCTTTTATTTTATGGACTCTCCTACTAAGCCTAGGACAAACCACACATACAGGGATTGTAGCTTTAGTAACAATATTAGTGAAAATTTGCTAGATAGGCTAGGGTTTGTGATCCCACTATCCCTTGGTAAACCTGTGAGGTGCTATTTCAATGACATCCTCTGTGGTCTTGAGTCTTTTTGTTTAGGTAAGTTTGCAAATCTTAGTGTAGGAGGTCTGGCTTCATTGTTGTGCAAGCAGCTGTCTCTGCAAGGCATCGAGCGTAGCTGGCTAGGATCACACTGAAAGTCCTCTCAGCATGCACCTGCTGCCCTGTGCTTGGAGTGCAGCCTCTTTTGTGTGGTGTGAGAGGGTCAGGATAAAGAGCTTTTTTGCTGATGGATGAAAAATGCTTCGAATCTCTCAAGGTTTCAGCCTGAGCCTGTTCTTGGGGTAGGCTCAGCAGTGCAAGCAGGTGGAGGTGAGTGGACGTGAGGAGTCATTCTGGCTGGAGAAGTGGGAAGAAGCAGGGGGGAGAAAAGCGCACCCCGCTGCTTCATCACTGTCTTCATGCCTTCTGCTGGAAACTGGTTTCTTCTCCAGTTTGCCCATGGCTTTCTCTTCCTGCTCTTCACTGTGGGAAAACCTTTATGAAGGGTAAGAAATGTGGTAGAATGAAGATTATGGTGGAAGCAGAGAAAAGGAGGAAACAGTAAACATGACATATACAAGAGCAGGAATAGTGTGTATACTGAGAAATTTGAATCTACCTGTGCTGCTTCCATCTATGCATAATGCCACAGTTCATGCAATTACCTTCCATTTTCTGTTATTTTCAATCTGATTGAAGAACACAAGGTACTGAGCTTCACCATTTGAGGTTATTGCACCAAGAATAATTACAATTACTTCAAAAAGCGCAAAAATAAGCATTAACCTTAGTTGCCAGTCCTACTTGATTTAAGCAAGAAGTCTGGTGCTGAAGGTACTTGTTGAATTAGACCAGTAGCTTATCCTGCCTTTCCATCTAAAATATATCTTCTCTAAAAGTTAAAGACATACATAATTTCATCTGTTTAAAATAACCAGATCATGTCCTTGGTGTGACACAATGCAAAAATATAAATTCCTAATTTCTCCCATTTCATCTGCACTGAACATAATCCTCAAAGAACCTTGCTGAGACTTTAAAAAGGCAATTCAGAAGAAAATCAAAGAACAAAACCCAGCATGCCCTTTAGCTAAAGAAACTAAGGAATTCTCTTCTGAACTGGATCCAGGTTATATTTCTCCACTTCATTGAATGTATATTGACAATGTCATGCTGATATGAGCTGTACAAAACCTTTCACCTTCATTTGCTGTAGTCTTGTTCAGGAACTTCCAAGTCCATAAAGCCTCATCTCTCATCCAGTCATTTTATCCCCTGCTGTAAGAAGGGGAGGGAGAAGGAAATGGGGAGGGTGTGAGGCAGGGAGAAGGCAAAGAATCAGACTAGGAGTGATGAATGCAAACTGGTTTAGCTCTAGAAATTCCAGGATGGTGAGGAAAGGGCGTGTGTGTGGCAGGGAGTGATGGATATCCTACTCTGTAATAGCAGATTACAGTAGTGAAGTAGAAATGACCCTGCTTTGGTGATATTGTATCACCTGCAGCGTTAGCACAGCTCTGAGGGATTGAGGTTGTAACTTCGGAGAGAAGGCAGGAATCTTTGTACATTAATCTTATTGGCTGTGCTTTGAAGTTATAAATCTGATGTCTTGGCAATCTTTAACCATGTCTTTAACCTTGATGAGCAGCCAGTTTTCTTCAATATAATGAACAGATAAGGGGCAGTCTGGTCTACGAAAGTTGTCTTCATAAGTGATGAACACGGTTTTGTCACATGGCATTTGCTTTAGTAGTTAGTGAAGGGCTTAAATGCACTGATCATGAAGCAGTCTGCATCAGCAGCCTTTGCCTTCTGGCTAAAGAAATCTATTTTAGATAAAGAAATTGAACTGCAGAAAATTTGCTGAGTAACCTGTTCATAGTGCAGTTGGTTTGTGGCTCCTCAAAGGAACGTGTGCCGTAATAGCATGTTTAGGGGGAGCAGATGTCTGCTGGGTCCTCTCCTGAGGCAGGGCTGGTACTGAGGGATATTGCTTTCTGCAGTGCTTACCAGGCCTGGTACACTTGTTCAGTTAGGAAACTAAACTCTTTCCTTCATGTTGAACGGGTGGAAGAACAGGAAAGTATAACAACTTCCCCCTCTTCTGGTCTTTGACTTTGCATCCATGTTTCTTGGAAGACAAAAACGATGAGTTAAGGATAAGCATAATCCTTACATTTTCATCCACCCTGTATTTTGAACATGCACTGTCAGCGTTTCTCATCAGCATGTTTTGAAATTATTTTAGTTTGCATTATCTTTAGATGTGCATTTTGTCTCTTGCACTTGGTACATGACATCTGTCACTGTTCATCTCACTAAAGATCTCCTGGTTATAATCTGATATTTCCCCTTCCCCTCCATGCATTTCTGCGCTGGAATTTAACAGCCCACACCATAATGTGAAAAGGTTGTTACTTACAGGGAAGTATATGGTAAAGTGAGACTACTTGAAGTATTTATCTTTGAAAAAATTAATTCTTTAACATGAACATCAGTAGCTCTTCCCCTGCCATATCCAATTTGAGCTTTGCAACTGTTCAAGTATTTCCAGTTTTAATTCCACCAGGGAGTGGTGGCTAGAAATCAGCTTAGTTTTAAGATAGCTGAGGTGACTATTTGGCTAAGATGGCAGTTTAGATATGTTTCCTTCTGCCTAGTCACAGGATGCAAGATATAGGTTACTGTGTAACTGGTTTATGACTTATCCCTGATATTAGCGCCTCTTGAAACGCTCTTTGTGCAGCTGCAGCAGATGGTCAGGATGAGAGTGGAAGGAGATGGATCAAAGTGGAAGGCATTACAGTGGGCAGGGACTGTGCTTGTGCTAGGATGAGATACCAGAGTATAAATATAACTTCAGCCTAGCATTAGAATAACTTTTGCTCATTTCTTTTTTCCAGTGTATTGAATCAGCATGTACACACTATCTAGAAAACATGAAGCGATAACCTGACTTAAAGTATGTGCGGGTATTTTAAGAAGCTAGTGGAGATATTACCAAAATAATATTTGCACTTTAATGCTTAGCATATTCATGTTTCTTCCAGTAAATCCATGAGATAAAAAGTGGTATTCCTATCTCACAGTCAGTAGGAGAAAGGGGAAAAGAAATTACTTGCCATATGTTGGGCTATAAAGTGCTGGTAGAATTTGGTTGAGGTGCTAGAACTTGCAGTGTTAGGTTTAATCCTATAGTAACACTGTTAGGTGCTGTAAAAGCCAACTGGTGAACTTAATTTTCTGTCATAATAGGTGATTCTGTAACCAGCGGGATCTAGAGCCATCCCTGCTTTGACACACTAGTCGAAATCTGCCCCATGCTGTAATGTCCAGGGAGATACCCCATGGCCAGCAATGGTTTGGACAAGACAAGAGAATGAGATTCTCTTGGTCTGAAATTTGAATTGTCCTATGCAGCACAGAAACTCCAGCCATGACTCCAAAAATTGACTTTTAAAATTGCATTTAATAAAGAATAAGTAAGTGGAGAATATGTGAACTCTTGTTCCTATCAGGCGAAGGCTTTTCTCTGAGATGTGAGGCATATTGACAAGGTTATGTGGTGAAGCCTGTATTCCTTTTTCACAAATTCGCTCCATAAGATTTCAGGAACTACATGAAAGCCTCAAAGGTCTCTCCTTGCTTTCTCTTACTTTCTCTCTTCATCTTTCAGTATAGAATAGGCCTGTCTTGGTATGCACCGGTTTTAGGCTTTAATCTGTTCAGAGGCCAGGCAGGCTCAGGGAGGGACTTGCTTTCTCCTTAACTACTGGCTGGGGAATTGCCAACTGATAACTATGTGAGATGTCACTCGTGTTTGTAAAGAGCTGGCTAATACTGAAGTATTTTTTCAGTCAGCGGGTGGCAGAGTAGATAGGATTAATGATACTTCATCCTATCTAGCACCTCTTCTTTTTTTAGACTACATGGCTTAGAGGAATTAAAAGCAGAGTTTGTAGCCATGTTCACATTAGAAGCTCTGAGTGGTTCTTGTGGAGTTCCTGAACCATTAATTGTAGTGACAGACACCGTATGTGACCCTCTGGTAACACAGAATCTAAAATCATTGTTTTGACAGCAGCACTGCACAAAGTGGGTGTTAGCTTTGTGCGTTTAAGTGTGAAAATGTTTGGTGGCTAAAGAATTCACTTCCCAAATATTCCTGAACTTGGCTGGAGTTAATGATGCTAGTAAAGACCAGTGAATTAGTTTAGTATATTGGTTCTTGCTAGTTTAGGACGTATGATTAGCAATCCCATGATCAAAGTAAAAAGTGGAATACCTTCTATTTTTGTAGCTGCAGATTGTGTATTAATTAAGAAAGGAAAAACAACAATGTGTAAATTTGACCAGGGAAAAAAAGTATTGTAGCAACAGCTGTGGAATGAAGTGTGACAAACATAGCTGTGCTAATTTTACTTGCTTGTTTTTAGGTATTCCTACAATTCAAAACTTCACTTGTTTTTACCTGCTAGGCTGTAAGATCGTTCATTTTTTCAGGCCTAATTTATAACGGATATTGCAGCAAAGTCCCTGGTTTATCATGCATGGGATGAACTGATTGTATTTTAACAGTTTTCTCAGGTTGATATAAAATGGGAGAATAACACTATTATTCTGTCTGTCTACACCTGGTTTAACCTTGGTTGAACAAAAGTGGAAATAGAGTTACCTAATCAATTTCAGGTGCTTTTTGTTGGTATTGTAAAAAGAATGGTAGAGGAAAATATCTTTTGTTACAAACCTCTTTTGCACTGTAGAGAAGGGTGGGCATGTAGGTGGAAATGTTATGTTTGCTTTCACAATGTTTGCATTATTTTTATGGTATACGAAGGGGATAAGCTTCCTGTCCTTCTGGTTGATACACTGTATTATTATAAGATCAGAAAATAAAAATGGAAAGTTAATGTCTTCTTGCCTTTTACCACTGATTCTTTGATAATGCAAATAGGTAATTCTTGAATTACGTGATCAATTTGTGCATGTTTATTTTAGAAGGAAAATGTACTCAAAGTTGGCAATATTCTCAATAATAATGCAATTGCAATAAATACTAATAAACACGTGAAAGCTGTTGCCTCTTTCCAACTTAGTTGTTCTTTGGTTTGTCAGCTTCTGTATCTGTATGTTAAAGTGTTCATGATGGTACCTTACTCTTTTCCACTGGAAGTTTTTCTAATTGTTTCTTTTTCTCTTGTTTCAGAACAGAGAGCTTCAGATTATGAGGAAGTTGGATCATTGTAACATTGTCCGATTGCGTTATTTCTTCTACTCTAGTGGAGAGAAGGTAAGAATCAAAAACGAAGGAATGTGTGCTGGTAACCGTCTGGGGTGTAACTGAACTGCCTGAATGTCTGGAGACAGAAATGTGAAGATACCAGACGTGTAACACTTAGCAAATGCTATAGTCCTGCCCAACAGGTCATACTGGACCAAATGTTTTTCAGTATAGAAGTGTGTGGTCCGTTAGGAGTGATGTTATACTAAAAATACAAGAGTGCAGTGGATTTGCACACACAAATTTGATTTGTGGATCACAGCTGGGCTTTGTTTGTGTGTTCTAGCACTGCCTTTCTATATGTGCAGATATATGTTTTTTCTAGGATTCAGTGTTAAGCATTTTAGATTTAAAGCATTTATGTGACTTCCCAGACCCAATCTTCATATGCTTCTGTCCCCCTTCCTTGTACATCTGTTCCAGATACAGGCTGACTTTCAGAGCCCAGAAGAAAAAATAATATATGATCATGTGATTGTAGCATTTGTTAGAATGTTTGTGCTCCAGAAGAGCAAATCACTGGATTTAATAACTCTAAAGAGGCAGATACTGACATTTGTTCTCGTTCAGTTCAGGTTTAAAAGTTCCTTGGTTTTTTAAAGAAGGGGTTACAAGGTTTAGTTTTAATGTGAAATTATGATACATTCCTTACCTAAGTATGTATCAGCATTTTACAAATCANTATCTTCTGAATTTTCTCTCATCTTTCTATATATTGTTACAAATATTTTAATAAATTTTAGATAATTTATATAAATGCTGCCATTTTTTTCATTTTTAAGGCAGATGACATCCTCAGTTGTCTTCAGATGCTGGTACACTTGCCCACAGTGCTATGAAGAGCTGTATATGAGTGCTGATAGCTACTGGCAGGCTGTTAACCGTAGGTTCATGAAGTGGGTCAGCAGACTGAGAGAGGCAACCCACCCATTTCATGGTCTTTGGAGCCAGAAAAGGAGCTGATATCTCCAGGATAAGTTTCTTTTAGCAAGGCACTGCAGTCTTGTGCAGTGCATGGGTGGATAATTAGAGGAGATCTGCTATTACTTCTCTGAGAGGTGTTTTGAGGGGGACCTGGCCCTGTACTTTGCCTGTGCCTATAGAAAGCTTGTAAAATCACAGCATTCAAGGAGATATATGATTTAGAACTTTTGAATTATTTTTTTATCAACTCTTTTCTTCCTTGCCCTTGGCTGGTGCTAACAAGCATTTTCAGCTGTGGCTGTTGTGTTGGTAGTGCAGTGTTATTTTTTAAGCTGTATTTTGTTCATAAATGGAAATTCCTCAAACAGCATGAGTATGAAAAGGAAAATACTGTGAAGGAGGGCTTCCGTTCGGGATTTTTTGTTGGTTGGTTGGTTTTTTTTAAACAGCTTGTAACTTGGCTGGAATGAAGTAGAATTTCCTGGACAGACAGAAGACAACTGCCTTATCTAATGGTTTTCAAAAACCTCCTGCAAACAGTGGAGTGTTAAAACTGTTACCAGAACACTGTCCTAGGAGCTTTTGTGTAATAGTAACTTGAGAAAAACTCTTTTGGAAATCTTTAAATGATGCTGAGCTTGAGAATGGATTTTCCATTCTGCTTTTTCAACTCCACATGGCCGATTTTTGACAGCAACAATTTTGCTTTTAAAAATGTGGTCTCTATCAATGGCCAGTGAATCTTGATGCTTCAGTGAGAAGTTTTCTTTGACATTACTTTCTGCTCTTCAGTCTTCATGCTTCTGCTCTGCCTTTGAGATTTCTGCTGCTATCTCATTGCAAAATAGGACAAATGGGAACCAGTCCCTGGGGCCAGCACACACCCAGCAGAACATCAGCAGTGTAATGCTGCAGTTTAGGTTGCAAGGTCTCTTGCAGTTCAATACAAAATGATACGTGATTGGCTTGTGGATATTTCTATGTAGGTGGCAGCATGTGAAGATAACTGTGTGATGGCATGCATGACTGCTGCCCATTCTTGCAGCTCTCAGGAAACACCTGCAGAAGAAGCTGTAGCAAACACAAGCTGAGTGTTAGCACAGCAGTTTGCCACAGCTTTTCCTCCATGGACTACAGGACGTAACAGGTTGCTGTTCTTGCATTGTAGTAGACTGGTACTCTGCTAGGAGGAGAAGGGCTGGAGTTTGCCTGCTGTTTGGGAAAAGCTCTAGACAGCAGCAAGTTGGTGTTCTGAAATTCAGGTGGGAGGGAAGAAGAATGTTTCTTATGCTTCTGTCAGTTTTGGAAGCAATAACATCTTTTCCTTCCTATTACCCTCATAATCAAACTGCCTCTTTGAGGAGTGGAGAAGGGAGAAAAGTGTAATGTCCTATCTGGTAACCAGAAAGGATGTGTGGGAAGCAGTTGCAGATATAGATGGTATGTCCCCACAGGTTTATATAAACTGATTATTGAAGCCACGTCCAATGGGAAGAGTAATATAAAAATCCAAGAACTGTATAGCAGAAAATGTGATGGTGTGTAGTGATGAGTTCAGCTTGCAAATGTCGACTGTCTTCGTGAAGAACTTGATGATCCTCTGCTATTAATCTGTGTTTGTGATAATTAAGTCTAGCAGCAATGGGGAAATCTCAGAGGTAACTCTTATACTGCTGATCTCTTTAATGAAATTTTGATACTTATATATCAAGCATTCTTTTGCATAAATATTTTCTTGCCACTGTGTTTCCTCCACCTGCTCATGTTGCTTGGACTTCTCCCTTCTTCCCTGGTGCTTGACACCAGCATCTCTAAGCCTGGAGACTTCTCTTTCTGGGTTGGTGGTTTTTTACTTTTGCCAGTAAAGAACCAAGGTCCAAGAACCTTATATCTGTCTTGATTTAGAGATACCTCAAAGGATTTCTCCAAATCTGGTCAGACTAGCACTCTTTCAAAGCCATGTGCCTAACAGTCACTTTAACTTTAGTTCATTTTAATTGCTAGGTATTTTTAGATGCTGGGCAACCTCAAAACTGGCTTCATTCTAGCAAAATAGAGGGTTTAATTCTTGATTAGAAAACTGGAAAAGTATCAAATGGAAAAACAAGTCTGAAAAACACTTGCTATTAAGGCCATTCCTCTAGCTGCCTCTGAATTGTAGCCCTAGTTTGTAGAGACTTGGAGCTCTCCATTAGCTGTTTCTGCAGGCTATGTGGAACTGGTTGAAGGGCTTGAGCTCCCTATCTTTCTTTTTCCTTGTGATGAAATCTCCTTTTTATGTCTCCCATTTGCTTCAACTTCTTTCCTGCCTTTGACAAAAGCCATCAAGCCTTAGCAACAGGAAAATCATGTACCAAACATGGCTTTTACTGATTTCATCTCCTTTCTTTTCTGTGACTGAGTGACTCCCTCTTTTCTGAGCATCTTTGAATTTGTATTGCCTTTATATAGCAAAGTGTGTGTCTATATATACACATGTACACATATGTATACCTTTATGTGTATATATAGATATAAAGAGTTGTTCTGAGTAATGACTGTGTATTAATAATGTTTAACTAATGATTTCTAAATCATTCTAAAAGAGCTCAAAGAAGGTATGTAATTTATATTAAGATGACAATTGACAGGCTTGGCATTCAAGTTAATTCTATAAACTGTTTCCTCCTCAATTCATTCTTTTTGAAAGTTTACAGACATTTCAGACCTGTTGGATAACCCAGTTTTTTCAAAAGCTTCTTCCTTGATGAATTTGCCAGAGTAGATTCTGATTTTTTCTTCCTTTGAGGCTGTATGAGTTATCTGATAGCAGGGCAGATATCTTTTGCATTACTTTTGTAGCTGTAATGTGCTTTTTAGTAATCTAGAATGTGTAATTATATCTGGTGGAATGAGCCAGAGGGAAAGAAAAAACAGCCAAATAATGGGTTGAATTGTGTATGAAAGATTGTCCCAGTGAAAGTAATCACGAGTCTTTTCCCTGCTGTATTTCTGTGACTTACGATTTTCTACGTAATTCTTGGAGAAAATGGGCAGGATTTTAGGGCTAGCCAGCTCCACTGTTTGATAGCTTTGGTATTATGCCTTAGGATAAGATCATGAACAAGATACCTGATTTGCCTGTCAGCTTTCCACTGGAAGATCAGACTGTATTAGGAAGGTATATATTTCAGGGTTGATTTTTGCTACATTTCCTTAATTTCAGGAACTGCTTCATATTTAGCATGACACTAAAATGCAGGTCTTGATTTACTTTTGCAGGGGGAGATGGTCTTGCCACCTGCCCTTTCTAGCCTAATTCTGCTGAAAACCTTTCAAGTCATGTTCCAAGGCAGGGCAAACATAGATACAGTAAATAATTCCTCCGACTCCTTTGCTAAGAGTATTCGCTGGTGTTTTATAGAATGACCTAACTTCTTAAATCAGTGGCTGTCAAGTAAAATTCAGCTGTGGAAAAGTAAAATTACTTAGCTGTGTAAAACCTGAAATGAGTACCTAATTCCGCTTTTTATATCCCTCTCTATTTCTGGTTATATCTTTTTGGCATTTCATAACTGTCAGGCTTTCTTGTTTGGATAATTCTGAGTGTTTAATAGACTGATTGATCCATACCTGTGTCCAAAAGAGGATGAAAACTTACTTGATTTGTTTCTGCATCAAATCATGTAAAAGTAAATATAATTTTTGTTGAGTAATTGCACCTGTGGTTATGTCTTTTAGTTTTTCCTCCTTAAGAGGTGGCTTAGTATTCAGAGGAGTCAAAGCACAAATGGAAGCAGAGAGATCACAAATAGGCAATATGCTGACGCTTTTTTGGAGGCTGAGCTGGCTCTTCTGCATGCTTTAATTGATGTCAGGTCTTATTTAGCCTTAGCTATAAGGGCATGTAGCCAAAAGTCCATGAAGTCTCAGGATGGAAATTTACTCCCTTAGACTTAGGGTGGAGTTTAAAATAAACATGTAGAAGGTTACATGCTGAGCTACATCTGTAAGCTTCTGTGCACTATCTCGTGTGCTTTGGCAGCACTGCATTAAACTGCAATGAAGAAGTCTGTAAGAAGTGGGCAACTGTGTGATTTGCAAGTTTTTGATGTTTATTCAAGTTCATATCCCTGTTATATCCTTCACCTTCAGAGAGGCTTGAACATTATCATTCTCTCTTGCAGAAGTGTTCAGATGGGTCCTCATATAAGGATCATCCATTCTGTTCCCTGTTAAAATGGGAACCATTTGGTTTCTTAATTGAACTAAAAAAAAAGTTGCAGCATAGAAAGGTCAATTAACAGAGCCTTGAGCCCAATTTTGCATTGGCAGTCTATGTGACTGTTTTGCACCAGCCTAGTAATGTGCTGAAGGACCATCACTGGAGATGAATTTAGTAACTACCATTCATTCAATCCCTGGCAGATCTTCTGTGTTGTCAACAAAGGAGCAATTAATGCCAATTATGAGGAGTTTTGTGATGTTGGTGTCTGTAGTACTTGCCTGAGGCCTGCCAAGCTCATTTCAAAAAGGCCACCAGTCATCATATAATGATTATCAGTTACTGCTGTTAGGGTTCGGAACATGTTGGGAATTTCCTTAGTTGTAGTTAAGAGCAGTCTCTGGCTTTGAGTAGGTTTTGTTATTAGAAATAGCAGTTTTGTCTGCCTGTGGCAGGACTTCACAAGAGCAGAGTAGGCAGCAATGGCTAGATCCTCAGTGTGGGAAGTGCATGCAGTGAAAAGAGATTTCTCTCTAGACCAGTGAGCCATCCAGTACATCTGTTTGGTCGCTCTTCTGTTCTCAAGTCATTCCTCTGCCAGCTCTAGCTCCTGCTCTCATGTTCCCGGTGTTGGATGGCCATTAGGGAGGCAGCTTGCGTTGTTTGTCCTGAGGCAGGCATGAAGTTTGAACTATTACTGTGTATTGTCTTGCCTTACTTTTTGTCATGGATATATCCTGATTCAGAAATTCCTACTCACTCTGGAAGGTAATGAACAGTCAAGAAAACAGTGGGTCTCCAAAGATTCTACTTTTGTTTTCATCACGAGATAGTCAGGACAGTCCAATGATCCAAACATCATCTGTTAATTTTCATCTTCCAACAGGCTTATGGCCAGTTTATGATACAGTCCCTGCCTGAGAGCTGGGGTTCCAATATCCACAGATCACTTATGTCAAAGGTGGCTCAGTCCCACCTTTTAGATGTAGGACAGATGTTTCCAACTTCATAGAAATTCTTTCTCCTTGGAAGTACAGCTATAAGCTTGAGGACTTCACAGTCCTCAAAAAAACCAAGAATCATCAAGGATTCCCAAATTATTTNCTCAAACTCAGTCATGAAGAGTGAGGGATTAGGAAAGGAGATACTTTGCCCAACATTTGAAGTACTATTAGAAAGTACAGGTATTTTTCTGAACACTGAAGTTGAGTCTTCAAGGGTTCTTACACCCCTGGATTTATCTGTGTGAAACTGCAACTATATCTCTAGGCTTACACTCCCTTTATTTTGGTGGCAGTCACAGCTCTCTT